>CP136057.1:412202814-412653888 GCA_032464435.1 Aegilops umbellulata
CCATCTATTTTACTTGGGCAACTTTATTTCCCCCAAGTGGTAGTATAGCTCGGTACCATGGTAGTACCGCTTATGGTACTTCCGTTGTGGTCTACTATAGCCACTACCGCTTGGGATAAGTCCCGTGTGCATGTTTCTGTTGCATGTTTTGTTTAAGCAGTAGTAGAGTGGTAGTACTGCTTAAGCAGTAGTACTGCTCCCCCGAGCGGTAGTACCGCTTGAGTATCAAGGGTTGTGCATGTTTTTGTTGTCTGTTTTCCCTAAGCGGTAGTAGAGCGATAGTACCGCTCAAGCGGTAGTACTACTCCCCAGAACGGTACTACCTCTCCGGCAGATCTACTATTCATGTTTTTCTGTCTCGTTGGGTTGTTTTGGACGTGCTAAGTGGTAGTACCACTAGTGCACAACCAGTGGGCATAACAGTTGGATTCGGGGGTGCCTATTTAAGGGGGCCTTCTTCCTCAATGGACCCTATCCTTTGAGCTTGTATTTGCCCCCCATTGTTGACCTTGTTCGAGCTTCCTATCTCTCAATCCCTCCATGAATTCTTGTTAGTTTTGGGGGGGAAGAGACAGGACATCTAGATCCACATTCCTACCAATCAGTTTATCCTCTATGTGAGGGGAACCCCTTGGATCTAGATCTTGGAGTTCTTGGTGCTCTCCTTCTTGTTCTTCCTCTCATTTTTCTCCATAGCATTCGTTGCTTTAGTGGGACTTGAGAGTGAGGGATCTGGGCACTCCATGCGCCCTTGCCATTGCATTTGGTGCATTGGTTTGAGTTCTCCACGGTGATACGTGGAAGTGAAGTTGAGTAGCTTATTACTCGTGGGTGCTTGGTACCCTAGAGATTGTTCCTCTTGGGTGCTTGGGTGCCCTAGATGGTTGGTGGTGCCTTGGAGCTCAATGATTGTGATGGAAAGCTCTGGGAAAGTGTCGGGGTCTCCAATTAGGTTGTGGAGATTGCCCCGAGCAATTTGTACGGGTTCCGGTGATCGCCCCAAAGGGTTTCCAAAGTGTACGGGTTTGGTGACCGCCCCAAGGGTTGCCATTTGTACGGGTTCGATGACCGCCCTCGAGGGTCCCTTAGTGGAATAACGGCATCTTGCATTGTATGAGGGCGTGAGGAGATTACGGTGGCCCTAGTGGCTTCTTGGGGAGCATTATGCCTCCACACCGCTCCAAATGGAGATTAGCACCCGCAAGGGTGTGAACTTCGGGATACATCGTCGTCTCCGCATGCCTCGGTTATCTCTTACCCGAGCTCTTTACTTATGCACATTACTTTGTGATAGCCATAGTGTTTCATGTCATATATCTTGCTATCACGTAGTTGTTTATCTTGCTTAGCATAAGTTGTTGGTGCACATAGGTGCGCCTAGTTGTTGTAGATTTTGTGCTTGACACATTAACCACTAGGTTTATTCCTCATTTGTTCAAGCCTAAACCGTAATTATTTTAAAGTGACTATTCACCCACCCACCCACCCTCTAGGATACATCCATGATCTCTCACCCGGACACATCAGCCACGTTGGATCTGACAGGCCGGATCTGCATCAAATCCCTCCCAAATTGACCAAACCAACCGTCATCTTTCTTGCATCCCGCACCCATGTTGGCGCCCTCCTCCGCCCTTGCTTTGTGTCTATGTTGCCGACCTCCTCCTCCTCGTCCTAGCTGTCGATACTCACTCCACCATCCGCCCGCCGGAGTACGTCGGAGTCCCTACCATCATGAACAAGGCAAAGACCGTTGCCCAAAGAAAGTGATAACCCACGAGTATAGGGGATGACAACAGTTTTAGAAGGTAGAGTATTCAACCCAAATTTATTGATTCGACACAAGGGGAGCCAAAGAATATTCTCAAGTATTAGTAGCTAAGTTGTTAATTCAACCACACCTGAAAGGCTTAATATCTACAGCAAATTATTTAGTAGCAAAGTAGTATGGAAGTAACGGTAACAGTGGCAAAAGTAACAGTAGCAGTTATGTAGAAATCGTAACAGTGGCAACGGAAAAGTAACTTAGCAAAGATCAATATGAGACCAACTCATAGGTAATGGATCAATGATGGATAATTATGTCGGATGGCATTCATCATGCAATAGTTATAACATAGGGTGACACAGAACTAGCTCCAATTCATCAATATAATGTAGGCATGTATTCCGTATATAGTCATACGTGCCTATGGAAAAGAACTTGCATGACATCTTTTGTCCTACCCTCCCGTGGCAGCGGGGTCCTATTGGAAATTAAGGGATATTAAGGCCTCCTTCTAATAGAGAACCTAACCAAAGCATTAACACTTAGTGAATACATGAACACCTCAAACTACGGTCATCACAGGGAAGTGTCCTGACTATTGTCACTCCGGGGTTGCCGGATCATAACACGTAGTAGGTGACTATAACTTGCAAGATAGGATCAAGAACACAAATATATTCATGAAAACATAATAGGTTTAGATCTGAAATCGTGGCACTCGGGCCCTAGTGAGAAGCATTAAGCATAGCTAAGTCATAGCAACATCAATCTTAGAACATAGTGGATACTAGGGATCAAACCCTAACAAAACTAACTCGATTACATGATAAATATAATCCAACCCATCACCGTCCAGCAAGCTACGATGGGATTACTCACGCACGGCGGTGACCATCATGAAATTCGTGATGGAAGATGGTTGATGATGACGATGGCGACGATTTCCCCTCTCCGTAGCCCAAAACGGACTCGAGATCTGCCCTCCCGGGGAAGAACATGTGGTGGCAGCGGCTCCGTATCATAAAACGCGACAAATCCATCTCTCTTATTTTTTTCTCCCCGAACATGAATATATGGAGTCAGAGTTGTGGTCGGTGGAGGTCCAGGGGACCCACAAGACAGGGGGGCGCCCTCCGCGCTGGTGGACAGCAGGTGGGTCCCCCTCTATTGATTCTTTCGCCAATATTTTTTATTTATTCCAAAAAATTCTCCATGAAGTTTCAGGTCATTCCGAGAACTTTTATTTCTGCACAAAAATAACACCATGGTAATTCTGCTGAAAACAGCATCAGTCCGGGTTAGTTCCATTAAAATCATGCAAATTAGAGTCCAAAATAAGGGCAAAAGAGTTTGGAAAAGTAGATACGATGGAGACGTATCAGCTCCCCCAAGATTAACCCATTGATTGTCCTCAAGCAATTCAGTTGACAAACTGAAAGTGATAAAGAAAAACTTTTACAAACTCTGTTTAATCTTGTTGTTGCAAATATGTAAAGCCAGCATTCAAGTTTTCAGCAAATATTATGAACTAACCATATTCACTATAACATTTAGGTCTCACATTTACTCATATCAATGCCATAATCAACTAGCGAGCAATAATAATAAATCTCGGATGACAACACTTTTCCAAAACAATCATGATATGATATAACAAGATGGCATCTCACTAGCCCTTTCTGAGACCGCAAAACATAAATGTAGAGCACCCCTGAAGATCAAGGACTGACTAGACATTGTAATTCATGGCAAAAGGGATCAAGTCACAGTCATACTCGATATCAATTAATAGCAAAGCATACAAATGTTAGTGGTGCTCTCTAACTGGTGCTTTTTATAAGAGGATGATGACTCAGCAATAAAAGTAAATAGATAGGCCCTTCGTAGAGGGAAGCAGGGATTTGCAGAGGTGCCAAAGCTGGAGCTTTAAAACAGAGATGAATAATATTTTGAGCGGTATGCTTTCATTGTCAACACAACAACCAAGAGATCTCGGTATCTTCCATACTAGATCGTTATAGGCGATTCCCAAACAGAATGGTAAAGTTTATACTCCCCCACCACCAACAAGTACATTCCACAGCTGGTCCGAAACAACGGGTACCGTCCAACTAACAACAATTTTGGGGGAGTTTTGTTTGAAGTTATATTTTGATTTGATTTGAGCATGGAACTGGGCATCCCGATTACCAGCCATTTTTTGGTGAATGATGAGCGGAGTCCACTCATCGTGAGAATAACCCACCTAGCATGGAAGAGACTAACAGCCCCAGTCGCTACATGAGCGATCCGGTCATACAAGACAGATTATCATTTGAAGGTTTAGAGTTTGGCACATGCAAATTTACTTGGAACGGCAGGTAAATACCGCATATAGGAAGGTATGGTGGACTCATGTGGAACAACTTTGGGTTTATGGAAGTGGATGCACAAGCAGCATTCCCGCTTAGTACAAGTGAAGGCTAGAAAAAGACTGGGGAGCGACCAACTAGAGAGCGACAACGGTCATAAACATGCATTGAGATTAACCAACATTGAATGCAAGCATGAGTAGGATATAAATCACCATGAACATAAATATCGTGGAGGCTATGTTGATTTTGTTTCAACTACATGCGTGAACATGTGCCAAGTCAAGACACTCGAATCATTCAAAGGAGGATGCCATCCTATCATACTACGTCACAACCATTTTAAAAGCATGTTGGCACCCAAGGTAAACCATTATAAACCCCTAGCTAATTAAGCATGGCATGAGTAACTATAATCTCTAATTGTCATTGCAAACATGTTTCATTCATAATAGGCTAAATCAGGAATGATGAACTAATCATATTTACAAAAACAAGATAGGTCGAGTTCATACCAGCTCCTCATCTCAATCACTTCATCATATATCGTCATTATTGCCTTTCACTTGCATGACCGAACGGTGTCGATAATAATAATAGTGCACGTGCATTGGACTAAGCTGGAATCTACAAACATTTATTCAAAGGAGAAGACAAGGTAATATGGGCTCTTTGTTAGATCAACAATAATGCATATGAGAGCTACTCAACATTTTCATCATGGTCTTCTCCTCTTGACCCACAAAGAAAATAAAAGAATTTCAAAGAAACACACTGAAATGTTTTTGTAATTTTTGTTTTTCTGAAGAAAGTAAAATAAGAACGAGAAAAACTATTTACACGGGAAAGCTCCGAACAAGCAAAAGAAGAATGAGAAATATTTTTAGGTTATCTTTTAATTCTACAACTAAATAAACATGGAAAATAAACTACACTAATCTTTTGGTTTTTCTTAAGGTTTTTCAAACACACAAGAACAAAGCGAGAAACATAAATAAACTAACATGGATAATCTATACCTAATATTGAAGGACAGAGGCTTTCATAGTTCTCCATATGTCATCCCCTTTATATCCATTGATTTTATGTTAATCTTAAGAATTGACGATGGAGATTTAAAGTAGATGTACATAACTGTTTGAAAAAAACTCCTCCCACGGTACGAGAACCTACACGTCTTTTTTTCAGTCTCCTGGGATATCCGAGTTGGGATTCCAAACATTGTGGCAAAGAGATCATGAATCAAAGCTTGCGCTCAGTTGCCAAAAGAACTTGACGACGCTCATGGTTTCAACACGATGGTGAGGGCGACCGTGGAGGTGGCCGAGGGCTGGTGCCGGAGCTTGTTGGCAGGCGACCAGCAAGCAGCGCCCTGCCAGATAGTGTGGCGCCATGGCTAACAAGCACGCGATGGTGCAGCGAGGGAAATAAAGGGGAGATGAGCAGGATGGGGTGCTGGGCGCGCGCGCGTGGTAGACGTGGTCAAAGCTGAGGACGACGGCAGGCCCATTGTGATGGGCTGCTCGGCTGCCGGCCATGGTCGCGAAGCTCGAGTCACATGCACATGAAGCGGAGGCGAGGGAGAGAAACAGGGGGGTGAGAGTGAGAGGGACAGCTGAGCTCCACTGGAATGGAGGTCGAGTGGCGTGTGGTGCGCGACCATGGGGAGGCGCGGCTCTCTCCCGACCGGTGGCACCATGGGAGGAGGGGATCGAGGGAGAGAGGGGGCCAAGAGTGGGTGCTACCCTCTCCTAACGGTGCTCGGGGGAAGATGGTAATCGAGCAGAGGCTCTCCCCTGGTGCTATGGTCAAGGAGGGGAGATATGGGCCTTGGGCCGGATTGGGGAAGGCTGGGGAGAGAAATGAAGAGAGTTGGGTCGGCCTGATTAAAAACGAAAAAAAGGTTTTATTCTTCTAATCATATACGTACAAAAATAAAAGAGAGGGATAATGGAGCTGAAATTTGGGCGGCGGAGAAGAGAAGGAGGAGGAAGCTGATGACAGTCAGTTATGTGCATCCCTATTATTTTTATCCCGTTGCAACGCACGGGCATTTGTGCTAGTACAATGAAAAAGTGTGAACTCCGACAACTGGAATGAGTGTGTGAACTCCGACAACTGGAATGAGTGTGTGAACATGAATATAATGTCAGTGAGAAATATGTACTCCCCAAGCTTAGGCTTTTGGCCGAAGTTGGTCTACGCCCATGGATCAAAGTGACCCTCTCCGGTGTACTGAGGAGGATCTTGGGGGTTCCACTGGTTAGCGAGCTCCTACGGCTCCCACTGATAAACAGACTCCTGATATGGATCAGGTGATGGCTCTGGCTCGTGAACTGGGCATCTCGTCCGCTCCCTGTATGCATAAATGTCCTGCGGTAAAACGAGGTATGTTCCTGAATGAATATTGAACAAGGAAGGTGCAGCCAAGGTAATAATTTGACAAGTCTTTTCGCTAAATACAAGGTTATAGATGAGTCTCTTGTCCTTATCATAGTGAATAAAATCATGTGCTACCATACTGTTATAAATCTAAGTATAAAGTGGGTAGTAGCATCTCCTCTCTCTCATCGTGCCTAATGGTAGCTCAAAGCGCTTAGCAAGAAGGGAGGCATAGATACCTCCAAAGATAGGACCATTCATGCAGTTTAAACTCAACCGTCGAGCAACCATAGCGCCCAAACTAGAAGTTATATCATGAAGTAAAGCATGGCACAAAATAGCAAGGTCAGGAGCACTAACGCCTCCACTCTCCCCGCGACCAATTAAACATCTCCCAGCAAATAATGAGTAGTAGTGTAAAACAGGAAATTGTAAACTAGCCACTCTCGCTCTCCTATCCTCAACGGTAAATTTATCAATAAAATCTTCCACATCTCTAGGACGTGGTTCCTCGATGATGCCCTCAAAAGGTAATTTACAGACCTCACAAAAATCATAAAGCGTCATCTCCTTATACTCATCATATAAGTAAAAATCGACCATGGGTGGTGATCTCCTAGCATGAAAGTGAAAATTTTGCATAAAGGTATTAGTGAGTAGGACGTATTGATCACACTTATCGTGGAGGAAGTCGATGATGCCTGCACTCTCAGCCAAATAATAAAAATCCTCATAAATTTCGGTCGCCCCCAAGAATGCATCGCATGGCCATTCACACGGTCGAACCTCCGTGGTGCGAGGAAGATTGTACTTGGGCTTCTTCTTCTCCTCATTTTATTTTTCCTTCGAACCCTGGCTCGAAGAGCCTCTCAACAATCTCCCCATCATTTTATCCCTCTAAAAAATTCTGAAAATTTTAGTGAATCAAAATAAAAGTGAACCAAACTCAACAAAATTGATAGCGACTACTCCTACGAGTGTCTAGAGGCTAATCATGCATCAAAACTACTTTGTGCCATATAAATTTGACATGCAAGCTCAAGAACAAAGTCACCACAGTAGCAAAAATTTGCAATAAATAAAGCACTAGAACAAAAACTAATTGGACCATTGGAGGAGTCACATACCGAAGAACAATCCCCCAAAGCAGTTTTGCAAATGGAGCTTTGCACAAGGAGATTGAAAATGGAAGCAAGATGAGCAAGAACACGGGTTTGAGCAATGGGATGATTTTTTCTAGAGGAAGACAAAGTGGATGGGTGCTGGAATAAGTGAGGGGGGCCCACGTGGGACCCACAAGGCAGGGGGCGCACCCTCCACCCTTGTGGCCCACTAGTGAAGCCCCCTGGTGTGTGTTCAGTGCCAAAAATTCTAAAATATTCTATAAAAAAGCATACTAAATTTTTAGGGCATTTGGAGAACTTTTATTTTTGGGACATTTTTATTGCACGGATAATTCAGAAAACAGACAGAAAATACTAATTTTGCTTTATTTATTCTAAATAACAAAAAGTAAAAAGTGGATGCAGAAAGTTGTGCTTTCTAAATTCATGCATCTCATGCCCATCAAAAGGAATCCATTAACAAGGTTGATCAAGTCTTATTAACAAACTTCTTCCGAATGACATGAAACCGGAGAACTTTCGAATAACACTAAGTTACCTCCACGGGGATATGCATGTCCCCAACAATAAGAATTTCATATTTCTTTTTTATAGTAGGAAGAGGGAATTCAAAACCTCCAATAGTAATAGTTGAAAATTTTCCAATAGAGTTGATACTATGAACTTGAGGTTGTTTCTTCGGAAAGTGTACCGTGTGCTCATTACCATTAACATGAAAAGTGACATTGCCTTTGTTGCAATCAATAACAGCCCCTGCAGTATTCAAAAAGGGCCTACCAAGGATGATCAACATATTGTCGTCCTCGGGAATATCAAGAATAACAAAGTACGCTAAGATAGTAACGTTTGCAACCACCACAGGCACATCCTCACAAATACCCAAGGGTATAGCAGTTGATTTATCAGCCATTTGCAAATAAATTTCAGTAGGTGTCAACTTATTCAATTCAAGTTTACGATATAAAGAAAAAGTCATAACACTAACAGCGGCTCCAAGATCACATAAAGCAGTTCTAACATAGTTTCTTTTAATGGGCATGGTATAGTTGGTACTCCTGGATCTCCAAGTTTCTTTGGTATTCCACCTTTAAAAGTGTAATTAGCAAGCATGGTGGAAATCTCAGCTTCCGTTTAATTTATTAGTAACAATATCTTTCATATACTTAGCATAAGGAGACATTTTCAGCATATTAGTCAAACGCATACGCAAAAAGATAGGTCTAATCATTTCAGCAAAGCGCTCAAAATCCTCATCATCCTTTTTCTTGGATGGCATAGGAGGAAAGGGCATGGGTTTCTGAACCCATGGTTCTCTTTCTTTACCATGTTTCCTAGCAACGTAGTCTCTCTTATCATAACGTTGATTCTTTGATTGTGGATTATCAAGATCAACAACAGGTTCTATCTCAACCTCATTATCATTACTAGGTTGAGTATCAACATGAACATCATTGTTAACATTATCACTAGGTTCATCTTCATCACCAGACTGTGTCTCAACATTAGAAATAGAAACATCACCTATAAACTTATGGTGGATCAGAGCGCTTCGCAGGAAGTCATGAGAAGGAAGTTTCGATCTCGCTTGCCCTCGGTTTTTGAAGGAAGGGATCTTTTCAATACCCCTGGTGCAGGGACCAGTAACCAACCGGTGGTAAACCGGGCGGAGGCGCCCGGGACGGGCGCACCGGTTCAGCCCCGTGTAATAGATCTGCCCCGACATAACCCGGGAGAGCCACGGGTCGTGCATACCCCTCCGGATCACTATTCTAATCCGCTGGACAACCTTGTTGCAGCGGTGGCACGGTTGGAAGCTATTCCGGTCGAGGGAGATTCACTCCAAGCGATAGAGACACGCCGGGTTAAGGAGCTCCTCAGAACAGCGTTGGTTCAGCAGGAAGCGTATTCATATAGCCGCGAACGGATTCACTCCACCCCGCGTCCAGGCCGGAGTTACAGTAGAGATATGGAAGAACCGGCCGAGTCAAGTAATGCACGGCGTAGGGCTCCCCACGGCAACAATCCGGCCCCCGACGCCCAGGAGGTGGTAGACCGGGCCCGGGCGCGTAGGGAAGCTGAGTTAGCAGCACCGCATCAGGCTCATCAGATTACACTGGTTCGTCCCACCACTTCAGTTGAACCGGGACTCACTTCTAGCGCTTTGGGAGTGCCTTGCCTCGTCCCAGCCCTCCGCAATGTGCGCCTACCCAAGGATTTCAAAGGCCCGTGCATGGTGCCGAACTATACGGCGGATCAACCCCCAGAGTCATGGGTGGAGAGTTATGAGATGGCCATGGAGATGTTGTACGTGGATGATGCGGCGTGCGCAAAATATTTCACCATGATGCTTGAAGGGACAGCCCGTACTTGGTTAAAAAGCTTGCCGCCCAATTCTATCGGTTCATGGGCACAGTTGCGAGCCCGGTTCATAAGCAATTTTAAAGACACGTGCAAGCAACCCATGTCGGTGGTGGATTTAGCGGCTTGTGTCCAGGAGGAAGGAGAGTCAACAACTCATTGGGTGCGCCGGGTCTCAAAGATCCTGCATTCATCACACCGTATCAATGCGGACATCGCGGTTGTAACCCTGGAAGGCAATTGCCGGTTTGGGCCTTTAAAGTTAAAATTAGGACGGATGAAGCGCCATTGTACTGACATGGGAACGCTCATGACTGCTCTGGTGAAGTATGCTGATTCTGATAGTACCAAGGATCCCGAGTCTGATGATGAAAAGACAGGGAAGGGAAGGAAGAACGGCGACCCCAGAGGTCAGCAGCATAACTCGGCAGGAAACGTTGGTGGTGGCAAGCGTAAGGCAGATGGCAACACGGATTATGTGGCTAACACTAATGTGCAGGACAGAGGCCGACGACGTAGGGGCAAAAACTGCAGTGGCGGACCTGGACCCAATCCAGAGCGCCTAAATTATCTGTTGAATCAGCCTTGTCCAAAGCATGGGACCAGAGAGGAGCCAGCAAACCACCTTTGGAAGGATTGCTATATCATGCAAGAGTTTAAGAGCTCCAATGCTTTTCGGTATGACCCTAGCTCCGGTGGCGGTTCAGGATCCGGGCCGAGTCATGGTGGAGGAAATCCCGGTTCAGGGTTTAACGGTAATCCGAGCGGACATGGCAATCAGCATAATCAAAACAGTCAGCAACAGCAGCAGTCGGGTTACCAGAGTAATCCAAAGCAGTTAAACAGTGGACAATATCATGTGTTTACCACCAGCTTGGACAAGCGGGACCAAAAGGTCCAGAAGCGGGAGGTTAACTCTGTTGAACCGGCTGTGCCACGGTATCTGCGCTGGTCAGAGCAGCCAATTGTATGGACTAGAGAGGATCACCCTCCCCGGGTTGACAATCCGGGTCAGCTGGCTTTGGTGGTGGCGCCTCAGGTGGGAGGCTATAAGTTCACCAAGGTACTCATGGATGGGGGTAGCAGTATTAATATCCTATAATATGAGACCTTTCGACGCATGGGGCTAAAGGATAAAGACCTCCGTCCTTCAAACACGGTTTTCCATGGTGTGGTGCCTGGCAAGTCAGCATACCCCGTGGGCAAGATAGCCTTGGAAGTAGCCTTCGGAGATGATCACGATTCCCGATCAGAGACACTGACGTTTGAGGTGGTGAAAATCCAAAGCCCGTACCATGCCCTGTTTGGCCGGATAGCCTATGCCAAGTTCATGGCACGGCCCTGCTATGTGTATCTACAGCTCAAGATGCCGGGTCATAAGGGGACCACCACGGTTCACGGAAGCCGAAGATCGCTTTGGAGTGCGAGGAAGGAGACGTCGTGTATGCAGAGTCGGTTTGTGCTACCGAGGAGCTCAAGTACTATAAAGACAACGTTGATCCGACGGATATGACTCCTTTAAAGAAGCCTACTACAGAGCATGATCCAACCCTGAAATTCACATCGGCGGCTGAGACCAAGCTTGTTGACTTCGTACCTGGCGATTCGTCCAAGCAGTTCAGCATTAGTGCCAATCTGGATCCGAAATAGGAAGACGCGCTCATCGAGTTCATCCGTGAGAATCGAGACATCTTTGCATGGAAGCCTTCTGACATGCCAGGTGTACTGAGGCAACTCGCTGAGCACACCCTTAATGTGGATCCGAAATACAGACCGGTGAAACAGTTCCTCCGCTGGTTCAATGAGGAGAGGAGAAAAGCTATTGGAGAAGAGGTGGCCGGGCTATTGGCAGCTGGCTTCATCATTGAAGTTTTTCACCCTGAGTGGCTTGCTAATCCGGTGCTGGTCCTTAAGAAAAACGGCACCTGGCGCATGTGTGTGGATTATACGAATCTTAATAAGGCCTGCCCTGCGGATCCTTTTTCCCTCCCCCGTATTGATCAAATCATTGATGCTACGGCAGGTTGCGAGCGCTTATGTTTCTTGGATGCATACTCCGGCTATCATCAGATTAAAATGGCAGTTAAGGACCAGGAGAAGACGGCGTTCATAACTCCATTTGGAGCTTTCTGCTATGTGTCTATGCCTTTTGGGATCAAAAGTGCCCAGGCAACTTATCAACGGTGTGTGCAGAATTGTCTCCACAAACAGATTGGCCGTAATGTGCATGCTTATGTGGATGATATTGTGGTTAAGTCAAGGAAGAAGGAGACTTTGGTCGATGATTTGAAGGAGACCTTTGATAACCTCAGGACGTACAAGATGATGCTCAATCCGGCCAAATGTGTCTTTGGTGTGCCAGCTGGCAAGTTATTGGGTTTTCTGGTGTCCCATATGGGAATTGAGGCTAATCCGGAGAAGATCACGGCTATCACCTCTCTGGCTAAACCGAAGTGTATTAACGATGTTCAACGTTTGGCGGGTCGAATCGCTGCACTAAGTCGGTTTATCAGCCGCCTTGGGGAAAAAGCGAATCCTTTGTATCAAATGTTGAAGAAGACGGATCGGTTCGTCTGGAATTCTGCTACTGATCAGGCATTGGAGGACTTAAAGCGGCAGTTGGCCAATCCGCCCGTGCTCGCCGCTCCCATTGATAGGGAACCATTGCTGCTATATGTAGCTGCTAATGCTCGTGCAGTTAGTGTGGCTATTGTGGTGGAGCGGAAGGAGGCGGGCAAAGAGTACCCGGTTCAGCGTCCGGTTTACTATATCAGTGAGGTGCTTATTGAATCCAAACAGAGATATCCGCATTGGCAGAAGCTGGTATATGGAGTTTTTATGGCGAGCCGGAAATTGAAGCAATATTTCCAAGGGCATCCCATCACAGTGGTCAGCTCTGCTCCTTTGGGTGATATCATCCAAAACCGAGAAGCAACTGGTCGGATTGCCAAATGGGCTATCGAGCTTGGACCGCACGGTTTAAAATACGTGCCTCGCACTGCGATAAATTCTCAGGCACTTGTTGACTTCATCAATGATTGGACGGAGTTACAAGTCCCTAAAGAGAAGCCGGATCACACATATTGGACCATTCATTTTGATGGATCACGTCAATTGGAGGGCTCAGGGGCTGGAGTCATATTAACTTCCCCACGAGGTGACAAGTTTTGTTATGTTCTTCGTTTAATGTTCCCTTGTACTAACAATGCAGCAGAGTACGAAGCCTTGCTCCACGGTCTCCGGATGGCTAAGGAGATGAATTTAAGCCGAGTTAAGTGCTTCGGCGACTCGGATCTGGTGGCCCAACAGGTGTCTGGTACATGGGATTCTAAAGATCCACTCATGGCTGCATATCATCGTGAGGTTGATGTGGTCACAGGTCACTTCAAGGGGTATCAGGTGGACCACGTGGACCGACGAAAGAACGAGGCGGCAGACGCTTTAAGCCGGCTGGGTTCACAGCGTAAACCGGTACCACCTAATGTGTTCCTTGATGTGCTTTACAACCCATTGGTTCAACTACCTGGGGAAGCGGATTTGGCGATTCCTGACCCGGAGGCTCAGTTGGTGGCGGCGCTACACGTCATCCCGGATTGGACGCTTCCTTACCTGGCGTACATGAACCGAGGCGAGTTGCCAGAGGACGAGACTCTGGCCAGACAAATAGTATGGTGGTCCAAATCCATGGTAATTGAAAACGGCGAGCTACATCATCGCAGTGTGATAGGGGCGTTTCAACGGTGTGTATCTCCTGAGGAGGGCCGTGAAATTTTGCGTGAGATCCACGAAGGAGATTGTGGTCACCACGCCGGTTCAAAGTCTTTAGTGGCGAAAGCATTTCATCACGGTTTCTATTGGTTGACTTCCCATGCTGATGCGGAGGATCTGGTCAGGCGATGTGATGGTTGCCAAAAATTCTCAAGACGCGCTCATGTTCCGGCTCAAGAATTGAGGATGATTCCAATTACTTGGCCGTTTGCAACCTGGGGGCTGGATATGGTCGGGCCTTTCAAAAGATCCAAGGACAAGAAGACCCACCTTCTGGTGGCGGTTGACAAATTTACAAAGTGGATAGAGGCAGAGCCCGTTAGCAAGTGTGATGCGGCCACCGCGGTTCAGTTCATCAAAAGGGTGATTTTCCGGTTTGGTTTTCCACACAGTATCATCACAGATAATGGTACCAATTTATCTAAAGGTGCCATGAAGGAGTTCTGCGAACGAGAGCACATCCGCCTTGATGTTTCATCGGTGGCACACCCACAGTCTAATGGTCAAGCAGAAAGAGCTAATCAGGAGATCTTGAGAGGCATCAAACCCCGGCTTATGGTTCCTTTGCAGAGGACGCCGGGTTGTTGGGTCGAAGAATTGCCCTCTGTGTTATGGAGCATCAACACCACGCCTAACAGGTCAACTGGGTACACGCCGTTCTTCATGGTTTATGGGGCGGAGGCAGTTCTCCCTAGTGACATCCGTCATGATTCACCTCGTGTTGCGGCTTATGTTGAAGCGGATAACGAGACGGCTCGACAAGGTGCTTTGGACCGGCTGGATGAAGAGCAAGACATAGCAGTTGCCCGCTCGGCGATCTACCAACAGGATCTTCGTCGCTATCACAGTCGTCGGGTCAGGACCGGAACCTTTCAAGAAGGAGATTTGGTGCTTTGACTTATTCAAGATCAAACTGAGATGCATAAGTTGTCTCCGCCTTGGGAAGGGCCTTTCGTGGTCAGCAAGAATCTGCACAACGGGTCATACTACCTGATCGATGTTCGAGAGCACAAAGACTCACGTAAATCAGAGCAGGAGACCAACAGGCCGTGGAATATAGCTCATCTTCGGCCTTACTATACTTGAGCCATGGGCTCTGCTTATGTACATATTATGAAAATGTATATATTATAATAAACCGGATCCTCAGCTAAAGCGGGGTATCTGTTCTTTTATATCATGTGTGGTTACATGGAGTTGTTTGTTGTAAAACGACCTCCGGTTTACCCCTTGCAAAGTTATCAATATCACTTGGGGCTCGGTTATATTTGAACCGATGCAATGCCTTTTGATAGGCGAAAGCCACCAGATCATTTGGGGGCTCGGTCGTGTCCGAACCGATGCAATGCCTCTTGATCGGCGAAAGCCACCAGATCACTTGGGGACACGGTCAAGTCTGAACCGGTCACGCCTCTTGGTCGGCCTACAGGCCTTAGAGTCACTTGGGGGCTTGGTCGAACCCGAACCAATGTCATGCCACTTGGCCGGCATAATGCCACGAGTCTTTTGGGGACCTGGCTGACTGGCACCATTGCTACGCCTTCGGGGAGCATGGTTGAGTCTGACCATGGTAATACCATCTGACCAGCTCATTAGAGCCTTTCTTTTATAAAGAGTTGTCACCATTGCTTTTGCTTTAATAGCCTTTCTTAAGGAATTGCTATTTTATCTTTGTTGCGTTTTTTAAACCGACGGTATTTTGTGCCGGTTCATACAGCCAATTTGGCAGAACACGGTCTCTTTTTTAAGCCGGAGTTTGTTTGCTCGGTTTGATTTTTCTTATGAAACATCCTTTTTGGAGCAACAAGGATATCATGATAAAAAAAGGAGCTGTTTTCTCCTCCGACGGTTTAGGGCTATCAAGCCCCCGTCTCAGGATTGGCTAAAGACGCCTACTTCATGCCCATTACATGGCAGGTATTTCGTATCACAAAATTTGATCGTATTGGCAAGTCTCCCTGCATATCTATATAAAGGTTCACAAACCGGATGGCGGTACAACCGCCCTGGCAGTTTAAAATTCTGTGATTGCAGGAGATATAAGTTGGCAAGGAAGATTTTCCAAATGAAGGTTTTTGTACTGATGCACGAAGGCATCTCACAAAGCACAAGTACGGTCTATCCTATTACAAGGCAACATGGTGCCTCAATAAGACAATTGTTTTTCCTGACAAGATATAGCACGGAAGCTACTTAAGGCTGCCCTCGGTTCACGCCTGCGTGCCATCCCGGTTTGATGGTTCTGGATCATCCCGCGCCGCGTCAGCTTCCTCCTCCCTACCCAGCAGCTGGAAGTCAACAGTGGTCCAGTCGATCCCCATTAATGCTTGAAAGACAGCCTCTTCATGTATCAGTGAAGACGGTTCAAGATCAGGAGCGTAAGTGTGCTTACGGATTGGAGGAATTAAGTTTTCCGCTTCAGGGATTGGTGCAGCCACTCGTTTGTTCTGGTCATCATACTGGGATTGATAATGTGACAAGTTTGCTTCTTCTACCAACTGGCAGGCCAGAGGGCGCACTGCCCGGTTTATCTTTCTTAACTCTTCTTCGTCGAATTCGGAGCCATCCTCCTTCAAGCTAGGATAGCCATGAGCCGCTTCAACGGGATCAAAATCGGGCACCCATGCTTTGGCCCGGATTAAGGCATTAATGGCTCCGGTTCGAGCAGCAGACTTTTTTAACTCCTCAATCCGAGCAGGGAGCATGGACAATCTCCTCAGTGTATCCTGGATCAACGTGGGTGCTGGATTGTTATGGGATGCAGTGGTGATAATCCGCTGCGCACCAGTATACAGATGCTCGACTAAAGTATAGACGGCTTTTAGTTTCATCCGCACATCCGACCCCAAGTGATTAATGCGGGTGCCTATAATACAATCAGCAGTTTACAAACCGAGCTGTTTATAGGAGAATCAAGATTATTACAAAAGTCACAGGAAGCTTACCAAAGATGGCGGCAGTCATTGCGTGCACTTGTCGTTTCACGCTGGTTAATTCATCAGTTACTGGTTTGAGGGCAGCTTCTGCATCTTCAATCTTTTTCGTTAAAGCGGCCTTTTCTGTGGCCCAGTCAGCCCGTTCCTTCCTATAACCTTCCTTCAGTTGCTCCATACTGCCTAAAGCGCTGGTTAATTTCTCCTTGGCCTTGGAAGTTTCTGCTTGTTGGGATTTTAAATTCTCTTGAAGGTCGGCGACTTGGTTCTCTTTAACTTTCAGTTCAGCCTGCAGACCGACAGTTATACGGTTTAACAAAGGAAGTACCAACCACATAACAAGTTAGGCGCTTTGTACTTGGGGGCTAATGCCTAATTTATCTACAGCTACCAGTTAGTTATCAAAGTCCCAAGCTGAATACAAGTATTCCAACTTGGCACTTGGGGGCTAATGGCCATTTGATCTGGTGGTATTTCGGATGTTATTAAAAGTCTCGATTCAATTATACTAAAAGTTGAACCGACCCTTGGGGGCTACAGCGGCAAGAAGCGGGAACAAATGCATGGAAATTACCTCAAGTTTTTCTTTCATCATCTTTACCAGACTGGCTTCATAATCACGGCTAGTATATAGCCGGTTTAAGTAACCAGAGTGAATGTCTTGAGCACTGAGAGCAGAGTATGTTGCCAGATCAACATCCCATTTTCCTTTGCTCAGGGCGGAAAATTCTTCTTTAGCAGTATGCTTGGCTAAAGCGATGGGATTTCCCGGTTCAGTACGACCTATGCCAGTAATTACGACTTCGTCATCCTTAAGCTCGCCGGTATGAACTGGCATAGTCGGTTTATCAGCAGGTTTGGAGGGACTGATAGTTTTCTCAATCCGGATTGGACTGGCTGGTTGGTCAGTAGGACCGGAGGGGTTCATAGAACTTTCATCAGGAAGAACAACTTCATCCCTTACTGGTGGGTCATCAACTACATCTTCATGGATGATCGCTTCAACATTTGGGGTAGCATCCAGTTCAGGAGTAGCATCTTCTTCAGCTGCCTTATCCTGGCGAGCTTTCTTACTTGGCCTCGGTTTGGCCCTGAAAGAAGCAGCAAAATTAAAGACAGTATATATGGAAGGCTACAAAAATCAACAACTTGATGATAAAGGCAAAAGCTTACCCAAGCACGGTTTTGAGTGGAGGCAGCTGAGTACCAGTTGACTCACCGGAAGATGAGTGCGAGGTGACCTGATAATCAGAGTCAGACGGATTAAGCGGTTGACGAAAACAGCCCGCTTTAGGACAAATATTGACAAGCAAATTAGAGACCTCTGAACGACATCACCGAACCGGACTGTTCGGTAAACCGGCGGAGGTAACTACCTGGCCGCTGTGTCGAGTTGTACGACGCACCTCATGCTGATGGGTCTTCATAAGAAAGTTGGGATCCAAGTAAGCAAGAGGATGGGAAAATTTAACTTTGCGGTTTGCCTGACGGATTTTGTGCGAAGGCGGAAGGCTTGAATCAGAAGAAAGAGTAATTACCTCAACATCGTCAGCATGGCTAGCTTCAGCATCATCCTGACAAATTGTATCATCAATAAATTGCATAAATAGTAAACCAAGAGAATCAAGTTCAGCTTCAAAATCCGGATTACCCACATCATCATCAGCAGGTGGATCAGAGGAGGCTGTAGTTTTCCTTTTATGAGCAGACTTTTTGACGACCCTTGTCTTAGGCCGGATTAGTTTCTCCGGTTTATCCGCCTTTTCTTGCGGGAGCTTTTTGCTCCAAAACGGATCATCACCCTGCACCAACAGATATCGGTATCAGTCATAAGCACGTACAATAGTATCAGACTCGGTGAGAAGGAAGTTTGGTTTATCGCTGGCGGTTTATTGGTGGCACAGAAGGGAAGAAGGCCGGTTCGGGCACAGACGCGTTCCGGTTCATTCAGAATTTTCTTTATAGCTTCGGTGACCTCTTCATCAGTAAGCTGGATGTTTACGTGACGCAACGGATCATCAATGCTGCCTGTATACTCGCACATTAAACCGGAGCGTTGACTGAGTGGCAGTATACTCCAGAATATCCAGCAACGAGCAAGATCGACTCCTGTTAAACCGTTAGCCATAAAAGCTTGGAGTTTGGACAGTTGAGGAGCGTATTTCATCCTCTCTTTGCCAGTCAGCCGCTGAGGAAAAGGATGTGTGTTGCTGAGCCGTTCTGGGCGAAAACCGGGCAAGATATTCTCATTATCCGGGGAGGTGTCTTTACAATAAAACCAGGAGTTATTCCACTCTTGGGGATGACTATGCAGTTTCGCATGAGGGTAAGTGACCTCTTTTCTCTTTTGGATTGACACGCCACCCAGTTCCATGTTGGAACCGTCAGGAAATTCTGTACGGCGGTTTAAGTGAAAGCAGTCTCGGAACAGCTCCACTGTGGGTTCCTCTTGGAAGAATACCTCACAGAGCACTTGGAAGTGGCATATGTTGGTGACAGAATTAGGGCCGATATCTTGCGGATGGAGTTGGAAGTTGTCCAAAACATCACGGTAAAATTTTGAACCGGGCGGGTTAAAACCGAGGGCTAAGTGATCTGCAAAGACTACAACTTCTCCGTCTCGAGGTGTAGGGGGACACTCTTTGCCTGGGACCCTCCAATGAATGGTTTTTCTGCTGCTTAAAGCGCCGGTCAGGACCAGATTGTTCAGTTGCGTTTCCGTGACCCGAGAAGGAGTCCAGTTGCACTCGTACACTTGTTTAGCCATGAGGAAGTCTACAGAAGGAAAATGATTCCGGTTCAAGATTGTGTTGTGCACAGGTTACATGTTGATATTATCAATGTTAAATCAGAGGAAGTCAATCATAAACCAACATTGGTAAAGCGGTGCGGTTCATCAAGGGATTGCTGGCGGTTTAACAAGGGGACTAATGGTATGTACTCATTTGGTAATCCTCTTCTTCAAGGTTAAACCGCTAGATCTAAAACCGCGAAACATTGGGAATTACAAATAAACAAGTGTGCAGAAACAGGTTTCACACAATCTAATTATAGCATTGGATCTGGGGTGATTTCATAAAAAGGATAAATATTCATGATTTAAAAGAAGTTATGCAAGAGCAGCAAGGGAAAGTTATGGATCAGAACTATGGTCCAGGTATACTGCAGTAAAAATAGATGCGGGAAACTACCGCTGTACGGAGCAAAGGATATGGGATCATCTGAAGAGGCATCTCAGCCGAAGTTTGAGGCGGACGAAGAACACGAAGAACGCAAGGAACACAGTAAACCCTAAAAGCAGATCTAGATTGAGAGGACGGAGATCTTACCGGAGCTCGGAGAGATACGGAAGGATGCCGCAGTTCTCTGGTACGGTCAGGTTGATGCAGCGGCCCAAGATGATGCGGAGGTCAGCGACGGCGTTGGAGCTCCGGAGTTGGCGACGCGGAGAAGATGAAGAGGAAAGGGGTGAAGGGGAAAAAAGGAAATGACCCTTCGGCCCTATTTATGAGGTAAAAAACATGTGTCAGGCGCGCGAATCCAGGAGCCACAGATTTCGGAAGTGGAGCTGTCGCCTCGATTATTGCGGATCTGGTAAAACAAAGAAGGCATTATAAAAGCCAGTTTCATGATGACGTCATGCTGGTTTACAGCAACCAAAGAAGATGACGACATGGCGGTTTAGCGATTAAGGGAAGATACTGAATCTGAAGATTTCTGCTAAGGATTGACATGAATTCATTCAAATCAATCTGGGGCCTAATGTTGGGGATATCACTACTGGGCGTAAACCGGCCTGCTTGGGCCGGGTTAACTTCAACAGTAATTCAAGGATGTTAAAGCCCGATAAACTTGTAAAGGCCCAAGGCCGTAGTCGGTTTAGTATCTGTAGCCATAAACCGGCTTGTATAAACTTGTACTATAAGATAGGGAATGAAAGAGACCAACCCGGGTACGAGTATAAACCGGAGATTGGGACTCTGTGAACCGACGGGCGTCCCCCGTGTATATAAGGGGACGACCCGACAGCGGTTCAAGGACAGACAACCAAAACTCGAGGCCTAGGCGAAGCTTGTTTGCTCCCTAGTCATCGAGACTTCATCAATTCCACCACAAACTAGACGTAGGCTTTTACCTTCATCGAAGGGGCCGAACTAGTATAAACTCTCAGCGTCCCTGTGTCCACTTTAACCCCTTCGAGTTAACCCGTTGCGATGGCTCCACGACTAAGTCCTTTGGCTAGGACATCTGCCGTGACAAACCCACGACACTAACAGCATTATCATTATTCTTACTATTCAACTCATTAAGCAAATTATCTGGTGCCTTAAGTACTTGTTCTACTTGAGTTGTAACCATGGAAGCATGCTTACTAATAAGCTTAAGATCACTAACAGTTCTACTCATATAATCACCCAAGCAGTCAAGCATGTGAGCATTGCATTTCAGTTGTCTACTAACATAAGCATTGAAATTTTCTTGTTTAACAATAAAATTATCAAACTCATCCAAGCATTGACTAGCAGACTTATTATGAGGAATATCACCTTCATCAATTCTATAGAGAGACTTTACCTCTACTACATGTGTAGGGTTATCAAGACCATGTATTTCTTCAATAGGCGGTAAATTCTTAACATCTTCAACTTTAATACCTTTTTCTTTTATAGATTTATTTGCCTCTTGCATATCTTCAGGACTGAGAAATAGAATACCTCTTTTCCTCATAGTTGGCTTAGGAGTTGGTTCAGGAAGTGTCCAATCATTATCATTACTCAATATATTATTCAATAGCAATTCAGCTTGCTCAAAAGTTTGTTCCCTGAAAACACAACCAACAGAACTATCTAGGTGGTCCCTAGAAGCACAGGTTAGTCCATTATAAAAGATATCAAGTATTTCATTTTTCTTGAGAGGATGATCAGGCAAAGCATTAAGTAAATGGAGAAGCCTCCCCCAAGCTTGTGGGAGACTCACTTCTTCAGATTGCACAAAGTTAAATATTTCCTTTAAAGCAGCTTGTTTCTTATGAGCAGGGAAATATTTTTCAGAGAAGTAGTAAATCATATCCTGGGAACTACGCACACAACCAGGAGCAAGAGAATTAAACCATAACTTAGCATCACCCTTTAACGAGAGAAACAATTTAAGAATGTAGTAATAGCGATTTTTTCCTCATGAGCAAATAGGGTGGCTATATCATTCAATTTAGTAAGATGTGCCACAACAGTTTCAAAATCAAAACCATAGAAAGGATCAGATTCAACCAAAGTAATTAACTCGGGTCAGGGAATTCATAATCTTTATCAGTAACAAAGATAGGTGAAGTAGCAAACTTAGGATCATATTGCATTCTAGCATTCAAAGACTTTTCTTTCAGCTTAGGTAACAGTTTCTTAAGATCATCTCTATCATTACAAGCAAAAAAGTCTCTAGCGGTTTCTTCATCCATAATATAACCCTCAGGTACAACAGGCAATTCATATCTAGGGGGAGAATCATAAACTTCAGTTTCAGTAATTTCATTCTCTCTAACCCTAGCAAGTTGTTCATCAAGAAATTCACCTAGTGGCACGGTATTATCAAGCAGAGAAGTAGTATCATCGTAAGCATCATTCATAGCAGAAGTGGCATCAACAATAACATGCAACGTATCAGAATCAATAGAAGGTGTAGGTGTCGCAAGTTTACTTAAAACAGAAGGTGAATCAAGTGCAGAGCTAGATGGTAGTTCCTTACCTCCCTCGTAGTTGAGGGAAAAATCTTGGTTATAGTATCTTTAAAATTCCTCATAGTGATCAAAAGATATAAATCCCAAGTGACTCAAAGAACAGAGCTATGCTCCCCGGCAACGGCGCCAGAAAAAGGTCTTGATAACCCACAAGTTTAGAGGATCGCAACAGTTTTTGAGGGTAGAGTATTCAACCCAAATTTATTGATTCGACACAAGGGAAGACAAAGAATATTCTCAAGTATTAGCAGCTGAGTTGTCAACTCAACTACACCTGAAAGACTTAATATCTACAGCAAAGTATTTAGTAGCAAAGTAGTATGGAGGTAAAGGTAACAGTGGCAAAAGTAACAGTAGCAGCTTTGTAGCAATCGCAACATTGGCAATGGAAAAGTAACTTAGCAAAGATCAATATGAGATGAACTCAGAGGCAATGGATAATTATGTCGGATGGCATTCATCATGCAACAGTTATAACATAGGGTGACACATAACTAGCTCCAATTCATCAATATAATGTAGGCATGTATTCTGTATATTGTCATACGTGCTTATGGAAAAGAACTTGCATGACATCTTTTGTCCTACCCTCCCGTGGCAGCGGGGTCCTATTGGAAATTAAGGGATATTAAGGCCTCCTTCTAATAGAGAACCGAACCAAAGCATTAACACTTAGTGAATACATGAACTCCTCAAACTACGGTCATCACAGGGAAGTGTCCCGACTATTGTCACTCCGGGGTTGCCGGATCATAACACGTAGTAGGTGACTATAACTTGCAAGATAGGATCAAGAACACAAATATATTCATGAAAACATAATAGGTTCAGATCTGAAATCATGGCACTCGGGCCCTAGTGACAAGCATTAAGCATAGCAAACTCATAGCAACATCAATCTTAGAACATAGTGGATACTAGAGATCAAACCATAACAAAACTACCTCGATTACATGATAAATCTCATCCAACCCATCACCGTCCAGCAAGCCTACGATGGGATTACTCACGTACGGTGGTGAGCATCATGAAATTGGTGATGGAGGATGGTTGATGATGACGATGGCAACGATTTCCCCTCTCCGAAGCCCAAAACAGACTCCAGATCTGCCCTCCTGAGGAAGAACATGAGGTGGCAGTGGCTCCGTATCGTAAAACGCGATGAATCCTTCTCTCTGATTTTTTTCTCCCCTAACGTGAATATATGGAGTTGGAGTTGAGGTCGGTGGAGGTCCAGGGGACCCACAAGACAGGGGGCGCGCCCTAGGGGGCGCCCTCCACTAGGTCCAAGCCAGAATTTACGGGGTTTTCCTTGCCTCGTATGCTTTTCGGATCAATTTTAGGATGGTAGCTTCATTGTGATGCATCTTTAGGACTTATTCAAGATAGTTTCATAAATGGCGGTCAAGAATGGCCAACTTATGAAATGGGTGATACGGATTCCCCTTCTACAATGTTGGGAAATCATCTGGCACTCAAACAAAGAAGATTCCAAAGACAAGAGGACTATCATCCTCAACCATGAATATGTATTTTTGTATAGAGCTTGGTTGGACACAATCATGGATCGTATATGTAGAACTGAGCAAAAGGTGTCACGGTATTGGCAAAAAATCCATGCTTGGTACCATGAACACAATCACTATGTGGAGCCATAACACCCGCAATGAGGGCTCTCTCCAACATAGATGGTCCACAATCCAAGAGTCCACGAACAAGTTTTACGGTTTCTATGCACATGTGGTGAATAAGCAACAAAGTGGAGTTGGACTCAAAAGCCATGTAAGTTTTGCTTGCTTCACACGGTCGCTATTTTTATCGCTCAGTTCGTTTGTGCCATTATGTTGACGTGTGATTTTTTTTCCTTGCTAGATGAGGTTTGAGGGCGTCATGGACTAAGGGGTCCTCGGGGCGACGGCCCATTGTACATGGACTAGACTGGTGGAGCCGTATAATGATAGGAGATCTGTGAAGCCATGGTGTGCCCTCCAAGTAAGAAGGCACGAGATCTCTTTAAATCTTTGTTGTAACCTATCTTCGGTAACCCTAACCCTACTGGTGTCTATATAAACCAAGGGTTTTTATACTTCAGGGCTAGAGCTACATTCATCACCTTAGGGTTTAGCTCGTACTGATCTCGAGGTAGATCTACTCTGTAAACCACATCATACATCCAATACAATCAAGCAGGACGTAGGGTTTTACCTCTTCGAGAGGGCCCGGGCCTCGGTAAACACTGTGTTCATAGTCCCTGTTCCCCATCGATCCTAGATCCACAGCTCGGGACCCCCTACCCCGAGGTCTTCCGGTTTTGGCACCGACATTGGTGCTTTCATTGAGAGTTCCGCTGTTGGATCGCCGAAAGAATCAATGGCTCAACCGGTCATTAGAGACCACGCTCATACCAAGGGCGTCCCCGCCCCGAGATGTCTCCTTGTCTTTGGTGGCATATTGGTGCTCGCTGATCCCACTGGTCGTTTCGACCAGATTTAAGGCTTCGTCCCCATAGAGGAGTTCACCAGCTCGGGGCATCAACCCCAAGGCCAGCAGACTTTCTAGAATTGTGTATCACTCAGAGTCCGGCTATGAAGCCTAGATCTGACAGACCACTCGTGATATCTCCCTCCGAATTTCCCGGGTATCCGGCACCCCCATGTGTCCAATCTGTGGACCACTTGGTGAGTCTTTTCCGTGCAATGGAAATCTCTGTCACCAGGCCCACGGCTTATGATCAGATCGGGCTCAAACCCGACGACCGAGAAATCAGCACCTCTCTGGTCACTCACCTCGTCTCCACCGTCGAAGATGCCCAGGAAGGACTACATCCACCCAAGTTAAGAACGGTGTACACTCAAGCCTCCAGTTCAGAGTCAGACACCAGCCCGAAAAACGCCCGAACCCAAGCACCAATGCTAGATCCGGCCTTGAGCCGATCCAGACACACACTAGTCTGGATCCAAACCTCGCAAGATTAGAGCCCGACTTGACTCGGCCACCCATCAAGGATAGTCCGGGTCCGCTGCAGGAGGGAATTCTTGAATTTTTTCCACCCGCCCACCACGCCGAATACTCTTCGAATTTGGGAAAGCCGGACATATGGGACCTCATGTATATCAAACAGCTGTCAAACAAGACAGTCCATCATTATTGGGCTAGGTTCCTTCTGGTAAAGAACAGGACGGCACCCAGCTATGACAAAGAGATAATTAAAGCCTTCCAGTTTAACTGCAAGGACGAGGGCCTCTTAAACGCCCACGCACGTCACCGAGTTCAAAGCTTCATTGAACTATCAGACATGGTACACAAATATTGTGCCCTGGAGAACATGTGGAGGGTGCAACAGATGAACATGGGTGTAACTCCCCGGATCTGATGCGCCAGGTGTCCGCCAGCTATTTGCCGTTGCTGCCATGTCATTTGCTTGTGTGTTGCACTTTGCCATGTCATCATCTGCATTTCATATCATGTCATCTTGTTAATCGCATTCGCATACGTGTTTGTTTCATGAATCCGAGCATTTTCCCCGTTGTCCGTTTTGCAATCCGGCGCTCCTACGTTCTCCGGCGTCCCCTTTTACCTATTTTCGTGAGCGGGTGCTAAACTTTCTCGGAATGGACCGAGGTTTGCCAAGCGGCCTTGGTATAGCACCGGTAGACCGCCTGTCAAGTTTCGGGTCATTCGGAGGTCGTTTGATACTCCAACGGTTAACCGGGTATCCGCGAAGGCCTCTTTGGTGTGCAGCCCAACACCCCCTTCAAAGTGGCCCAAAACCCATCTAAGTCATCCCCTTGTTGTCGGTCGTTCGATCACGATCGCGTGGCTGAAAACCGCACTCCATTTGGAGCTTCCTAGCCCCCTCTACCTATTTATATGTGCTCCCCTCGGATTTTTTGGGCAGATGAACCCTAGCCTCTTCCCTCCATGCCGCGCCGGACATGTCCAACCCCGTGCCGGACGCGTCCATCCTGCGCCGCCACCTCACCCCGGCCAATCCCAGGCCGCCACATCACCTCCGCTGCCTCCCGCGCCCACTCAGGGGCCGCCACGTGGCGCCTGGCAACGCCCCGCCGCCGTGGCCCGCGAAGCCCACGGGGAGCCTGCCCCGGGCCGCGACCGGGCCCCGACACCGTGCTCCGCCATCGTCCGCCGGGCCTCGCGCCGCCCCGCGCCGAGCTCTCCTCGCCGGCGCCGGCCGGCCCCGCTCCCGCCGCAGCTCGCGCCCTCCGCCGCCAAGCTCCGCCGGCCGCCCCTTCCTCCGTCGCCGGCGAGCCGCCTCTCGCCGGAGTCAACTCCCGCGGCCCAGATCCAGATCTGACAGAGGTTGACCCCCCGATTTTCCCTAAGTCCTGTATATTTTTGCTTTAAGTTACCATGTTCATCGCATCATAACTTTGCACCCGTGGCTCCGTTTTGGGCGTATAATATGTCAAATTGTTCGCCTCGATGAGTTCATCATTTCATCTCATTGCATCATTTTCATTTGAGCTCATCTTGATGCCCTAAATTCTGTTAGAAGAGGGCTATGTGATTCTAGTTTCTGGTTCTTATCAGAACATGCACTTTTGTCATTTTTGCCATGATTGATGTGTGCATCCTATGAAGTTGAGTCCAACAGGTCTTTTGTAATATGCCATGCTATCTTTACAGGGGTGTATGCCATGTATTTTTGTGATCTCTGTGGTGACTAGCACAAACATGCAAACTAGGGTTCATAATGTTGCTGATTTCAAGGACTTAGTAATTTTACTAAGTCTAGCCCTGCTGTTATTTTTATGCCACGTGTTCATGTTGTTTCAGAGAGATCTATGCCTCTTTTGAGTATGATCAGTAAGGGTGTTTTGAGCATATGGATTTGCTCTATCCATCCATGCCTTTGTTTGTATTTATGGAGTGCCATAGCTTGAGTCAATCGAGCACTACTTTTGCTATATGTTGCTGGCAGATTGTTTACATGTTATTCGATTTTGCCAAGCTTGTTGTAGTTGATCCTTGCATGCTATGATGTTGTTCTTGCCATGCCTAGATTCTATGCCATGTCTTCTTGATGGATGTATGCTTAGTTTATCATGCAATGCTCTATGGTGAGTGCATCGAGCTCGTAAACATGCCTACTTGTTATCTGTGTTTGACATGTCTAGTTTTCTGCTAAGTCTGAAACCTGTAACGAAACTTGATTAATTGATATGGGTGTTACTATATTTTCTGATCCCTTTTGGCTTATGGTCAGTAAGGGACTTTTGTTCTATGCTTTGAGTAGATTCATTCCATGCCTTGCTTTGATATATTGTGTTCCTGTAGCATGTTGCTTCCTTGCTCTAAACATTGTCATCCTGTTGTTAATTTCTGGCATGTTAGTATTTTCACCAAGTCTGTGAACCTGTTATCTTTTGCACTTTTGCCATGCTTGTTTGAACCTGTTGTGGTGTGATTTAGCCGTAGCTCAGTGTTCATCTTTTGTCTAGCATCTTGAGTAGATTACTGTAATAAGCTTTGTTGATATGTTTCGGTGCAGTAGCTTAATTTCTTGTTGCTTGCTATGTAGCATCATGCTGTTAATGGCAGCATTCTTGTCATTCTTGTTTTGCTTGTCATTTGCAAACCGTGCATCCGATTCCGATGATCTTTATATCGATTTCAACCGAAATCACCTCTCCTTTCCAGTGGCATACTTGGTTTGCCAAGATTATGCCTTGTTCATTTTTTCCTTCCGGAGCATGCATATGCATTGCATATCACATCTCGCATATCATGCCATGCTTATGTGTTGGTTGTTTACTTTGATGTTTGCTTCTTTACGGTGTTGCTTCTTCGGGTTAGTTATGATAACGTTGCGATTGTGAGGATCCATTCGTCTACGCCCATTTGTCTTCTTCATGGACTCGTTCTTCTTCCTTGCGGGATCTCAGGCAAGATGACCATACCCTCGAAATCACTTCTATCTTTGCTTGCTAGTTGCTCGCTCTTTTGCTATGCCTTTGCTGCGATACCTACCACTTGCTTATCATGCCTCCCATATTGTTAAACCAAGCCTCTAACCCATTTTGTCCTAGCAAACCGTTGTTTGGCTATGTTACCGTTTTGCTCAGCCCCTCTTATAGCGTTGTTAGTTACAGGTGAAGATGAAGTTTGTTCCTTGTTGGAACATGGACTTGTTGTTCCTTGTTGGAACATGTTTACTTGTTGGGATATCACAATATATCTTATTTAATTAATGCATCTATATACTTGGTAAAGGGTGGAAGGCTCGGCTGTATGCCTGGTGTTTTGTTCCACTCTTGCCGCCCTAGTTTCCGTCATATCGGTGTTATGTTCCCGGATTTTGCGTCCCTAACGCGGTCGGGTGATTTATGGGCCCCCTTGACAGTTCGCTCTGAATAAGACTCTTCCAGCAAGGCCCAACCTTGGTTTTACCATTTGCCTACCACCTATCCCTTTCCCTTGGGTTTGATCAGCCCGAGGGTCATCTTTATTCAGCCCCCCCCCCCCGGGCCAATGCTTGTCTAAGTGTTGGTCCGAACTAGAGCGCTTTGCAGCGCCCCCTCAAGGAAACTTGAGGTCTGGTTTTAGTTGTACGGGCAGCTCATCCGGTGTTGCCCTGAGAACGAGATATGTGCAGCTCCTATCAGGATGTCGGCGCATCGGGCGGCTTTGCTGGACTTGTTTTATTACTATCGAGATGTCTTGTAGCCGGGATTCCGAGACTAATCGGGTCTTCCCGGGGAGAAGGAATATCCTTCGTTGATCGCGAGAGCTTATAATGGGCTAAGTTGGGACACCCCTGCAGGGTTTGAACTTTCGAAAGCCGTGCCCGCGGTTATGTGGCAGATGGGAATTTGTTAATGTCCGGTTGTAGAAAACCCGAAGTTGATCTTAATTAAAATACACCAACCGCGTGTGTAACCGTGATGGTCTCTTCTCGGCGGGGTCCGGGAAGTGAACACGGTTGTTGGAGTTATGCTTGACGTAAGTAGTTTCAGGATCACTTCTTGATCATAGTTGTTCGACCATGCTTTGCCTTCTCTTCTCGCTCTCATTTGCGTATGTTAGCCACAATATATGCTAGTCGCTTGCTGCAGCCCCATCTCATACCTTGTACCCTTCCTATAAGCTTAAATAGTCTTGATCTCGCGGGTGTGAGATTGCTGAGTCCACGTGACTCACAGATACTTCCAAAACCAGTTTGCAGGTGCCGATGAAACCGTGCAGGTGACGCCCCCGAGCTCAAGGAGGAGCTCGTTGAAGATCTTGTTCTTTGTGTTGCTTCATTTCAGTTGATCAGTAGTGGAGCCCAGTTGGGGTCGATCGGGGACCTTTGTCGCTTTTGGGGTTTCTTCTTTTATTTTGGCTCCGTAGTCGGGCCCTGATTGTAACTGTATGATGTAATGTTTTATTCATGTATTTGTGTGAAGTGGCGATTGTAAGCCAACTATGTATCTCTTTCCCTTATGTATTACATGGGTTGTGTGAAGATTACCTCACTTGCGACATTGCTTTCAATGCGATTATGCCTCTAAGTCGTGCTTCGACACGTGGGAGATATAGCCGCATCGAGGGCGTTACAATGGGGCCATTGCCCGCCTCGCAACACGGAAGGTCTCGCTTTAAACGGGCATATACAAATCGGCCGCTGGAGCGCGAGCCGAACGATAAGAAGATGAGGCCCAGATCAGTGATGGACGAATTGTTGGATAAACCATGCCCAATACACTCAGTCTTGCTAGACACGAACCCAACCTACTGACTTCGAGCCCGTTGGGTGGTAAGACAAGTAGCCAAATACGGCGAACCAATCTTGGGCCTCACACTTCCAGAGAAGCAGTCCACTGCCTCACCACCGGACCATAATGTCATCACAGTATACGAGACGTTCGCCTCAAACAATAAAAGGAAAAAGACTCTTCGAGAGCTCAGCCAGATATATCAGGTAACGGCCACATAGCCATGGGCAGCCATGCCTATTACCTTCATCGAGAAGGACGGGCCAAGCCCCCGTAGCATCCATGCACCAGTCGCACTGGTCCTCGACCCTATTGTCGACTGCTTCTGACTAACTGAAGTGCTAATGGATGGAGGCAGCGGCCTCAACCTCATTTAGAAGGATACTCTAGATAAGATGCAATTCAACAGGTCTCGCATCGAACCCAGTCATACCACATTCCGAGGTATAATACCCGGTAGGGAGGCACACTGCTCGGGACGCGTAACCCTTGATGTTGTGTTCGGCACATCCGACAACTATAGATCAGAACCCTTGCTATTTCACATTGTGCCCTTCCGCAGCGGATATCACGCCCACCTAGGACGTGAGGCTTTCTCAAGATTTTAGGCCATACCACATTACGGGTATATGAAACTCAAGATGCCAGGGCCCAACGGGGTAATCTCGCTTAAAAGCGACTCAAGCAAAGCCTTGCGAGCCGAAAACAAAATGGCATCCCTCACCCTAGAGGCACTATCCGAAGCCTTCACGACCGAAGAGTTGACAGCACAACGCACTACAGTCGACAGGGACGATGTGGTTCTCAGTAAAAGACAAAAACCCACATCATTCAAGCCAGCTGATGAAATAGTAAAATTCCAAGTGCACCCAGCAGACCCCAACAAAACTGCATCCATAGGAGCACAGCTGGACCCCGCAGTCGACGAGGCGCTAAGGTACTCCTGCGCAAAAAATTGGGAAACATTCGCCTAGCACCCATCAGATATGCCAGGAATCCCACGCAGGCTAGCAGGGCACAACCTCAACATTCTAAAAGGCTTCAAGCCAGTGAGGCAAACTCTGTGCCGATTTTCCAAACCCAAACGGCAGGCTATGGGCGAAGAACTTGCAAAACTGCCAGAGGCCGGATTCATTCGTGAGATAAAGCACCCTGAGTGGCTAGCAAATCTGGTTATGGTACCAAAGAAGGACAAGTCCTGGTGGCTCTGCGTCGACTTTAAAGACCTCAACAAGGCTTGCCCTAAGGATCCATTCCCCTTGCCCAGGATCGACCAGATCATCGACGCCACCGCCGGACACGACTCGTTGTGCTTCCTCGACGCGTACTCTGGATACCATCAGATTAAGATGAAAGAATCAGATCATGCGGCAACCGCATTCATCACCCCTTACGGGCCTTTCTACATCAACACCATGTCGTTTGGGCTAAAGAACGCAGACGCCACATACCAGCGCATGATTCAAACATGCCGTGAAAACCAAATTGGCAAAATAGTCGAAGCATGCGTGGATGATGTGGTTGTCAAGACCAAACACATCGATCAACTGATGGACGACCTACGTCAAACGTTCGACAACCTGCAAGCCTATGATATACGACTCAACCCAGAGAAATGCGTCTTTAGGGTCCCTGACAAAAAGCTACTCAGATTCATAGTCTCCCATAGAGGAATCGAAGCTAATTCGGCAAAGATTAGAGCGTTGTCTCAGCTCACACTACTAACAGAGCTCAAGCATGTCCAGAAATTAGTAAGATGTGTGGCAACCTTGAGCCGCTTTATATCTCGCCTCGGAGAAAAGGCATTACCATTCTACAAACTGCTCAAAAAGACCAAGAACTTCCAGTGGACAGGCGAAGCAGCCAAGGCACTCAAGGAGATTAAAACACTCCTCGCCGGCAACCCTATGTGATGCCCCGATTCAATCATACACTAATCATGCACGCAAATGTGTACGATCAAGATCAGGGACTCACGGGAAGATATCACAACACAACTCTAAAACATAAATAAGTCATACAAGCATCATAATACAAGTTAGGGGCCTCGAGGGCTCGAATACAGGTGCTCGATCATAGACGAGTCAGCGGAAGCAACAATATCTGAGTACAGACATAAGTTAAACAAGTTTGCCTTAAGAAGGCTAGCACAAACTGGGATACAGATCGAAAGAGGCGCAGGCCTCCTGCCTGGGATCCTCCTAAACTACTCCTGGTCGTCGTCAGCGGGCTGCACGTAGTAGTAGGCACCTCCAGTGTAGAAGGAGTCGTCGTCGACGGTGGCGTCTGGATCCTGGGCTCCATCGTCTGGTTGCAGCAATCGGGTAGAGAGATGGGGAAAAGGGGAAACAAGGCAACCGTGAGTACTCATCCAAAGTACTCGCAAGCAAGGAGCTACACCACATATGCATGGGTATATGTGTAAAGGGCCATATCAGTGGACTGAACTGCAAAATGCCAGAATAAGAGGGGGATATCTAATCATGTCGAAGACTATGCTTCTGGCAGCCTCCGTCTTGCAGCATATAGAAGAGAGTAGACTGAAGTCCTCCAAGTAGCAACGTATAGCATAATCCTACCCGGCGATCGCCTCCTCGATGCCCTGTTAGAGAGCGATCACCGGGTTGTATCTGGCACTTGGAAGGGTGTGTTTTATTAAGTATCCGGTTCTAGTTGTCATAAGGTCAAGGTACAACTCCGGGTCGTCCTTTTACCGAGGGACATGGCTATTCAAACAGATTAACTTCCCTGCAGGGGTGCACCACATAACCCAACACGCTTGATCCCATTTGGCCGGACACACTTTCCTGGGTCATGCCCGGCCTCGGAAGATCAACACGTCGCAGCCCTACCTAGGTACAACAGAGAGGTCAGCACGCCGGTCTAAACCTAAGCGCGCAGGGGTCTGGTCCCATCGCCCTGAGCACACCTGCACGTTGCGAGGGCGGCCGGAAGCAGACCTAGCCTAGTGATGTTCCAGTCCAATCCGGCGCGCGCCGCTCAGTCGCTGACGTCACGAAGGCTTCGGCTAATACCATGATGCCGAGTGCCCATATCTTTCCCACGTAGTTGGTTAGTGCATATAGGCCAGTAGCCAGACTCAGATCAAATACCAAGATCTCGTTAAGCGTATCAAGTATCCGTGAATGCCGAACAGGGCCAGGCCCACCTCTCACCCAGGTAGCCTCAACCTGCCCTGCCGCTCCGCCACAAAGATCCACACAGAGGGCCGTCGGGACAAAGGTCCTTTCAGCCCCCAATCTGTGAATCACTCGCGGGTACTCCTCGAGCCAACCCGACTTTGGTCACCACATGTATCATGTATAATGTATAGTATATACCCGTGATCACCTCCCGAGTGACCACGGCCCGATAGTATAGCACAGCAGACGGACAAGAATGTAGGGCCACTGATGGAAACTAGCATCCTATACTAAGCAGGTAGGATTGCAGGTAAAGGTAACAACAGTAGTAACAAGGACAGGCTATGCATCAGGATAGGAATAACGGAAAGCAGTAACATGCTACACTACTCTAATGCAAGCAATATAGAGAAGAGTAGGCGATATCTGGTGATCAGGGGGGGCTTGCCTGGTTGCTCTGGCAAGAAGGACAGATCGTCAACACCGTAGTCGAATTGGGGGTCACCGGCAGCCATCGGGGTCTATCAGAAAGAAGTAACGTAGAAGGAACACAATAAATAACAGAGCAATCAAAGCATCACAAAGCAATATGCGGTGCTAGACGTGACCTAACGCAGTACTAGCAGATATCGGGAAAGGGGGGAAACATCCGGGAAAGGATTCCCGGTGTTTCGCGTTTTCGGACAAATGAACCAGAGGGGGGAAAGTTGCATGTCTGTTATGCTAGGGAGGTGTGGCGGACAAACGGGCTACGTATCCGGATTCGTCTCGTCGTTTTGAGCAACTTTCATGTACAAGGTTTTTCCATCCGAGCTAAGGTTTATTTTATATTAATTTTAAAAAAATTAAATCATTTTTAGAATTTATTCAATTATTTTAATTCAACATTATCCAGAATAGTGCATGCTGACGTCATCATGACATCAGCATGATGTCAGCAGTCAACAAAGGTGTTGACTGGTCAAACTGACATGTGGGTCCAGTGGGACCCACCTGTCATACTCTGTTTAGGCTAATTAGGTTTTAGTTAAACTAATTACTATTTCATTAAACTAACTAGTTAATTAGATTAAATAACAGGATTAATTAACTTAATTAATTCACTAATTAACTAATTAATTAATAATTTTATTAATTATTGTGTTAATATATTTTTTAACGTTCTCAAGGGCATGGGCCCCGGCTGTCATAGGCCTGGGGGGCCTTAGCGGACGCACGGGGATACGGGCGCGGACGCCAGCCCGATGGGGCGCACGCCCAGGGGCGCCGTGGCGGATGAGGCCAGCGAGGCCGGGCAGTCACCGGAGGGGGACGCCGGCGGGAGAGCAGCAGGACGACACCGAAGTGGGGCCCTGCGGACGAACGAGCCGTCAAGAGAGGACGAGGGACAGAGCGGGAAGGCGAGGCGCGGTGGGGTGCCGGAGTTGGCCGCGGGGGCAGCGACGGTCGGCGCGAGCTGGGACGACGACCGCGGGGCTGGCAGAGAGCGAGCGTGGCGGAGCCAGAGCGGGGGCCGCAGGACGAGGCCGGAGCTCGATCGGAGCGAGCTCATGGCGGCGGAAGTGAGCAGAGGCGACAATTCGATGAGCGCGGGGCACGGCGTGCGACAGAGGAGGAGAGGAGGAGATCGGGGCCTCACCACGGCCGTGGGGTCTAGGAAGTGGGCATGAGGAGGATGGGGACGTCGCGGACGGTGTGGAGGCAGGCCAGCGAGGAGGAGGAAGCAGACCGGCGAGGAAGTCCGGCGAGGTCCAGGCGGCGGCGCGGTTGCTCCGGTGACGGCGTCGGGGAGGCAGGGTCGAGGTAGCTTCGGACAGGGTTCACCGACGGCGCGGTCGTGGACGGGGCGGCGAGGTGGCGGGGCACCGGGAGGGCGACGGGCTGCGGCGCCGAGCGGCGTGAGCGCTAGCCATCGTCGGGGCGCAGGCGAGGTTGAAGGGTCGCGACGGGGCGGCAGACTTGGTGCCCCCGATCCAGAATCGGGATGGGGGAAGAGGTCGTGGGGGAGAGTGGGGAGCATGGCGGCGCTGGAGAAACGAGAGGGAGTGGGGAGGGGATCGTGCGGGAGGAGTGGGGGTCGGTTAGGGTTCCAGGGGGTGCGGAGGGCCATATAGGGCCAGGGGCGACTGGGCGGCCAGCTGGGCCGGCTGCGGCTAGGCCATTCGGCCCAGTGGAGGAGAGGAGCCTTTTCATACTTTGTTTTGTTTTAATTCTATTTAGTATTTTCTTTATTTATTCTCTTTGCTGTTAATTCATTTTAAGTATTTAGGTCTTTTCTAAAAGCAAGGATCCCACACCATAAATTCCTAGGCATTTATTTGCACACCCCGAACAATTTTGTTTTAAATTTTGAAAAACTTTTATTGTTGACATTATTTTGAAATTAAATTTTGAGAAGTTTTGATCCAACACGATATTAACAATTCTAACCGGGGTGACGTGGCACCGTTAACGTGGGATTACTGTAGCTTAATTATCCGGGCGTCACCACACTCGGCATCGGCGAACCCATGCTACTATACATTTCAACCACCAATCAGGTGGTCGGCACGGTGCTCATCGTGGAGCGGGAGTCGGAGCGCCACAAGTTGCGAGTCCAGAAGCCAGTCTACTACGTGTCCGAGCTACTAATGCCATGTAAATCACGATACCCGCACTATCAAAAGACAGCCTACATGGTCTTTATGGCATCCCAAAAGCTACGACACTACTTTCAAGAGTGTTCGGTCAAAGTGGCATCGGAGGCTCCCTTGAACGATATACAATAACAGGTACGCCGCAGGCCGCATTGCCAAATGGGCCATCGAGCTCCTCCCCTTCGAGATAATATACAAACCACGCCAAGCCATTAAATCTCAGGTGTTGGCCGATTTCATAGCCGAATGGACCGAGGCCGAACTACCCCGGGAGTACTCTACATACTCACACTGGACTATGTATTTCGATGGCTCAAATATGTTAGCTGGACTAGGGGATGGAGTCATCCTAATCTCCCCCATAGGCGACATTGTTCGGTACGTCCTCCAGATAATGTACACGGACTCCAACAACGCAGCCGAGTACGAAGCACTACTGCATGGTCTTCGTGCGGCCACGACAATGGGCGTACAACGCCTCGAGGTAAGGGGAGACTCAAACTTGGCGATCTCTCAAGTCAAGATGGCCAAGATGGCAGCATACAGAAATGCGGTCCTCCGGATATCGGCCCGATTTGACGGCCTAGAGTTTCACCATGTCGCTAGAGTCAACAATCAAGCAGTCGACGACCTCGCCCGCATGGGCACCAAGCGTGACCTGGTTCCCAAAAACACCTTCCTCGAGCGGCTCTTTAAGCCCTCCGTGGTGTGGCAGGACGACGTCACCAGTGCATTATCCAACGAGCCCGCTCACACGCCTGAAATGAACAAAACAATCACGTCATCGGCGGCTCCGCACTCGAGGAAACACCTTCCGCACATGAAGTAATGGCCATAATCCCACCCTGGACAGAACCCCTGCTAGCCTACCTCACACAACATCAGCTTCTGGAAGATCAAACCGAAGCACGACACATAGTCCGCCGCTCTAAAGCATACAAGGTCCATGAGGGTGAACTCTATAAGAGGAGTACCACAGGAGTTTACAAAGGTGCATCTCCGAAGAAGCGGGGCAGCAGCTCTTGGCAGAGATACACGTGGGCATGGGCAAACACCACGCGGCAGCTCGGGCTTTGGTCAGCAAGGCTTTCCGAGCAGGGTTTTGTGGCCTACCGCCCGTGAAGATCCCCGGACTTTAGTCCAACATTGCCTCGGATGCCAGCTGTTCGCAAATCAAAGCCATATGCCCCCCACAGCTCTTCGGACGATATCGATCACATGGCCTTTTGCGGTCTAGGGTCTCTACATGGTCGGACCACTTAAAGGGGTACAAACAAAAAGAACAACCTATTGGTCATGGTCGACAAATTAACAAAGTGGATCGAGGCAAGACCCGTCACTTCGGCAGAATCCGGACCAGTCGTCGACTTCTTACCCGACGTCGTACACCATTATGGTGTCCCCCACAGCATAATTACCGATGATGGTACCAACTTCACCGCCCAGGAAGTTAAAGACTGGTCGGTAAAATGGGCATTAAGCTTGATTACGCCTTGGTGTACCACCCACAGACCAACGGACAGGTCGAACGAGCCAATGGACTCATTATGAGCGGCATTAAGCCTCGCCTAGTTCGATCCCTCAAACAATCAGACTGCCATTGGGTCGAGGAACTCGATTCCATACTATGGGGGCTGCATACCACTCCCAATCGGTCAACCAGATACATACCATTTTTTATGGTATATGGTGCGGAAGCAGTTCTCCCATGCGACCTTATCCATGACGCGCCTACAGTGCGCATGTACGAAGAAAAGGAAGACGAGCTCGATCGGCGGGATGATTTGGATGCCCAGGAAGAAGAGCGGGACATATCTCGAGCTCAGTCCGCGTTCTATCAATAGCAGGCATGACGTTACAACAACCGTGAAGTCCGGGTGAAGACATATAACATGGGAGACCTCGTCCTCCGACTCCCCGAGAAACAGAAGAATAAACTATCACCTAAATGGGAGGGACCATACATCATCGATGAAGTACTAATCGGAGGAGCATATTGATAACCCACAAGTATAGGGGATCGCAACAGTTTCCGATAAGTAAGAGTGTCGAACCCAACGAGGACCTAAAGGTAGAACGAATATTCCCTCAAGTTCTATCGACCACCGATACAACTCTACGCACGATTGACGTTCGCTTTACCTAGAACAAGTATGAAACTAGAAGTACTTTGTAGGTGTTTTTGGATAGGTTTGCAAGATAATAAAGAGAGCATAAATAAAGACTCGGGGCTGTTTATATAAACACACAACTAAATTAGTTTTAGTACAGAGCTTGTTGTCACGAGAAAGTTATTTGTCCCTAGGCAATCGATAACTAGACCGGTAATCATTATTGCAATTTTATTTGAGGGAGAGGCATAAGCTAACATACTTTCTCTACTTGGATCATATGCATTTATGATTGGAACTGTAGCAAGCATCCGCAACTACTAAAGATCATTAAGGTAAAACCCAACCATAGCATTAAAGCATCAAGTCCCCTTTATCCCATACGCAAACAACCAACTTACTCGGGTCTGTGCTTCTGTCACTCACGCCACCCACCATAAGCAAATCATGAACATATTGCAAACCCTACAGCGGGGATCCCTCACACTTGCGCGACACGGAGAGCACCATAGGATAGCACCAATAATAAAACATGCAACTCAAACCAATCTTGATCATCAAATAACCCATGGGACAAAATGGATCTACTCAAACATCATAGGATAGCCATACATCATTGGGAAATAATATATAGCGCTGAGCACCATGTTTAAGTAGAGATTACAACAGGTAAGAGAGAGGTTATGCCGCTGCATAGAGGGGGGAAGAGTTGGTGATGATAGCGGTGAAGTTGTTGGTGAAGATTGCGGTGATGATGATGGCCACGGCGGCGTTCCGGCGCCACCGGAAGTGAAGGGGAGAGGGGGCCCCTTCGTATTCTTCTTCCTTGACCTCCTCCCTAGATGGGAGAAGGGTTTTCCCTCTGGTCCTTGGCCTCCATGGCGTGGGAGGGGCGAGAGCCCCTCCGAGATTGGATCTATCTCTCTGTCTCTCTCTGTTTCTGCGTTCTCCCATGTGCCATTTCACCTTTTCGTATATATACGGAGATTCGTAACTCCGATTGGAATGAAACCTTCGCCGTGATCTTTTACCAAAAATTAGCTTTCTTGCGGCCGAAGGTGGGCATCAACCGCCTTACAGGTGGCCCACGAGGGTCAGGGGCACGCCCCCTGCCTCGTGGCCACCTCAGGCACCGTCTCGCGTTGATCTTTCTCCCAGATTTTCCAAATATTCCAAAAATACGCTTCGTCCATTTTTATCCCATTTGGATTCCGATTGATATGGATATTCTGCGAAACATAAAACATGCAACAGACAGGAACTGGCACTGGGCACTGGATCAATATGTTAGTTCCAAAAATAGTATAAGAAGTTGCCAAAAAGTATATGAAAGTTGCATAATATTGGCATGGAACAATCAAAAATTATAGATACGACGGAGACGTATCAGCATCCCCAAGCTTAATTCCTGCTCGTCCTCGAGTAGGTAAATGATAAAAAGGATAATTTTTGATGTGGAATGCTACCTAGCATAATCTTGATCATGTATCTAATCATGGCATGAATATTAAGACACGAGTGATTCAAAGCAATAGTCTATCTTTTGACATAAAAACAATAATATTTCAAGCCTACTAATAAAGCAATCATGTCTTTTCAAAATAACAAGGCCAAAGAAAGTTATCCCTACAAAATCATATAGTCTGGCTATGCTCCATCTTCACCACACAAAATATTCACACCATGCACAACCCCGATGGCAAGCCAAGCAATGGTTTCATTTTGAGGTTCTCAAACCTTTTCAACTTTCACGCAATACATGAGCGTGAGCCATGGACATAGCACTATAGGTGGAATAGAATATGATGATGGAGGTTGTATGGAGAATACAAAAAGGGAGAAAGTCTCACATTGACGCGGCTAATTAGTGGTCTATGGAGATGCCCATCAATTGATGTCAATATGAGGTGTAGGGATTGCCATGCAACGGATGCACTAAGAGCTATAAGTATATGAAAGCTCAAACTGAAACTAAGTGGGTGTGCATCCAACTTGCTTGCTCATGAAGACCTAGGGCACTTGAGGAAGCCCATCGTTGGAATATACAAGCCAAGTTCTATAATGAAAGTTCCCACTAGTATATGAAAGTGGTAACTCAAGAAACTATCTATATGAAGAACATGGTGCTACTTTGAAGCACAAGTGTGGTAAAAGGATAGTAACATTGTCCCTTCTCTCTTTTTCTCTCGCATTTTTTTTATTTTTTGGTGGGCTTCTTTGGCCTCTTTTTTTTGGCTTCTTTGGCCTCTCTTTTTTTGTAAAGTCCGGAGTCTCATCCCGACTTATGGGGGAATCATAGTCTCCATCATCCTTTCCTCACTGGGGCAATGCACTAATAATGATGATCATCACACTTTTATTTACTTACAACTCAATATTACAACTCGATACTAGAACAAAGATATGACTCTATATGAATGCCTCCGGCGGTGTACCGGGATGTGCAATGATCTAGCGTAGCAAAGATGTCAAAAAATGGACAAGCCATAAAAATATCATGCTAGCTATCTTACGGTCATGCAAATCAAAATGACAATGAATGCTCAAGTCATGTATATGATGATGATGGAAGTTGCATGGCAATATATCTCGGAATGGCTATGGAAATGCCATGATAGGTAGGTATGGTGGCTGTTTTGAGGAAGATATAATGAGGCTTATCTATGACAGAGCGTATCGTATCATGGGGTTTGGATGCACCGGCGAAGTTTGCACCAACTCTCGAGGTGAGAAAGGGCAATCCATGGTACCGAAGAGGCTAGCAATGATGGAAGGGTGAGAGTGCATACAATCCATTGACTCAACATTAGTCATAAAGAACTCACATACTTATTGCAAAAACCTATTAGTCATCGAAACAAAGTACTACGCGCATGCTCCTAGGGGGATAGATTGGTAGGAAAATACCATCGCTCGTCCCCGACCGCCACTCATAAGGAAGACAATCAATAAATACCTCATGCTCCAACTTAGTTACATAACGGTTCACCATACGTGCATGCTACGGGAATCACAAACCTCAACACAAGTATTTCTACTAATCCACAACTACCCACTAGCATGACTCTAATATCACCATCTTTATATTGCAAAACTATTGCAAGGAATCAAACATATCATATTCAGCGATCTACAAGTTTATGTAGGATTTTATGACTAACCATGTGAATGACCAGTTCCTGACATCTCTCTAAATAGATATAAGTGAAGCAAGAGAGTTTAATTCTTTCTACAAAAGATATGCCCACGCTCTAACAAATAAAATTGAAGCAAAAGAGCATTTTACAAATGGCGGTTGTCTAAGTGAAGAGAAACAAGCAATCCAAACTTCAAATGATATAAGTGAAGCACATGAAGCGTTCTATAAAGCCATACTCAAAAGATATAAGTGAAGTGCAAAGAGCATTTTATAAATCAACCAAGGACTATCTCATACCATCATGGTGCATAAAAGAAAATTAAAACTAAAGCAAAAGACGCTCCAAGATTTGCACATATCGCATGAACGAAACGAATCCGAAAACATACCGATGCTTGTTGAAGAAAGAGGGGATGCCTTCCGGGGCATCCCCAAGCTTAGACGCTTGAGTATCCTTGAATATTTACTTGGGGTGCCTTGGGAATCCCCAAGCTTGATCTCTTGCCTCTCTTCCTTCTTCTCACATCGAGACCTCCTCGATCATCGAACACTTCATCCACACAAAACTTCAGCAGAAAACTCGGTAAGATCCGTTAGTATAATAAAGCAAATCACTACTCTAAGTACTGTTGAAAACCAATTCACATTTTGTTTTTGCATTGTGTCTGCTGTAATATAACTTTTTCATGGCTTAATCCACTGATATAAATCGATAGTTTCATCAAAACAAGCAAACTATGCATCAAAAACAGAATCTGTCTAAAACAGAACAGTCTGTAATAATATGAATATTCACCATACTTCTGATACTTGAAAAATTCTGCCAAAATTAGGAAACATAAACAATTTGTACGGCAAGACAGTGCAAAAAGAATCAGAACCATTTGACATTCCAGTAAAAAATGTAAAATCGCGCACTAGAGCCAAAGTTTCTGTCCTGCACCGTACAAACCAACAAGCATTGTAAACATCCTAAAGGCAAACATTGACACATTATTTTTATAATACAATGGAATTGTACAAGGGGATAATTATTTTTGTTGAAAAGTTTCTGTAATTAAGATTCTAAAAGTTTCCGTGACCATGAACAAAGTTCAAGGCTAGCTCCCACTTCAACAATGCTCGTCTTTCTCACTTTCACTTTCCTTTTTGAAAAAGTTTTGGGTTCCCCTCTTTATTTTTTTGTTTTTAAACTATATAAAAGAACTCAACATAAATAAATGATTCTCTAAAACTTCCGGGTTGTCTCCCTGGCAGCGCTTTCTTTAAAGCCATTAAGCTAGGCATATAGTGCTCAAGTAGTGAATCCACCCGGATCCCAAGGTATATCAGAGCCAATTTTAATTAACAATGATTTTTAATTTAGTAGTGAGCACAGAGTAACATATATCACACTAACTCTCTTCTTATGCATCGGCATGTCACAAAAGAACAATTCATGCACACACAGTAAAGGCCAATGCATAGTATAAATAGCTTCTTGCAATTTTATAGTGTTGGAAACATAGAGAGGTGGAGATATAGTTCCTCTCTCATAATAATTGCAAGTAGGAGAATCAACCACATGCATATTATATCTATCAAAATCATCATGTGCAATGGTAAAAGGCAACCCATCAATATAATCCTTAATAAGGGCAAACTTCTCCGATATAGTGTAGTTTGGAGAATTCAAAAAGATAATAGGACTATCATGTGTGGGTGCAATAGCAACAATTTCATGGTTAACATAAGGAAATATAGCAAGTTCATATCCATAAGCATAATTCATATTGGCATCTTGGCCACAAGCATAGCAAGCATCATCAAAAAGGGATATTTCAAGAGAATCAACGGGATCATAATAGTCATCATAGCAATCATCCTTCGGTAAGCACGAAGGGAAATTAAACAATGTATGAGTTGAAGAGTTACTCTCATTAGAAGGTGGGCACGGGTAACTAATCCGCTCTTCCTCCTTTTGTTCTTCGCTCTCCTCATCATCTTTTTCATCCAATGAGCTCACAGTTTCAACAATTTCTTCTTCCATAGACTCCTGCAAAATATTAGTCTCTTCTTCGACAGAGGGTTAGTCCTCAATATATGGTTCAACATAGGCATTAGAAGCATAATTATCATAGCAATATTTAAGTATGGCAAAATTTTCAGATTTGTAAAGAGTGGCATCATACCTTTCAATCAAAGAAGCAATTTCATAAGCACCCTTAAAAGCAACAAATTCTTCAATTTGTTGAACATCATAGTCATTATAAACACCTTTAGCATAAGATAAGATTCCATTATCAATAAACTCACATTGGTAGGGAAGGTGTTTCTTAGGGTTTTCAGAACAACAAGTAACATCATACATATAACATAAATTCCAAGCATAACATTGCAAACGATGAATTTGACCCAGTAAAAGTTTCCCTTTTTCAGATATACGGTGTCGCACATAACAAGCATGCTCATCTAAAGATTTGCCCTCAACTAAGCTAGTTGGGGTTTCAGCACGAGCACATAGGGATCGAAGATGATCCAAGTAATAAGCTTCAGCAGTGTGATAGATTTTGAGTGGTTATTCAACCATTGGTTCAATAGGTACAACTATTTTTTTTGGTATTTTGCGTTTCCTACCCATAACATAAGATAGAAAACAAATAAGAACAGCAAATAAAAAATTGCTTAGTGATAAAGCAAACAAGCACACACGAGAATATTCACCCCACGCTATTGCTCCCCGGCAACGGCGCCAGAAAAAGGTCTTGATAACCCACAAGTATAGGGGATCGCAACAGTTTTCGATAAGTAAGAGTGTCAAACCCAACGAGGAGCTAAAGGTAGAACAAATATTCCCTCAAGTTCTATCGACCACCGATACAACTCTACGCACGCTTGACGTTCGCTTTACCTAGAACAAGTATGAAACTAGAAGTACTATGTAGGTGTTTCTGGATAGGTTAGCAAGATAATAAAGAGAGCGTAAATAAAGACTAGGGGCTGTTTAGATAAATACACAACTAAATTAGTTTTAGTACAGAGCTTGTTGTCACGAGAAAGTTATTTGTCCCTAGGCAATCGATAACTAGACCGGTAATCATTATTGCAATTTTATTTGAGGGAGAGGCATAAGCTAACATACTTTATCTACTTGGATCATATGCACTTATGATTGGAACTCTAGCAAGCATCCGCAACTACTAAAGATCATTAAGGTAAAACCCAACCATAGCATTAAAGCATCAATTCCCCTTTATCCCATACGCAAACAACCTACTTACTCGGGTCTGTGCTTCTGTCACTCACGCCAACCACCATAAGCAAATCATGAACATACTGCAAACCCTACAGCGGGGATCCCTCATGCTTGCGTGACACGGAGAGCACCATAGGACAGCACCAATAATAAAACATGCAACTCAAACCAGTCTTGATCATCAAATAACCCATGGGACAAAACGGATCTACTCAAACATCATAGGATAGCCATAAATCATTGGGAAATAATATATAGCGTTGAGCACCATGTTTAAGTAGAGATTACAGCAGGTAAGAGAGAGGTTACGCCACTGCATAGAGGTGGGAAGAGTTGGTGATGATGGAGGTGAAGTTGTTGGTGAAGATTGCGGTGATGATGATGGCGACGGCGGCGTTCCGGCGCCACCGGAAGAGAAGGGGAGAGGGGGCCCTTCGTCTTCTTCTTCCTTAACCTCCTCCCTAGATGGGAGAAGGGTTTCCCCTCTGGTCCTTGGCATCCATGGCGTGGGAGGGGCGAGAGCCCCTCCGAGATTGGATCTATCTCTCTGTCCCTCTCTGTTTCTGCATTATCCCCTGCTACCCTTTCACCGTTTCGTATATATATGGAGATTCGTAACTCCGATTGGACTGAAACCTTTGCCCTGATTTTTTACCAAAAAATAGCTTTCTTGCGGACGAAGGAGGGCATCAACTGCCTTACGGGTGGCCCACGAGGATCAGGGGCGCGCCCCCTGCCTCGTGGCCACCTCGGGCACCGTCTCGCGTTGATCTTTCTCCCAGATTTTCCAAATATTTCAAAAATAAGCTCCGTCCGTTTTTATCCCGTTTGGATTCCGTTTGATATGGATATTCTGCGAAACATAAAACATGCAACAGACAGAAACTCTCACTGAGCACTGGATCAATATGTTAGTCCCAAAAATAGTATAAGAAGTTGCCAAAAAGTATATGAAAGTTGCATAATATTGGCATGGAACAATCAAAAATTATAGATACGACGGAGACGTATCAGCATCCCCAAGCTTAATTCATGCTCTTCCTCGAGTAGGTAAATGATAAAAAAGATAATTTTTGATGTGGAATGCTACCTTGCATAATCTTGATCATGTATCTAATCATGGCATGAATATTAAGACACGAGTGATTCAAAGCAATAGTCTATCTTTTGATATAAAAACAATAACACTTCAAGCCTACTAATAAAGCAATCATGTCTTTTCAAAATAACAAGGCCAAAGAAAGTTATCCCTACAAAATCATATAGTCTGGCTATGCTCCATCTTCACCACACAAAATATTCACATCATGCACAACCCGATGACAAGCCAAGCAATTGTTTCATACTTTTGATGTTCTCAAACCTTTTCAACTTTCACGCAATACATGAGCGTGAGCCATGGACATAGCACTATAGGTGGAATAGAATATGATGATGGAGGTTGTGTGGAGAAGACAAAAAGGGAGAAAGTCTCACATCGACGCGGCTAATTAATGGGCTATGGAGATGCCCATCAATTGATGTCAATATGAGGAGTAGGGATTGCCATGCAACGGATGCACTAAGAGCTATAAGTATATGAAAGCTCAAACTGAAACTAAGTGGGTGTGCATCCAACTTGCTTGCTCATGAAGACCTAGGGGATTTGAGGAAGCCCATCGTTGGAATATACAAGCCAAGTTCTATAATGAAAATTCCCACTAGTATATGAAAGTGATAACTCAAGAGACTCTCTATATGTAGAACATGGTGCTACTTTGAAGACCAAGTGTGGTAAAAGGATAGTAACATTGTCCCTTCTCTCTTTTTCTCTCATTTTTTTTATTTTTTTGGTGGGCTTCTTTGGCCTCTCTTTTTTGGGGGCTTCTTTGGCCTCTCTTTTTTGTAAAGTCCGGAGTCTCATCCCGACTTTCCGGAATGGCCACGGCGGCGTTCCGGCGCCATCGAAAGAGAAGGGGAGAGGGGGTTGTAAGTGCATCTAGTGCCCCTTAGTGATTTTGGTGTATTGAAGACTTATAGGTTAAGTATCTAATGTGTTTATGAGTGTACACAGGTCTATAAGTCTATGAGGAGTTTGATATTTACTGAGAAAGTCGACCCCTAAAAATGAAGTTCTTCGACTGAAGACTTTGATATACTGAAGACTTTCTGAAGACTTTGAAAGTGAAGAAATTGGTGTGACCTTGAAGACTTGGTATTCATTCGAGGAACATGAAGCATGAAGACTTTTGTTTTCATAGTTTCATTTTCTCTTTCTTGAGTCATAGGAAACACCGTACTGTTAAAGGGGGTTGAGGAAATACTAAGGAGAAAATTTCCATGTGATGCTCAACTCAAATCCTACACCTACCAATCCCTTCGAGTGAAGCCATTGGAAATCTCATACAGTTCAGTCAAATTCTTCACTGACAGAGACGCAGTTCTTCTGGCACTGAGGATTTTGCTCTGACTGAGGAGTTAGGAATTCGCCAGTGTGAATTGCCTATACAATGAGGAACATGATAGCCCTGAGGAATTTGTACCTCAAATTTCCGACCGTTGCTGTGCTACGCGCCAGCTGTCCCAAAATATCTTGTCCACCTAACAGTCATATCATTGAAGGGCATTTATGTATTATCATGTCGGGCTGCTCCCTAGGCTATAAATAGCCGCCCCCTACAACCACTAGCTGGTTGGCTGCTCCGCGAGAACTTGACACTTGTCATTTGAGAGCAACCCATCCTCCGAGGACTTTGAGCGAAAATCATCAAGTGAGGAAAATCCAAACCCAAACCCAAACACCTACAAACCCAAAGTGATTGAGCATCACTGAAGAGATTGATCCTGCGTGGATCCGACGCTTGTTACCTTTGAAGATTGTGCTTCTTCCAGACGGTTAGGCGTCAAGGTCTAGAGCATCCAAGAGGAATTGTGGATCACCGAGTGACCAAGTCTGTGAAGGTTTGGAAGTCACCTGAAGACTTACCACGAGTGATTGGGCAAGGACTGTGTGTCCTTAGCTCAAGGAGAATACGGTGAGGACTGTGTGTCCGGGACTAGGTGTCCTCGAGTTTAAATACTCAGCCGCTCCAACCAGATGTACAACTGAGACAGCAGTTGGAACTGGTCTACCAAATCATTGTCTTCACCAAGCTTACTGGTTCTATTTCCTCAACACTTTCATTTCCTCATTACCGTGTTGTGTGTTTGTTCATATCTGTGTTTGAAGACTTTGACTGAAGACTTTCTCAATTTCCTTAGTTCAATTTCTTCAGTCTGTTTGTCTTCATCTTGTGTTATCCTGTGTTTACGCTTTCTGTACTCTGAGTTTGTCTTAATTTCATCATGATGACCATGCATGTATTCTACTTTGTTTACCTCTGAGTACTTATTCCGCTGCTAGTAGTTCTTCACTAAGGAATTTCCTCACGAGCAAATTCCTCAGTGAAGAATTTCATAAAAATCGCCTATTCACCCCCCCCCCCTCTAGTCGATATAACGCACTTTAAGGGGCCCCTTCGTCTTCTTCTTCCTTGACCTCCTCCCTAGATGTGAGAAGGGTTTCCCCTCTGGTCCTTGGCCTCCATGGCGTGGGAGGGGCGAGAGCCCCTCCGAGATTGGATCTATCTCTCTGTCTCTCTCTGTTTCTGCGTTCTCCCCTGCTGCCATTTCACCGTTTCGTATATATATGGAGATTCGTAACTCCGATTGGACTGAAACCTTCGCCGTGATTTTTTACCAAAAATTAGCTTTGTTGCGGCTGAAGGAGGGCATCAACCGCCTTACGGGTGGCCCACGAGGGTCAGGGGCACGCCCAGGGGGGCAGGCGCACCCCCTGTCTCGTGGCCACCTCGGGCACCGTCTCGCGCTGATCTTTCTCCCATATTTTCCAAATATTCCAAAAATAAGCTCCGTCCGTTTTTATCCCGTTTGGATTCCGTTTGATATGGATATTCTGCGAAACATAAAACATGCAACAGACAGGAACTGGCACTGGGCACTGGATCAATATGTTAGTCCCAAAAATAGTATAAAAAGTTGCCAAAAAGTATATGAAAGTTGCATAATATTGGCATGGAACAATCAAAAATTATAGATACGACAGAGACGTATCACATATCGTCTCCGTCACCCGTCCGACGAGTGCCTCGAGCCGAACCCGTGGGACGCAGCCCGGCTGCGGCGTTTTTACGCCTGAGATTGACATACATCTCCACCTTTCTCCTTTTTTATTACTTTTATTATTTCTTTCTTTTCGACATGGTGCTAGTTTGGCTAAACCGAACCATACCAATCTCGTATTATATACATCAGTGAATGTAACACCCCGCTTCGCATGGGGGCTCACTACAAAGAGCTGAAATAAATGTATAAATTGCACTAGTATTGATTGTGTCCTTCTCACACATGTTAATCCAACATATGCACATGTGAAATTCTTCACTGACAGAGACGCAGTTCTTCTCGTCACTGAGGACTTTTCTCTGACTGAGGAGTTAGGAATTTGCCAGTGCGAATTGCCTACACAGTGAGGAACATGATAGCCCTGAGGAATTTGTACCTCAAATTTCCGACCGTTGATGTGCTACGCGCCAGCTGTCCCAAAATATCTTGTCCACCTAACGGTCATATCATTGAAGGGCATTTATGTCTTATCATGTCGGGCTGCTCCCTAGGCTATAAATAGCCGGCCCCTACTACCACTAGCTGGTTGGCTGCTCCGCGAGAACTTGACACTTGTCATTTGAGAGCAACCCATCCTCCGAGGACTTTGAGCGAAAATCATCAAGTGAGGAAAATCCAAACCCAAACCCAAACACCTACAAACCCAAAGTGATTGAGCATCACTGAAGAGATTGATCCTGCGTGGATCCGACGCTTGTTACCTTTGAAGACTGTGCTTCTTCCAGACGGTTAGGCGTCAAGGTCTAGAGCATCCAAGAGGAATTGTGGATCGCCGAGTGACCAAGTCTGTGAAGGTTTGGAAGTCACCTGAAGACTTACCACGAGTGACTGGGTGAGGAATGTGTGTCCTTAGCTCAAGGAGAATACGGTGAGGACTGTGTGTCCAGGACTAGGTGTCCTCGAGTTTAAATACTCAGCCGCTCCAACCAGATGTACAACTGAGACAGCAGTTGGAACTGGTCTACCAAATCATTGTCGTCACCAAGCTTACTGGTTCTATTTCCTCAACACTTTCATTTCCTCATTACCGTGTTGTGTGTTTGTTCATATCTGTGTTTGAAGACTTTGACTGAAGACTTTCTCAATTTCCTCAGTTCAATTTCTTCAGTCTGTTTGTCTTCATCTTGTGTTATCCTGTGTTTACTCTTTCTGTACTCTGAGTTTGTCTTAATTTCATCATGATGACCATGCATGTATTCTGCTTTGTTTACCTCTGAGTACTTATTCCGCTGCTAGTAGTTCTTCGCTAAGGAATTTCCTCACGAGCAAATTCCTCAGTGAAGAATTTCATAAAAATCGCCTATTCACCCCCCTCTAGTCGATATAACGCACTTTCAATTGGTATTAGAGCAAGGTACTCCCTTGTTCTGTGTGATTTTGGTTTAACCGCCTGGAGTTTTAGTTATGTCGACCGCAGGTATGATCAAGGTCTCTGCTGGGTGTCCTACCTTCGATGGGACGGACTACCCCTACTGGAAGAATAAGATGTGAATGCATCTTGAGGCAATTGATAACTATCTCTGGTACGTTGTGGAAAATGGTGTTCCCTCCGTCTCACCCTCACTAAACGCTACCGATTTGAAGAGATTCAAGCAACTCGATTCCCAAGCGAAGAATATCATATGTGGCCATCTGAGTAAAGGACAGTATGGTAGAGTGAGTGCTTTGGAAACTGCTAAGCTTATCTGGGATAGGCTGTCCAAAGTCAATGAAGGAGTTTCAACTCAGCGTGACTCTCGAGTTGATGTTCTTCGCAATCTCTTCAACCGCTTCAAAAGACTCGACAATGAAAATGTTCAGCAGACCTTCGATCGCCTCACTGACATCTCAAATGAGCTGCAAGCACTTGGTGCCACTGATATCACCGACCATGAGGTGGTGAAGAAATTGCTAAGATCGCTTGATTCCTCATTTGATACTCTGGCACTGATGATACAAGAGCGTGCTGATTACAAGTCACTTGACCCCGCTGATATCCTCGAGAGGCCAAACACTCATGAGTTCCATCTTGCTGAGAAGAGAGATCTCTACGGTTCGAGCTATGGCAGATCACGTGCACTGAAGGCCAAGGTAGTATCTGAGTCCAAAGATGAAGACTCTGGTAGCAGCCTTGGTGATCCTGAAGAACTGAAGCATGATCTAGCACTGCTTGTGAAGAAATTCCAGAAGTTCTCAAGACGTGGTCGCTTTGGAAAACCTTCAAGGAGCAATGATTCCTCATCAAGTGACTACAAGAAGAGGCTTTGTCACAAGTGCAAGAAACTAGGACATTACATCCAAGATTGTCCTTAGTGGGAAAAGGAATCAAAGAAGAAGAAATACAGGGATTACAGTTCTGATGCTGCGAAGAAAAAGAAGAAATCCTCAAAATCTTCATCAAAATCCTCGAAGTCTTCGTCTCACAAGAAGAGCAGCTCCAAGAAGGCTCGGGCATTCATTGGGAAGGAAATGGACTCTAAGGCTGAATTTGAAGAAAATGAGGAAGAGGAACAATCTGAAGACTCCGAGTCTGGTGTGGCGAGCCTAGCCCTTGCTACTGCGTTCGTCAGCAAGCCTGTCTTCACCTCTGAAGAAAGTGATCTCACCAACAAGGCTGATGAAGGCAGTGATGACTACGCTCCCACCTATTGCTTCATGGCAAAGGGTGCCAAGGTACTCAAATACGCCTCCTCTGAATCTAGTAAGGATGAATCTGATGAAAATCTTAAGCCTAGCTACTCTAAACTTGCTAAGATTGATGTGCAACAACAAAAGGCTTTTGAAAAGGTTCAAAACATGCTAGACAAAAGTGACGATATGTTGGGTGAAGAATTGGATCGCACTAAGGCCTTAACTGAAAATCTTCAGAGACTTCAGACCAGGTTTGACAACCTTCAAAGTCATCATAACACTCTCTTATCTGATCATGAGAAGCTTTCTTATGAATATCTTCAAAAGAAGCAAGATCTTGAGAAGTTAAGAGTGAGTTATGAAGATCTTCAGAAGGAGCGCGATTCATTACTTGCTCAACAAATCAGCGCTGCTCAGGAAGAATTTATTCCTCCATGTTTGAAATGCATTGAACAAGAATCTGCTAATTCTTCACCTGAATGTTCAAATGCTTCTAATGTTGCAAATTCTTCACCTGTCTCTGCTATCACTAATTCCTCATCTGAGGACATTGCTAGTATCACTGATGATGCAGGGCTGAAGGAATTGTACATGACAGGCATGTACAAAAGCCTCAAAGGGCATCAGACTCTTTGTGATGTGCTTAAAAAGCAGATCCTCAACAGGAACCCTAGGAAAGAGGGTATTGCCTTTGAGAGGAAACTCAATGCTGATGGTACATATTGGAAGCCTGAGCAGTATCCCAAAACCTCATGGGTTGCTGCAAAGGGACCTCCAGTTGATCCATCTAATTTATCTGGCTATACATGTGAATCTTCTCATTCTTCTGATGAGTCATTTGACTCCAACTATAAACTGTTCAAAAATCAGAATGGTGAAGTATTTGCTAGATATGTTGGCACTAACTGCAGGAACGGTTCCCCTATGAAGAAAATCTGGGTTCCCAAAAGGTGCCTTGAAAGTCTTCAGGTGAATGTCCTCATGACACCACCTGTGAAGAAAAGGAACCCCAGATCAAATTCTTCATATGGATCCAAGTCCTCATACGGACCAAATTCCTCAAGGGGATCAAATTCCTCACATGGATCAAAATCCTCATATGGACATCATCGTGCTAACAACTCTGTTTCGCAGGGAAGAGCCAAGGGCCATGAATATGAGCATTATTCTTCAAATTATTATGTTCATAAGTCCTCGAAGAATTTCTCTGCCTATTCATATGCTTACCCTAACCACGCTTATGTGAAACGAAATGGTGTGGCTGCTTTGCCACCATTCTCATATGGAGCTCGCAGAGTGATGAACTCTTTGCCACCCCTTCAGATGTGGGTGGTGAAGAAAAAGAACTAATCTCTTATACAAGGTCAGGTCTCCAGACGCATTGTCACTTCTGAAGAATTTGCTGGGGACCTGACAAATTGCCTGAAAGGACGCAGGCTAACCATGATGAAATGAACTTTCATTTCACACGTCCTCCCTCTGTTTTATCTGTTCTACTGCTTGATGAAATTGATCTGATGAATTGTGATATCATATTCTTCACTGCCGAAGTATATGAGGTCGTAAGTTGCACTAATTCATCTGCAGGATGATCAACCCAAAGCCACTGAGTGGGTACTTGATAGTGGGTGTACAAATCACATGACTGGTGACAAGAATCTGTTGATGGATGCTCCCTTATCATCGTCACATATGAAGCATATCATCTTCGCTGATAAAAGCAAAAGTCAGGTTTGGGTCTAGGTAAAGTTGCTATCACAAAGGATCGACACATGGACAAAGTAATGCTTGTTGAGTCCTTAGGATACAACCTTATGTCTGTCTCAATGCTTTGTGATCATGATATGGTTGTTGTCTTTGGCAAGTATCGTTGTGTTGTGATTATGGAAGCTGACAATTCCAAAGTCTTCGAAGGCTTTAGGAGAGGAGACTTGTATATTGTTGATTTCTCTGCAGATTCACAACCAGCCGTGTGCCTACTTGCAAAAGCTTCAGAAGGATGGGTATGGCATCGACGACTTGGTCATGCAGGCATGAGGAATTTGAACACGCTTGCGAAGAAGAAGCATGTCATTGGCATTGAGAATGTCAAATTCCTCAAGGATCACTTGTGCGGTGCTTGTGAAGCTGGAAAGATGACAAAGGCCAAGCATCCAGCGAAGACTATCATGACCACCACTCGTCCATTTGAATTGCTTCACATGGATCTCTTCGATCCTAATCATTATTCCTCTGTTTCAAATGAAGCATCTCAATATGGCTTTGTTATTGTTGATGATTACTCTCGTTACACATGGGTACACCTTGTCTCTTACAAAACTGAAGTGCAGGAAGTCTTCAAACGATTTTCCTCAAGGGCTTCAACCAACTTTGGTGTGAAGATCAAGCACATCAGAAGTGACAATGGCACTGAGTTCAAGAATTCGGGTCTCGGTGACTATCTTGATGAACTTGGTATTACTCATGAGTTATCTGCTCCTTATACTCCTCAACAGAATGGCGTCATGGAGCGCAAGAACAGGACTCTTGCTGAGATGGCTCGCACTATGCTCGATGAGTACAAAACCCCTCGTCGTTTCTGGGTTGATGCAATTGATACTGCGTGCCATATCATCAACAGAGTATATCTTCACAAATTCTTCAAAAAGACTGCCTATGAACTCCTCACTGACAAGAAACCCAATGTGAGTTATTTCAAAGTCTTCGATGCTAAATGCTGGATTAGAGATCCTCATCACAACTCTAAATTTGCACCGAAAGCACATGAAGGTTTTATGCTTGGTTACGGAAAGGACTCGCACACCTACAGAGTCTTCAACAATGTTCTTCACAAGATTGTTGAAACTGTAGATGTGCGGTTCGATTAAACTAATGGCTCGCAAAGAGAGCACCTACCTTCTGTGTTAGATGAACCAGCACCTGAGGATTGTATCAAGCACAAGGCAACTGAAGATGTCATTCCTACTGAATAATTTGCTGAAGAATTCATTCCAGAACGTGAAGAACATCGAGCTGATGCACCTGAAGAAAATGCTGAGGAAATTGATGCTGAAGAAAATACTGATCAAATTCCTCAACGACAACCAGCTCATCCTCGCATTGCAAAAGAAGTGCAAGTGGAGAAGATCATCGATGACATTAGAGCACCAGGTCCTCTCACACGCTCAAAAGCTTCACATTTATCTAACTTTTGTGGGCACTTTGCTTTTGTCTCTATCACAGAGCCCACTAAGGTAGATGAAGCATTTCTGGAGCCTGAGTGGATTCAGGCCATGCAAGAAGAATTACATCAGTTCAAGCTCAACAACGTATGGGAACTAGTTAATCGTCCCGATCCTCGCAAGCATAACATCATTGGCACAAAGTGGATCTACCGCAACAAGCAAGATGAAAATGGTGTTGTGGTGAGGAATAAGGCACGACTAGTAGCTCAAGGCTACACACAGGTTGAAGGAATTGATTTCGATGAAACTTTTGCACCTGTTGCTAGACTTGAGGCTATTCGCATATTACTTGCTTATGCTAACCATCATGATATCATCTTATATCAAATGGATGTGAAGAGTGCATTCCTCAATGGTAATCTTGAGGAAGAAGTATATGTTGCTCAACCCCCAGGTTTTGAAGATCCAAAACATCCTGACAAAGTCTTCAGACTTAACAAGGCCCTCTATGGCCTCAAGCAGGCCCCACGGGTGTGGTATGATACATTGAAGGAATTCTTCATGAAGAAAGGCTTCACACCCGGTTCACTCGATCCCACTTTGTTTACTAAATCTTATGATGGTGAACTGTTTGTGTGCCAAATATATGTTGATGATATCATCTTTGGCTGTACTGATCAACGTTATAGTGATGAATTTGCCTATATGATGAGTGAAGAATATCAAATGTCTATGATGGGAGAGTTGAAATTCTTCTTAGGTCTTCAAATTCGTCAACAGCGCAATGGCATATTCATATCTCAGGAGAAATACCTCAAGGACGTCCTGAAGAAATTCGGCATGCAAGATTGCAAAGGCATCAAAATTCCTATGCCCACAAATGGTCACTTATCCACTGATGAAAATGGTACTGACTTCGATCATAAGGTATACCACTCCATGATTGGCTCTTTATTGTACTTATGTGCATCTAGGCCAGATATAATGCTTAGTGTTTGCATGTGTGCCCAATTTCAAGCTGCACTGATGGAATCACACCATAAGGCTGTGAAGCATATTCTTCGATATCTAGCTCACACACCAACACTAGGATTATGGTATCCCAAGGGCTCAGATTTTGATCTCATTGGATATTCTGACTCTGACTATGCTGGTGACAGTGTGGATCGCAAGTCAACATCTGGTACTTGTCATTTCCTCGGACGATCTTTGGTCTGTTGGTCCTCGAAGAAACAGAACTGCGTATCACTGTCTACTGCTGAAGCTGAGTACATTGCTGCTGGTTCTTGCTGTGCTCAACTGCTATGGATGAAGCAAACACTCAAGGACTATGGCATCAACGTGAAGAATGTGCCTCTCCTCTGTGACAATGAGAGTGCCATCAAGATTGCTCACAACCCAGTTCAGCACTCGAAGACAAAGCACATTCAGATTCGTCATCATTTTCTTCGTGATCATGTGTTGAAGGGCGACATTTCTATTGAGCATGTGAAGACTGAAGAACAGCTAGCCGATATCTTCACTAAGCCCTTGGATGAGAAGAGATTCAGCAAGTTGCGGTGTGAGCTAAATATCTTAGAGTCTTCGAATGTACTTTGAAAAGGCACTCATCCTAACACTTATGCAAAATTGATGACTTAGATGTGCAACACATGAAGAAACGTTTTTCTTCAATCAATGAAGAATAACACTCTAAGTGTGAAGAAATTAATGAAGAATTTGATTCTCAGAACCCTACGACAATTGTACGCGGTGTCTGAAATCATCATTCTTATATGGTGGGTCACGCCACCACAAAAGTTGAAAATCTTCAGTTTGAGTTTTTCCTCAACTTTTGAAATTCTTCAGTTTTGAAAATTCTTCAAACTTTACAAAGTCTTCACTTGTGCCGTCGTTTTTCTTCATTGGCTATATATATATATATATATATATATATATATATATATATATATATATATATATGAGTTTATGTCGTCTATAGCATTCACTTATAGCTATTTCTTCAAGTTGGTTTTTCTGCTAAGTGAATGTGATCGGACCCTTCCCCTCTATGCTATACTCAATCCAAACTATTCACAAATTCTTCATGTGTGTTCTATTTGAAACTCGTTCAAATTCTTCACTGTGTCCTTGTCATCTGAAGAAATTGCGAAAGGAACGTTAAAACTAATCTTATCCAAACTTTCGGTTTTGCCGCTCAAACCATTCCGCATCCCACGATGCATTATTTTATCCACCCACGATCTTACACGATCACCACTACACAGTACGTGGGTGACACATGTCGCGAGAAGGAGAACGGCGAGGGGCACGTTCATCCCAAATCTTCGGGCGAGCAGTTTTTCACCGTGGCTATAAATACCCCTGTTCCCTTCCTCACTTCTTTTACCCCGCTCGATCTCACTCTCCCGCTCGAGCTTCCGAACCCTAGCGCCGCCGCTACTCCATCGTCACCGGTGAGGAAGAGCTTCACTGCCTCGACCTCGTCGCCGTCGTACTCGCGTCGACCGCGGAAATCTTCACCTCCGCCGCCGCCGTAGACGTCTTCCTCCGCCAAGTTAGGGCATGGAAGATCTGCATCGACGAACTTCCCTGTTTCAACTCACAGTTCGTCGTGTTCTTCGTTTCAGGGTAATTAAAAGCAAATTTTACTGCCCTCTTTGATTCGAAATTTTTCTACAAAATCTTCAAAGGTGTTTTATGCTTCAAATCCTCACACGCAAAACACCTCACAAGTTATCTGTTCTTGATTCATTTCCCTAAGCATCAATTTCTTCAAGATTCCTCAATTGTGTGGATCCTCGATCTATACAACTCTGGAACCTAAGATATAGCGCGCTTAGTGAAATTCTTCAAGACGAATCTGGTCAAATTCCTCAAACTTGTTCTTTATGAAAAAACCCTCTGAGAACGCATATGACCTCTTCAAATTCCTCGCAACTATACTCTGTTCACAGGTACACATGTCCGCTGCTGAATCATTAGGTTCTCATCAACTTAACTCATTTGCAGCGTTCCTCGAAGAAAAGTTGCATACTTCTTCAGAGAACTCAATTGTTCAAATTCCTCAACTGAAGAAAATGGTTGAAGGTAAAAGGCCACAGAAAGGAGGAAAGAAGCCTGAGGATATGACTGCATTTGAAATCCCTGAGGATATGACTGCATTTGAAATCCCTGAGGATATTTATAAAGATTACTGCACGCCTTATGAATCCAAATTTGGCAAAGAAGATAAAAATCAGCGCAAGGTGCGAATCTAGAGGATTGAATGGAGATGGGCACGTGAATGGAGGGAGTACAGATATGTTACTCCAAAGTACATGAAGAAATTCGCACTGAACCCTCCATGCCCAAGAGCCCCATTGGCACCTGGCCAAGTGGCTGATCCCACTAGCATCAAGCGTGGTGAGGAATTTCCTACCGAATGGGCCAAGCGCCAAGCTAAATTGGCTAGACAAGCCAGAGAAGCAGTGACGAAATTTAATGAAGACTCTGTCGTTGCTGCTGCCTCTGAGGCCTCTGTCAAGCCGAGGAAATCAATGCCCAAGAAGCCCGCTCGCAAGCCAAGTGCTTCATCAGCAATGCCCTCACGGCCAAGTTCCTCTGCAATGCCCTCGCGGCCAGACACCTCAAGATCTTCAAAGCAAATTCCTCATGCTGCTCCTGCTCCACCAAAATCCTCAGCACCTCCTCCACAATCCTCAGTTGTCCCGACAAAGTCCTCAGCACCTGTGCATCTGGCCTCATGCCAAAGGACTACTGGCGTCTCTATCGCCTCTGGTGTCTCAGCTAGTTCCTCGGCCGCACCAAGTTCCTCAGCTGGACCCTCTCTGCTGAAGAAAAAGGCTACTGCTGGACGCGGTAATCGCCCAAGTCCCAACAAGAAGCGGGTAGTCTTTACTGTACCATCTGATGATGATGAAGCTGATGAAGAAGAACTTGCTGAAATCATCAGAGACCGCCAAGAAAGGGCTGCTAAAGCCAAAGGCACACCTGTGCCACTGCTGCTGGATCCAAGGGCGATCCTCGATTACATTGATCTCTAGCATAAGGATCCCAACACACCTATGCCTGACTTCAAGCTGACACCTGGCCAAAGTCACATGCTGACACACTTCATCCAAGAGGAGAAGTGGAAATATGATAGGGCCAGAGAGACCAAGAAATCGCAGTATCGCAAAGAGAAGCTGCTGAAGAAAAATGTTGTCAAGATGACACCTGAGGAACTCGTCAAGATGCAGGCTGAAATCAAAGCCCTCAGCGACAACTTTGATTCTTACTATGCTGATTGGCAAGGAGCCAAGGTCAGATTTGTGAAGCTGACTGATACTTTCACCAAAGGTGCAGCCTCAACACAACAACAAGTTCCTCACGCTGAAGCATCTGTTCAGCAAACTGAAGAACATGCCAGCACCGCTGATGAAGTTCAGGCTGCTGAAGAAAATGCCAGTTCCAGGGCTGATGACTCTACTCCAGCCACTGAAGAAATTGCCAGGGCACCCACTAGTGGTGCGCCTGAAGAAACTGAAGAAATCAGGGCAACTGCATCAGTTGCGCCTGAGGAAAATCAACCAGATTCCTCAGCTCCACCTGTGCCTACACCAACTCCTATTCTTCCCTCTGCACTAGATGTGAAGAAGACCAAGGCTGCAGAGCGAGCTGCAGTGAAGAAGAGGAAAGCATCACAGGCTTCAGAATCTTCAGCTCCCAAGAAGATGAAGCCCATGACCAGCTCGTTTGCCAATCCAATTGATGCCATTCCTATCTCATCCATGCCATCAAAGGACCTTGTTCCTTTTGGTGAAGATTATGTGATCCCAAGTGGATCAGATGAAGAAACTCAATTTGCTGCTTCCTCAGAGCAGATTGATGAAGAAATTGAAGCGGATGCAATCCCTTCAACCCCACTGGTCTCATCACCAATGCCTCAGTTTGATGCTGAAGAGGCTGGTGTTGAAGAAATTGATGATGAAGATGTGGATATTGGAAGCACAACCCCGTTGATGAATGACGACTTTTGGGAAAGTCAGCACCCCAATTCCCCACTCTTCACCCCACTGCAGCAAATTCCTCACTCCCCTGCACCAACTGTTCCAATGGGCTCTGAAGAAACTCATCCCACTGCATCCGTGAATGAAGAAATTCCAGCCACTAGTGATGAAGAAACTGCTGCTGAAACTGAAAAGGTGACTGCACCTGAGGAGGAACCAGAAATTCCTCAGCCTGAAGAACCGGAGATCGTGATTCCTGAGGTAGTGATGCAACTCACTGACACTCCTCTGCCCAAGCCAAAGGATCCGTTCTCAAAGAAGCAAAAATTCAAGGCTGAAGACTTCTTTGGTGAGCACGTGTTCTTCATTGAATACAACCCCTATGACTCTGCTCGCATAAGGAAGAGGCGTTTCTGGATAGCAAGCCAAGCAAATTTCTATTCCTCGGTGCTTTTCAACAAGGACAAAGTCTTCGACCATGCACATATTCCTCACGTGGATATGGAGTCAATGCCGTGCTTCACGCCAGTCCTCAGTGTTCTTCATGACGCTGGGCTACTCAACTTCTGCACTGACATCTGTGATTGGAATGAAGAACTCATTCTTCAGTTCTATGCAACACTGCACATCACCGGCAACTCTGAAGATGTGAATTCATGGGTTCTGGACTGGATGACTGAGAACACCCATTATAAGGCCCCAGCATCTGAATTGCTTCGTGCCCTTCCTCTGAGTCCACCCACTGAAGATGCACGTTGTATTTACAACGAACCTAAACTTTCAAATCACTATATGCAAGTGCTCATGAAGCCTTTGAAGCCAGGGCAGGCCCCTCGAACCAAATTCCTCGTCAAGGAATTGATGTATGTGCCAAGGACTGTCTATCGCATTCTGACGAAGACAATGAGTCCCATCAAAGGCCATGATTCATCTGATGAAGAAGTCGTTGGCATCATGAAGAACATGCTTTTCAACATCATTCATGGCGTTCCCATCAACTTCCATGATTTCTTCATGAGGACTTTGGCAAATATTGCTATGTCGCCATTTGAGTTGAAGCCTTATGCACCTTGGATTATGAGATTCATCAGGAGAAGGTCTTCACTCAACTACAAAGCTGAAACTGTCAACCACTGCAGCTACTTGCCTCCCATTGAAGTCCTCAAAAGGACATTTTCCTCAGCTGATGAAAAGGGCAAGGCCACTGCTGTGATCGATGAAGGCATTCGTCCATTGGATGGTCAATTTCGCAAGGCTGCATCTTACTCCACCAATGATGACTCTGCCACACATGACACTGCCGCCAATACTGCCAAGCCAAATCCTCAAGCCACAGCACCCAGGGTGATGACTGATCGTGAGTTACTCCTCAGTCTTCATCAAAAGGTTGATCGCAATCACCAATGGGTCAAGCGTCAGTTTGGTTCAATTCTTCACAACATGACTTCCACACACAATGCAGTGAAGAAAAACCACTACTACCTTCATGAAACCCTCAACCGCACCTGGGTTGTTCTGTCTCAAGTCTACAGCACTGCTGATCTGAAGAAAATGGGTCTCAATGAAGAATTTGCCTGGTCTGCACCTCCTCCGAAGAAATACAAGAAGGTCCCAGTTCCTTCCTTGGTGGCCAGTTCATATTCTTCATCACGCGACACTGATGAAAATGAATACTTGGACGACACTGCGGCAGGCCCTACATCAACGACCGACCCCAACAACGCTGGCGCTCCTTCATCAACTTGAATATCTTCAGGGGCGTTAGTCCTCAGTTTCGATCCTTTTGGTCATTTGATGACAAAGGAGGAGAAATCTGAGTTAGTTTTCAAGCGAGTCTATAATAAGGGCGTTTTTTTATCTGCTAAGTTACAACTCTCGTTCTTCCGAAACTTTTATTGGATCGAGTTGTAATCTTAAAACCGATGGTGCGCTGATACTTTTGTTGCACTATGCTTTGATACTTTTGATGCGCTATTCTGCATGCTTATTCCTCATTAATATTATCGCACGCATGCTGAATTACATCAGGCACCATATTTCATCATGCATTTCAAAATTCTTCATATTATATATCAAATGCGTGTATGAATTACAAGATATAGGGGGAGATCTCCATGATTCAACTCTTCAAGTGTGCATTGCTTCAAAAGCAAATTCCTCACTATGCACATCTTCAGGGGGAGTTCTTCTATATCTTGCAATCAAATTCCTCAATATCAGTATTTACACTTCATATATTTTTCCCCGTTGAAAACTTAACCTATGTTGTCATCAATCACCAAAAAGGGGGAGATTGTAAGTGCATCTAGTGCCCCTTAGTGATTTTGGTGTATTGAAGACTTATAGGTTAAGTATCTAATGTGTTTATGAGTGTACACAGGTCTATAAGTCTATGAGGAGTTTGATATTTACAGAGAAAGTCGACCCCTAAAAATGAAGTTCTTCGACTGAAGACTTTGATATACTGAAGACATTCTGAAGACTTTGAAAGTGAAGAAATTGGTGTGACCTTGAAGACTTGGTATTCATTCGAGGAACATGAAGCATGAAGACTTTTGTTTTTTTAGTTTCATTTTCTCTTTCTTGAGTCATAGGAAACACCGTACTGTTAAAGGGGGTCGAGGAAATACTAAGGAGAAAATTTCCATGTGATGCTCAACTCAAATCCTACACCTACCAATCCCTTCGAGTGAAGCCATTGGAAATCTCATATAGTTCAGTCAAATTCTTCACTGACAGAGACGCAGTTCTTCTGGTCACTGAGGACTTTGCTCTAACTGAGGAGTTAGAAATTCGCCAGTGCGAATTGCCTACACAGTGAGGAACATGATAGCCCTAAGGAATTTGTACCTCAAATTTCCAACCGTTGCTGTGCTACGCGCCAGCTGTCCCAAAATATCTTGTCCACCTAACGGTCATATCATTGAAGGGCATTTATGTATTATCATGTCGGGCTGCTCCCTAGGCTATAAATAGCCGCCCCCTACAACCACTAGCTGGTTGGCTGCTCCGCGAGAACTTGACACTTGTTATTTGAGAGCAACCCATCCTCCGAGGACTTTGAGCAAAAATCATCAAGTGAGGAAAATCCAAACCCAAACCCAAACACCTACAAACCCAAAGTGATTGAGCATCACTGAAGAGATTGATCCTGCGTGGATCCAACGCTTGTTACCTTTGAAGATTGTGCTTCTTCCAGACGGTTAGGCGTCAAGGTCTAGAGCATCCAAGAGGAATTGTGGATCGCCGAGTGACCAAGTCTGTGAAGGTTTGGAAGTCACCTGAAGACTTACCACGAGTGATTGGGCAAGGACTGTGTGTCCTTAGCTCAAGGAGAATACGGTGAGGACTGTGTGTCCGGGACTAGGTGTCCTCGAGTTTAAATACTCAGCCGCTCCAACCAGATGTACAACTGAGACAGCAGTTGGAACTGGTCTACCAAATCATTGTCTTCACCAAGCTTACTGGTTCTATTTCCTCAACACTTTCATTTCCTCATTACCGTGTTGTGTGTTTGTTCATATCTATGTTTGAAGACTTTGACTGAAGACTTTCTCAATTTCCTTAGTTCAATTTCTTCAGTCTGTTTGTCTTCATCTTGTGTTATCCTGTGTTTACGCTTTCTGTACTCTGAGTTTGTCTTAATTTCATCATGATGACCATGCATGTATTCTACTTTGTTTACCTCTGAGTACTTATTCCGCTGCTAGTAGTTCTTCGCTAAGGAATTTCCTCACGAGCAAATTCCTCAGTGAAGAATTTCATAAAAAATCGCCTATTCACCCCCCCTCTAGTCGATATAACGCACTTTCAGGGGGGCCTTCGTCTTCTTCTTCCTTACCTCCTCCCTAGATGGGAGAAGGGTTTCCCCTCTGGTCCTTGGCCTCCATGGCGTGGGAGGGGAGAGAGCCCCTCCGATATCGGATCTATCTCTCTGTCTCTCTCTGTTTCTGCGTTCTCCCCTGCTGCCATTTCACCGTTTCGTATATATATGGAGATTCGTAACTCCGATTGGACTGAAACCTTCGCCGTGATTTTTTACCAAAAATTAGCTTTCTTGCGGCTGAAGGAGGGCATCAACCGCCTTACGGGTGGCCCACGAGGGTCAGGGGCGCACCCCCTGTCTCGTGGCCACCTCGGGCACCGTCTCGCGCTGATCTTTCTCCCATATTTTCCAAATATTCCAAAAATAAGCTCCGTCCGTTTTTATCCCGTTTGGATTCCGTTTGATATGGATATTCTGCGAAACATAAAACATGCAACAGACAGGAACTGGCACTGGGCACTGGATCAATATGTTAGTCCCAAAAATAGTATAAAAAGTTGCCAAAAAGTATATGAAAGTTGCATAATATTGGCATGGAACAATCAAAAATTATAGATACGACAGAGACGTATCACATATCGTCTCCGCCGCCCGTCCGACGAGTGCCTCGAGCCGAACCCGTGGGACGCAGCCCGGCTGCGGCGTTTTTACGCCTGAGATTGACATACATCTCCACCTTTCTCCTTTTTTATTACTTTTATTATTTCTTTCTTTTCGACATGGTGCTAGTTTGGCTAAACCGAACCATACCAATCTCGTATTATATACATCAGTGAATGTAACACCCCGCTTCGCATGGGGGCTCACTACAAAGAGCTGAAATAAATGTATAAATTGCACTAGTACTGATTGTGTCCTTCTCACACATGTTAATCCAACATATGCACTTGTTTGACTTAAGATCTTTGCCAAGTTGGCTTGCATCACTTCATCGTACACCAAGCTCAGTGGTATCTCTTGGTCGTCAGAGCCCATGGGACCAACCCGGGCCATATGCACGGGGTCTAGCTTGGTGAAGCGGGTCTTTACCATAGCCGATGCCTCGCGCACTCCTTCTCGACAGGCCGAAATCTTCCACAATTCAAACCTTCGCCGAGACCCTTCAAAGCGACTGGCCAGTTTGGCCATACTCTCTGGCGGCACATCCGACGGCCATAACGCCTTCACCATGCTCTTCATGGCTTTCCGGGCCCTTTCATAAGTCTTCATCAGCTCCTTTAAAAGGTTCCCGTCATAGGTACCCGCCTCTTGCTCGGGCCGTCCAGTCAAGAGACCTAGAAAGCAGGTGTTGCGTACCGTCATTAACAAATCAAACGGTACTTGCCAACATCACGGTAAGATCAGCGCTTACCAAATATGCCACCTTTAAGCTTCTGGTTCTCCTCCAGTGCTTGGGACAGCTAAGTCTTCAAACTCTTAATCTCCTCGGCTTTCCGCTGATCCTCCGCCTTGAGCTCATTTTTCTCCTCCTGGCTTCGCGTCAGTACTCGTTTACCAGCCTCCAAATCCTTCCGCGGCTCACTTACAGTGCCCGCGCCTATACGGAGAATACAGTGTTAATGCTCAGCATACAACATATACCTACAAAAGCAGTCTCTCCTACTCACCAGACAATTCACTGCTGGCTTCTCGAGCCGCATCTAGTTCGGCCTTAGTCTCGACCAATTGTGTTCGACACAATTCCAGGTCCTGAGACAGCTTTGTGTTCTGCTCTCTTGCGGCCTACAAAAATAATATCATTAGATACCCTTAACTCGGCCGGCCCGCCCGTATTAAGGCTTGGGGGCTAGTTGGTTAGGGAACATGATCTGATTTCAAGCCACATACCTGCACCTTGGCGGCAAAAAGACCAGTGGTCCCTTCAAGACCCGTCCGGACCGAATTGATAGCACTAAATTCATGTTCAGCAAAGGCAGTATGACGAGAAGTCTCCTTCGGCGGTGATGATTCATTACGCTCTCAACTTCAGAATTAGTGAGTGATACACCATCGGAATCCGTTGGAGGTACACCGGCCGCCGCATGTTCGGAGGAGGGCCTGGCTAGTACCGAAGACTTGGGACCGGAGCTGCGACTCGGCGTGTCCAGGAAATCTTTGGATTGGTGCAGAGGCATGCGCCTTCTGCAAAATCGAGAAATTTTTAATAAAAAAGTACCAACGGCAACCATCGCTGCAATCCCAAAATCCCTTACCTATGCGCCGAAGGGGCAGGTGCCTCCGCTTCAGCGGAAGCTTTCCACTTTGATCTACCATCAAGGTCTGGGGCTGGCGCGGTCTGCGCTCCTCCCGAGGCATTCTTACGCATAGTACGGCGACCCTTGGGAGTAGAAGTCAGCACGTGGGGGTGGCGCGAGACGAGCGCCCTATTCAGGAAGGGGTCTTCTTTTCACTTACTCTAATAGATCACCCCGTCTTCAAATTCGATCGACGTCTGTGGGTCGTCATCATACCCCGGATCATCATCACGAGAATGATCCTCTGGTTGAGGAGGAGGGAAATTAATGGACACAACTTGACACCTCCATCCCTGTTCAGTTACGGACAATAAGAACTCATGCGTAATCAATGGGCTCAAAATAATGGATTATGGCTTACCCAGTCCACCGGATTGTATCCGGAGCAGTCTTCCCAAATACTCATGCGAGCGAACTCTGCTTCTTCTCCCTTAAAGAGATCGGCCAACATCTTAGCCAGGGCCACCTTGTTGTCTGGCCCTTGCCGCTGGTAACGGGTCATGTCGTTGGTCCCGTTATAGCACCATAAAGGGTGCCCCCGTTGTTGGAGGGGTTGCACGCATCGGGTGATGGCGATAACCATTACTTTAACCATGGTCAGCTTGCAGCTCGTTGACAGCCTGATCTTGGCGGACAGCGCTTGCACCTCTTCATTATCTTGTTCGAAAAGACCTCTGGGCTGCCAGTTGAACCGCTTTATGGGCGGATCGTTTGAGTATTCGGGTAACCCTTGCCGAATTGGATCGATGAGGGGAACGTCTTCAATATAGAACCACTCTGAGGTCCCGACTAGGTACCCTGTCCCAGCTATTCTCCATACTTCAGCACCGCCTACCTCAAATATGGATCCCTCCCGATGGCGAGGGACAATACATAACTACTTCCTCCACAAGTCGAAGTGGGTCTCGCAACTCCGAAATATCTCGCACAAGGCCACAAAGCCCAAAATATGCAATATGGACCCTGGGGTGAGGTTGTGGAGCTGGATCCCATAGAACTTCAATAGACCCTGTAGAAAGGGATGAATAGGAAAACCCAAGCCTCTTAGAAGGAAGGGCACGAGACATACCCTCTCCTCCTTGCTTGGGGCGGGGGAGTTCTCGGCAAGGGCACGGCTATCGACGGAGCTGAGACCGGCGCGGACTGGGACCAAATCTGTCGGAGGAAGGGAAGTGCTGCGTCTACAAGCGACTCAGTTGAAGGTACGAAATGGAATAGCTCGACCAATCACCTTGGAGTGGGTCGTGAGGGCGCGAGGATGAACCTGGAATATCGGCCATGGCGTCGGAGGATTTCTTCGGTGTCGTATTTTGCGAAGGAAGGGGGTAATTGTTCCCCACATCTATGGATCTATAAATAAGCATCTCATCGTGAAGCTGAAAGGACGGGTGCGCGGAAGGACGGCATTGGGCCGCATGCCCTCTGGAAAGGTGTGCGAAGCCCTTGCCTCGAGGAACGTCATTTGACTCTGATGGTCCCACCCCGATCCTGAGATATCTTCGGATTCAAGATCTTCAAATCATCTGGACCCAAGTATATTAGAGCGAGTTCCGGATAGTGTTCGGCGAAATTGACACGGCTTCAAACGAAATGAAGGAATAAATAACTCTTCTCGCAAGCCGATGATGTAAAGATTCCAAAAGACGATCCCCAGCGTTGGAGGCAAGTTCAGGGGCTACTGAGGGAGTCATGGGGTCCTCGGGGCGACGGCCCATTGTACATGGGTCGGACTGGTGGAGCCGTATAATGACAGGAGATCTATGAAGCCGTGGTGTGCCCTCCAAGTCAGGAAGGCGCGGGATCTCTTTAAACCTTTATTGTAAATCTATCTTCGGTAACCCTAACCCTACTGATGTCTATATAAACCAAGGGTTTTTAGTCTTTAGGGCTAGAGACATTCATCACCTCATCACCTTAGGTTTAGCTCATACTGGTCTCGACGTAGATCTACTCTGTAAACCACATCATACATCCAATACAATCAAGCAGGACATAGGGTTTTACCTCTTCGAGAGGGCCAGAACCTAGTTAAACACTGTGTTCGTCGTCCCTTGTTCCCCATCGATCCTAGATCCATAGCTCGGGACCCCCTATCCCAAGGTCTGCCTATTTTGACACCGACAAGGTTCGCCGCTACTTTGTACCATCAAGTTGAGAAAAATCCATTCACCCTGTCCCATTTGTGGATAGTGTTGAATGGGAGACCGAATTGGCGCACCCCTTTATGAAGATCTCAAGAACCACGCCAAGAAGACGAAGAACAACTATGGCTCAAGCTCTCATCGACCTATTAGATTAGATTACGACGATAAGCCAAGTGAAGGGTCGGACGGACAAGGGACTGTGCCAAAAAGGATTAGACATGTGATGGGGAAGAAGTGGGAGAAGGAAAGGCTAGTGCGTGCGACAAGCAAATTGTCTGCCACATGGACGTACATCTTTTACAACAAGGGGGTGACATTGATGAAAATGCAAAAGAAAAGGGAGGACAGAAGGATGAGAGGTACATGTTCTTCTTAGATGTGCAAAAAGAGAGGATAGAGTTCAATCGAAAGAGGGTGCGAGACAGGTGAACATTGAGAGCCAAAGGATAGACATGGAGAAGTGAAATGAAAATAAAAATGAAAGCTTGAAAAGGCGAAGACAGTGGAGTCAACTGAGATTGAGAAGAAAGCAAGGCTTGCGTGGTTCACAGACTAAGGATCATGGCTTTTCTTTTAACAAGGAGAGTCGAGGATCATGTTGCAGGAAACTGGTTTCTTGGATGAAGAAAGTGGCCTCTTGGATGACGAAAGAAGTGGTTCATCAACAAGCAGATGGAGATCAATGAGCACAACAAAGGTGGTGATTGATTCATTATGTATGGCTGTGTATGAATTGGTAAGTTTTATCTTGGCTTGTGTTGAATTGCGGTCTATTTTGGTTTGCGTTGAATTAATTGTGTACTATATGATCTACATGCATGTGTTTGGGGGTCAAATTTGGAGAGCGGACGTCCTGCACGCAGCGGCAGCTGCACGCAGTTATCCAACCGGTCGTGCGGGCGTGTGGTAATCCGTGCAATGTGATTTGCGAAAAGAGTAAAGTGGAGTACATCGCTTGATACAGAGCAATACACTGCCCACGATCGATCTGACGCCCGGTGGACAGGCCACACAGGTGCGTGCAGTGTGGGGACATTATTTTTTTGCTTTTCACGGGCCCAGCGATGTGTTCATAAAGTTCTGTACAGACAGGACTGGATGGTGAGGACACCAACGTAAGAACGCATTGGCGCCGGCTAGCATTTGAGAGCAATATATTTTTCCAGGTAATTTGTTCTTCCGCTGCTCCTAAAACAAAAAGCATCGAACAAACATTTTTCCATGTCCGTTCTGCTGTATACTTTTCCGGAATATTTTTTCCCTGTTGCAAGTAGACTGTCGGGTTCCGCTCCTACTACAGTAATATTCGATTTTTTCCGTGACCCAGGACGCGACGACAGTGTGGTGTGCCACCAGGTAGGGGACCACGACCCAATAGTCAACACTGGCGGCTCCGTGTGTGCGCCGTGCTCGCATGCGGACGCCTCCTCTGGCGTGTACGGCGGCGAACCGTTGAACGAGCTTCTGACGAAGCGAGCAGCTCTGGCTTGAATGCTAGCGGTTACTAGTAATTTAGTGGCGTAGCGAAAAATGCTCGATAAACTTACGGCAAAAAAACTTGTTTGCATGTGTGCATGTGGTGTTGCGGATCGTTTGTGAGCTTGTTTGATCCACACTGTATTAATCGTCTCGTTTGGAATAAAATCCATATATGTTTCACTATCATTCTTAAATCGATGGAAAACGACTAAGCCTCCGCACGTGTGTTTGTGTGCATCAACCAAAAATCTCTCACTGCCGGGTGGTGAGGTCCAGGGGCGCTGCATGCGCGCGATGATGACCCTTTAGGGCATCTCTTCTGCTCCCCGCAGCAGCTACGAGCAGCTAGGCGGCCCCTACAAGCAGCTACGCTGCAGCGGGGTGTCAGTTTGATTGTCAGTGCGTGGTACTTAAAATACATCAATACGCAACTTATCACTCACCAGCGGGCATCTATACTCCAAGTAGCACGTTTGGCTGCTGCTATCGCGACGCCGTGCGAGCCGTCGATGCGCTGCGTGCATCTGCCACTGCGTGCAGCGCTGCACTTCTCGTCAAATTTGCCCATGCTATAACGTCACTATTAAATCTAACCTGTTTGTTTTGTTTTGTTTGTGTGAATGTAAGCTAGTAGAACACAACAAGGCCAAACTCAATATTACTCGACCCAAAATTGTCTGAAATTTAGATATATTAAAACCGAGCACCCTCCCAGCCCTCTCACGCTATTAGCTTTCAGAGCCGTCTGTTTTTATGATCTAGCCAATCTTGACCGTTTGATCTCCGTTAGCACCACGTCTCCCGCTAAGTGGGCTGACTGTTGTTGAGGGACGCTATTCCGGTGGAAAATTTGGAGCGTGCTGGTTGATTGGGCTTGTGCACGATGGCCCAACTAGCTGATTCGTTTTTGTCACCTTCATCACGAAGGAAGAATCGATCAGGCGCTGGTCAGCGATGTCTCTTCGTATCTCTCGCTCAGCCCCTTCCTTCCCCACTCTTGGCCTAACCCTAGCCGCACACCCTTCCTTTCCCACTCTCGACTTAACCACCAGTGAAGGCAGAGGCAGCGGCAACGGCAACGGCAACGGCGAATCACCCCCCTTCCCAGCGGCGTGGATCAGTGCCATAGCGATCTCGCACGCTCCCTTCCCGACCGTACGTGACCTTGAAGAACGGCCTCTCTACATCGCTATGTCGTTCATGTATGATCTTCTTCCATCAAACAATCACTCATGATGTCATCTCAATCTCAATTTTGCACAACTGTGTTGCTATATTGGATCTGGTAACTTGATTTGGGCAGATCTTGGAGATAGGGAGGGGGAGAGGTTGTGGCGTCAGATTAGTTAGATGAGGTCGAAGAGAACCTTGAAGATTCACACTCATCACTCCAAAAGTTGTACCTTACTTGAATATTGATTCTTAATTTTTCATGTGCGAGGTGTATGGTGCTCTCCGCTGGTTCTACTCCCTGGTTGAACAAGCTCCTGATCCATGTTACAAACAGGTAGAATTGTTTTTTTACAAGATAGATAGAACCGTTTTATTCTTGCCTCCTTCTCAGTTTATTTTTGGATAAGCACATCATTTCAGGATTCGTTCTGTAAAAAAAATAGTGTCTCTTGGACTGCATGGTTCTGTTAGAAAGGTAACCTTTATTAGCACATAGTATCGTTAGCAAATGTCATTAGGTTTCCTTGTCATGCAGTATGGAAACAATTGTTTTTAGGGGAGTATGGAAACAATTGGAATGAACAGATGAGGTTAATTATATTTCCAGTATGTTACTTACTGATAAAAAATATGTACACACTAAATGCTAAATACGGACACACATGTTAAGTACATGTTGCACAGTTTCTAATCTATTATACTTTAGGTATCTCTCAGCTACATAAAATTGGATTTTCCTAAAAGTAGCAAAATCACATTAAGCTGGTACTAATTTACTTATTTTAATATTCTGCCTATCTTGAGGCAAGTATCTAATTTTACTCCAACAATAGTGTGCACATAGGTATATGGGCACTTACACATGCACACATTTACACTGAGACTCAATTACAATAGAATAGGTCTACATTTTTATTTGCGTAGCTTCAAAGATATAGCAAAGACAGGTAAGTAATAGCCATGGACAATTTTCAGTTATGATGATATTAGGTAAGTATCAAAGGTGAGGTGTATTTGGTACTAGGTTTCTGCCCATATTCAGTAAGAGAAAAATTTGTTCGAGTTTTAAAACCATTATTGCGTAACTTTACCGATGAGCTATTGTATTTGTACCAAGTAGATTCCTATATGACGCTTCAGTTCATACTTATTCTATTTCTATTACTTTGTGGAAGAATAAACAGTCCCTAATGGATTTCCCCTATTTTATTCACCTCTTTACAGACTACCTGCTAATGGATTTTGTGTGTTCCAGAGGCCATTGGTTGGGTTCGGTTCAATTCCTATAAATGGCAGGAGAGAGGCAAATCAATCAGATTGTACACTGCAGGGTTTGCTTATTATGCTCGGTGCAGGTGTGATGTAGTTAGAGATTAGTTAGTATGTGCATCTATCGGCGTTCTGGGAACGGGGGTCCCCAGACTTACCTGCCTGCGGCCTGCGGCGTGGCTCAAATGGGGGCCCAGCGTGGCCCATCTTCATCAGCACAAGGCTCAAGACCCTTGCGAGGGGCCAAGCCTCGCGAGGCGGACGACACGGCGCTTCCTCAAGCACGGCCTCCTAAGGTTGGCTCGCGAGGAGGCGGAGAGATCAAGGCGGGTACCTCACGAGCTGCCCATGACGCAAGTCATGACGACCAAGGGTGCTAGGCGGGTGCTAGGCGGGCGCCAGCCCGCGCAGCGTCTCCCTTTCCTCTTTGGTGCAAAGGGGGCAAGCGCAGACAAGAGGATCAAGCAAAGGCACCCATTTCGGTGCAACGAGACCAAGACCAGTCCAACGGTGGGAAGGAGGTCACCATGGAGCCTAGGACGGCGTCACCACAGGGCCTTTGGCAGGCGAAGACCAACTTTAGTCAGGATAAGTGTACCAGATGTTCCCTTTCAAATTGGCCAATTGTTGCCGCCCTTCCCGCTCAACATTTGGGAAGAGGCCCAGGGCCTTTGCCTATAAATAGGACTAGCCACCCCCAGGGTAGAGGAGAGGTCAGATCAAGTACCAAGAAACCAGCTAGAACGTAGCAACACACTCAGAGAGTAAGAAGGGTGATCGAACTCTTCCTAGCAGTTCATCCCCTAGCCAAGGACAGACCCTCGCGAGGCTGTTCTTCCTTGTACTGTTCTTCATCATCAGCCCAAGAGGCAATCCACCCACCACAAACTGGAGTAGGGTATTACACCACAACGGTGGCCCGAACCAGTATAAACCCTGTGTCCCTTGTGTTGTTCTTGCAGTAGTTAGATCCTACGAGACGGAGAGGTAGAAGGCACGATCTTCGCGCGCACCCCAGAGTTCGAACCTTAAGGGTCTGCCGGAACCCGTGATCCGACATTTTGGCGCGTCAGGTAGGGGTGCGCCGGAATCTGTCTTCCACCGCTCCGCTCTCCTCCGACCGTCGCATCCATGTCTGACGCTCGTCGGGCCCGCGCCGAGCGCCGGGCCGCCATCGCTTCCCGCGCCGTCCAGACGGCCCCCGTCGGTGGGCGTCCTCGTCGTTCCCCGTCGCCCGCCGTCAATGCCGCCACCGGCCCGGCGGGGAACGAGCAGCAAGCATCCTCTCAGCACCCGTCCGTGCGGCGGGATGGCCGCACCGCCACTCCGTCGCTCAACCCGGTCGGTTCTTCGTCGCACGCGCTTCACGCGCCCTTGGAGGCTGGAGCTGCGCTCATCGCGGCGAACGAGCTCCTGCGCTACCGCCCCGTCGACGACGTCTACGAGGAGTGGCTCGACCGCATCGCCGAGCTCGTCCGCGCCGCAGGGGGCTCTCCCGCACCTTCTGCACCGCTGCGCCGCACTCCGCCCCGCATGGGCAATGGAGCCCCGGGGGCATTCCAGCCGCCTCCTTTCCAAGAAGATGCCATGGCCCCAAGGCGCGCAGCTCCAGGGCGGAACCCGCTCCGTCGTGCGCCGGCCCAGCAGGAACGGAGCTGCCAAGAAGTCCCGCGACCGCAAGAGGCCGCCCGGGCGCTCCCAGCCCCGGCTCGCCGAGACCCCGCTCCAGCTCCGGCACGTCAAGACCCCACGCTGCTCCCAGCTGCAGCGCAAGGGGACCCGCAAGGCCAAGCTCTCCCTCAACCAAAACCTCCCGCAGCCACCGCTGGCTGCCGCGCCTACACTGCCGAGCTGCGCGGAGTCGCATGGCCCGGCAAGTTCAAGCCGGACCTGCCCCCTCGCTACGATGGCACGACTGATCCCACAGAGTTCCTCCAGCTTTACGAGCTGGGAATCGAAGCTGCCAGCGGGGACGAAAAGGTCATGGCGAACCGGTTCCCCATGGCGCTGAAGGAAGGTGCTCGCACTTGGCTCCTGAACCTGGCCCCAGGCACGATCTCCTCCTGGGACCAGATGCGCACCCGCTTCATCACCAACTTCCAAGGTACCCGCGACCGGCCTCCCGCCGTGAGCGACATGCGCCGCATCAAGCAGCAACCTGGAGAGACCCTGCAAAAGTACATCCAGCGCTTCAATAGTGCGCGCCTTAAGATCCCCAGGGTGTCCGAGGAAGCCATCATTTCAGCCTTCTCCGATGACGTGCGCGACGTCAAGATGAAGGAGGAGTTGGCAATGCATGAAGACCTCTGCACCTCCCTGGAACTGTTCAACCTGGCGACCAAGTGCGCCAGGGCTGAGGAGGGATGCCTCTCCCTCCTCGAGCTGCCTGCCGCAGACCCAGAAGAGAAGAAGCCCAAGGCCAAGGACGTGAAGCGCAAGGGGGCTGTCGTGCTCGCGGCAGAGCCGGACACCAAGCGGGGCAAGGATCTGCCCGAATCCTCCAGGGGCAACCGGTACTGTGTGTACCACGACCTCCACACCCACAACACCAATGAATGCCAAGAACTCCGCGTCGTGCGAGAAGGAAGAGTCGGCCGACGCCCTGACCGTGCTGACCGGGGCTACGGCCGAGGAGGATGAAGGAACCCGGGACGCTGGGAAGATCGTGGCCCACGTCAAGGCTGGCGTGACCAACCTCGCGAGGACCGCTGGCGTGACCAACCTCGCGAGGACCACTGGCGTGACCCGCCTCGCGAGGGGGACTGGAGGGACTAGCCTCGTGAGGATCGCGCTCATGGCAACCCAGGCCTGCCGCCGTTGCCGCCCCAGCCAAGAAGGAACGAAGACCGCCACCAAGACGAGGGGGCTGGGGGCTTCCAAGAGCCTCGCGCAATCGCCTGCATCCTGGGCGGAGCTCAAGCCCCAGCCTCTCAACGTATCTTCAAGCAGTTTGCTCGCGAAGTGAATGCAGTCTTCCCAAGCTCGAAGCAACGCGTCCCCTCAAGTGGTCGGCCTGCGTCATCACGTTCAGCTCAGCAGACCAGCTCAAGTGCGCGGCCACAGCCGGAGTCCTCCCAATGCTTTGTTCCCCAGTCATCAGCAACGTTCTGGTCACCAGGACCCTCATCGACGGAGGGGCAGGGCTCAATGTCTTGTCCGTGGAAACATTCAACAGCCTCCAAGTGCCCTATGACCAGCTTCAGCCAACCAAGCCCTTCTCCGGAGTCACCGACGGTTCCACAGTCCCGATCGGGCAGGTCCGCCTCCCAGTCACCTTCGGGGCCCGCAACAACTACCACACCGAGCTCATCGACTTTGACGTCGCCCACATCCACCTGCCGTACAACGCCATCCTCGGGTACCCGGCACTGGCCAAGTTCATGGCCGTGACTCACCACGGCTACAACGTCCTCAAGATGCCAGGAAGCGGCGGCGTCATCACGGTGCCATGTCAAGAGAAGGATGCAGTGTGTACCCTGGAGCGAGCCTTTCAGGCCGCGTCACTAGAAGACCCAGATCGCGGAAGCAAGAGGCTTCCTGAGACCACCCCCAAGAAGAAGAAGACAATGCCAGGCTCAGCCCCTCAGGAGGCAGGCCCCTCAAGGCCTGCGTCTGCCCAGGGGGATCCTCCTTCAATCGCATAGGAAAGCGCTCCCGGCGCCCCCCTCAGGCAGGGCTCGGGGGCTCTCACCTGGAGGGCCACCGACCTCGCCAAGGTCACGAGAGAGGCGCTGGGGCACCGTGTGGAGGCGTGTTTCGAAGCACGTTTCCCTCGAAAGGAAGCCTGGGAAGGAAGGTCAGACCAGCAGGAGTTTGTTAACAAGGCCACTCAAGAACTACAGGAGTCAAGGATCATAAGAGGTTGTCGTCGCCAACCAGCTGTGGTTCCCCATCCAGGCGAGGATGGTGGGCTGCGCGTCTGCGTCGACGTACCAGGGCTCAATCAGATCGCCACGGCGGAGCGCCTCTGGCCCTCACAAGTGGGGCGCTGCGGAGGACCACCCCACAGCTATGTTCGCATGCCTTATGGCCTGCCGAGCGTGGTTGCGGCGTACCAGCGCATCATGACGAGCATCTTGGAGGCGCAAGAAGACAGGCGTTCCACGGCCCTGGCGGAGATGGAGGCTGCTCACGAGGAGCCACCAGTGCCTCCGGAGCCTCCCGAGGCCCCTGGGCCTGGGGGCTCGTGAGGATCGGCTTCTGCAGCCCACCGAGTCTGTTGCACCAACGCCACTGCATCGACAACATCTCCAGGTGACATCTTTCAAGTTTCATTCCCAGTTGGGAGCGCCCTCCCAGGGTTGCGTCATTCCCAGGCCGCGTGGGTCCGTCCCTGTGGCATGTATCCCTTTTTATCTTTTCAGTCGCTAGCTTGCTTTGCTGGGGGCGCCCCTCGGGCTGCATCATCCCCAGGCCACTCGGGCTAGGCCCAGCGGCATGTATCCCTTCCGCGTTTATTTCCAATTATGCATCATGCTTGATTACTTGATGCCGTCCATGGCACCTTTTCTTCTTCATGTCGACCACTTGCACGTTAAAGGGGGGTGCCTGAGCATCGCGACTCAGGGCTCTTACTGGCTCTCCAGCCCTCACCCTCTGGCCTTGTCCACGGCATCGCGACCTGGCATACCAGCGACGGCTGAGACAAGCTCGAGGGCCGGGACCCGAGGACGTAGAGTGTCGGCATCTAACCAGATTTTGCAGGAACACATCTCAAGATACGGCCCAGTGCCAGGCGCAACCCGCCTAGAGGTAGGGCCTCGTGAGTCCCACGCTGGCTCACGGGTGCCCAGATACACCTCACCTAGCTCTACCGTGCCAGCCACGTGTCAGGGCGGGGCTGTACACGCCCCGGGGGCTCCTCCCGGAGGGGAGCCCCCTCCCACGTACCAGTGGAAGCACCATGCTCCGTGCTGGCTGACGACACTGCCGAGGAGCGGCTATGCCCGTACACATACGGAAGCGCTATGCTCCGCGCTGGTGATAAACAACTGAGGGTGGCCTCCGGGCCGCATTAACCTCAGGGAGCCCCGAGCTCAGTGGCCGGCCTCATCGCAACGCCTCCCCCCGGGAGCGTCGCGCGAGGGGGCTGGGCACGGGGGCTACGACTAGGTCACGCCCAGCCGTACGCCCCAGTCAGGCCCCTCGGTCCTGGTTCGTCGCGCGTCTCTCCCCGAGCGGAGCCAAGGTACGAAGGCCGTTTGCGCGTCAAGGGGGACTCCTGAGCATCGCGACTCAGGAGCCTAACTGGCTCCGTAGCCCCTCACTCCTTAGTTACGAAAGGCTATGCTGGGTGAGGTACGCGCGGGGTCGGGCTCTGCAGACGTAGAACGATAGCCCCGCCTACATTCCATCTCATGCTGTTCGCGCGTCAAGGGGGACTCCTAAGCATCGCGACTCAGGAGCCTAACTGGCTCTGTAGCCCCTCACTCCTTAGTTCCGAAAGGCTATGCTGGGTGAGGTACGCGCGGGGTCGGGCTCTGCAGACGTAGAACGGAAAACGCACCTACATCGCGCTTCCCTACTTGTTGTTCGTGCGCTAAGGGGGACTCCTGAGCATCGCGACTCAGGAGCCTAACTTGTCACGTGGCCCCTCATTCCTTTGGTCTCGTCCTGGTTTCCGGTCGGGGCTGATGCTGGGTGAGGCATGCGCGTGGCCGGGCTCTGCCGGCGTAGAACATAAGCAAGTAGGGAAGGGAACATAAAATTCAAGGAACTTAAAAGTAAATATTACAACCCATACTGTCGCCTTGGTACCAAACGCAAATTTAAATGCCTCCCGAGGCGTCGTGCATGTGCAGGAATCGAAAGAAGGACAGGAACGATAGTGGAGTCACTTGTCGGCAGCGGAGTCGCGTGGAGTGGCTTCGCCTTGTGGAGTAGTGGGGTTGGCAGCGCCTCGCTTCGGCTTGGTGCTGAAGGCCCGGAACTTCCCTAGCAGCGCCTCTGCGTGCCCCTTCACGGCCTCGACAGCGGCAGCGGCGCCCTCGCCGCTCACCGGCTCCAGCAGGCTGTCGAGGTCGGCACTGGGATCGCGAAGGTAGACATGGGCGAAGACCTGCGTCAGCACGGCAGAAGACAGGACTCGCGCCTCGGCCTCGGCCGTGGGGGCGAGTCCAAGGGCGACATCTCCAAGAGCCTTCACCAAGAAGGGAAGCAGTTTGGCGGGGCCGTCCCCGTCACCAGCCAGCGGGCTATCCAGGCCACTCTCGTAAAGCGTCTTCAGTGAAGCACAGGCATCCTTCTCCATGTCCGCGAAGGCCACGCGATCCTCGGCGAGGACCCGGGCCTTGGCGTCCAGCTCGGCCTTCGTCGTCTCCAGCTCCTTCTTCAACGCGCCTAGGTGGCTGCGGTGCTTCCTGAGCTTCGCCTCCCGGTCCTCGAGCGCCGCCTCGCGAGCTTTCACCCCCTTCTCCTGCTCTTGGCGAAGGCGGGTCTCCTCTGCAAGCTGATCACGAAGGCCTTGCAACTCGTCCTCCAGCTCCTTGCAGCGGCCGCGGATGCCAACCGCCTCTCCCAGGGCCGCGTCACGAGCAGCCTTCGCCTCGTGGGTAGCCTCCCTCTCCTCGTCACAGGCCGTCGAGGCCTGAACCAGCGCTACCCGAATCGAGGCGTCAGAGCGAATCCACCCCGAGGCCAGCTCCAGGCGCCCGGCCACCAGGCGAGGGCCGGCGCCTAGAAGATCCTGCCGCAGCCGGTCCAGTCCAGCAACAGCTCGCTCCAAGATGGAAGAAGAAGGCGAAGAAGCATCAGCACGCCCCGAGGCAGCAGGAGGGGTCGTGGAAGCAGCGACAAGTGGAAAGGGAGGAGAAGGTACCGGCGGCGAGGCTGCAGTATCCCGAGACGGAGTCTGCTGCGCCTCCCCAGCCGTAGCAGCAGCACCAGGCAAGGGTACCTCTGGGGTCGATCGAGCCATGGGGGCTGACGCCCCGGCCAGCTCGGCCAAGCCCCGCAAGAACGAGTGGGCAGGAGAAGCCCGTGCGTCGCGGTCACCCTCCCCTGCAGGTGGAGGTGTCACCACAGCTGGGGCCCCAGGGGCTCCCTTCGGCTTCTTCGCCGCGGGCGCCAACCAGCTCAGGAGAAGTAATCGTCAAGCCTCGTCAGCGGAACAAGAAACCAGGGATCAAGGATCAAGCACTTACAGGTCGTCGCCAGAAAGCTCCAGCGGTCTCCTGCCAAACTTGAAGCCGGAGAGCCGGCTGGAGGGGTCGACCTCGGAAGCAGAAGGCGCGTCAGCGGTTCGCCCCGGAGTCAGGGCGGACCCGCGGGGAATCAACCCGGTCCTGCCCTTCTTCGGTACCGGGGGCGAGCTCCCGCTGCCCAGCATGTCTTCGTCATTGTCATCATCGCTCAGCGAAAGGCGGAGAGCGCGGGGCTTGCGCCGGAGCGGGGGAGCCCTAGACTCGCCGTCAGTCACCTCGGAGTCGGGGCCTGCCTCCTGCTCCTCCTCGCCCCCGTCTCCGCTGGAGTCGCCGGAAGACACATCCACCAGATCCTCGGGAGCCACCACGGGCACGAGCCCGTCCCCGTTGAAGACGGGCATGTACTTCACCACTTGCTCCCAATCGTCGCGGAGGAACAGGGGCGAAGGCGCGCCCTCCAGCCTTGCTGCCTCGCCCCCGACCAGGGACTGGAGAACCGCAGTCACGTCCTCTTCGCCCACGGCTGCGGGGCTCGGGTGAGGCCTCCACATCGGGGGAGAGTACTGCCGAAGCGGAGCCAGCTGGTGCTCCAGGAACTCCCTCAGCAACGACGCCCCGGTCAGCTTCGCTGTCGCCATGTTGGCTGGCTTCAGATCGGCGTCCATCTTCGCCAGCATCGACTTCGCGCGGGGATCCGTGAGCTCCGCTCGGCACCAGTCTTCCGAGCTCACGGGCGGCTCCATGGGAAGGGCCAACCGAGGGTGGACGCGCCCGGCGTCAACCGATACCCACTTGCTCCGGAAGCCCTCGATCCTCTTCCCTGGATTCGAGATGGCTATGGAGCTGCCGCACGCGACGAAGCCCGCGCACGCAGAAGGGGAACCTTTGGAGGTCCGGAGGTAGAAGTAGTGGCGCAGCAAGGCCACTGAAGGCTGCACCCCCACATGCGCCGCGCAGTAGTAGGCAAAGATCGCCAGAAGAAGAATGGAGTTGGGGTGGAGATGCAGAGCTTGCAAGTTGTAGGGACGGAGGACGACGAGGAAGAACTCAGAGAAAGGAGGCACCAGGCCCTCTGAAATGGAGCTCACGAAGAAAGGATAGAAGGTGCTCCCTTGGCCTTCAGGGGCATCGGAGCCGACCTTGAACATCTGCGCCCCGTCAATGCCCTGCGCCGCAGCCATCCGGTGCAGTAGGGCGAGGCTCGCCTTCGACACGTTGGGCGAATCCAAAGCAGGCGAGAACCAAGCTTCGGCCGGGGCCCGGCGAGGCGCCATGGCTACCTGGGTCGAGCAGGTGGAGCAGATCTGGAAGCTTGGAGGAAGGGAGGAGAAGCGCAAGAAAGGGGATCTGAGCAGCGAAGGAGAAGAACAAAGCCCGAGCGGATGCTGCACCTTTAATAACTTGCGTAGTTGCAAAAACGCCCACATCCAATCAACCGCCACGCGGCGCCCAAGGCCGCAGGCTGTTAGGGCCCGCGGTGCTTCGCCCTTGCCCTTTCGCCTCTCGGCACGGCCAAGTCCGTGCGCGCCTTGGGCCCGGGGGCTACTGTCGGCGTTCTGGGAACGGGGGTCCCCAGACTTGCCTGCCTGCGGCCTGCGGCGTGGCTCAAATGGGGGCCCAGCGTGGCCCATCTTCATCAGCACAAGGCTCAAGACCCTCGCGAGGGGCCAAGCCTCGCGAGGCGGACGACACGGCGCTTCCTCAAGCACGGCCTCCTTAGGCTGGCTCGCGAGGAGGCGGAGAGATCAAGGCGGGTACCTCACGAGGTGCCCATGACGCAAGCCATGACGACCAAGGGTGCCAGGCGAGCGCCAGCCCGCGCAGCGTCTCCCTTTCCTCTTTGGTGCAAAGGGGGCAAGCGCAGACAAGAGGATCAAGCAAAGGCACCCATTTCGGTGCAACGAGACCAAGACCAGTCCAACGGTGGGAAGGAGGTCACCATGGAGCCCAGGACGGCGTCACCACAGGGCCTTTGGCAGGCAAAGACCAACTTTAGTCAGGATAAGTGTACCAGATGTTCCCTTTCAAATTGGTCAATTGTTGCCGCTCTTCCCGCTCAATATTTGGGAAGAGGCCCAGGGCCTTTGCCTATAAATAGGACTAGCCACCCCCAGGGTAGAGGAGAGGTCAGATCAAGTACCAAGAAACCAGCTAGAACGTAGCAACACACTCAGAGAGTAAGAAGGGCGATCGAACTCCTCCTAGCAGTTCATCCCCTAGCCAAGGACAGACCCTCGCGAGGCTGTTCTTCCTTGTACTGTTCTTCATCATCAGCCCAAGAGGCAATCCACCCACCACAAACTGGAGTAGGGTATTACACCACAACGGTGGTCCGAACCAGTATAAACCCTGTGTCCCTTGTGTTGTTCTTGCAGTAGTTAGATCCTACGAGACGGAGAGGTAGAAGGCACGATCTTCGCGTGCACCCCAGAGTTTGAACCTTAAGGGTCTGCCGGAACCCGTGATCCGACAGCATCAGCGTTTATACATTATTTAAAATCGCTTGCTTTCAACGGTACTTTATTAGACATGAGAACAAATGTAAACTTTCAAGGTTCTTCTTTCAGCATAGCGACAGTGAGCAGATTTTCAGCTTTCTTTCTCCAAATTCACATTGCAATGTTTATCAGAATGGCACGTGTTCCTATTTGGGGATATTTTCTAAAGAGCAATCCTCTTACTGTTTGTAAAACTGTACTATTTCCCAGATCTGGTAAACCGACGGTGAGTATGACGCTACAACTTCTAATTTCACCAAACAGGAATTATGTGTTTTAGTACTGAACTGGAAATTTTAATAGGTTGTATTCTTTCTCCTTAGACATTTGTTTTCATTTCTCACAAAACTAGAAGTTTGTCTCTACTGCCACAACCAAACTTGATTGTCCATGTCTGTGTCCATTATATCACATGATTAAAACACTATTTTGCATACAATTGAGTCAATCACTATCATGATGCCGCTAAAATTGGATGGGCGCAGCAACGCGCGCCTTTCATGATCTAGTTCTCTTCAAAATGGCGGAAGAGCAGTTATCAATCATACTCTCATTGTAATGTTCATTAATTGCTCGACACATTATTTTTGTTGACATGGGCACAGCCGTTAGTCCTAACCCACAATATACAGGTGAGGTCAATACTATCTGACAAGAGTTGTGAATGTGTTCCTTTCGGGACATGGTATACTACATGTACAATTTGCTATATCTACTTCACATGGGTTTCAATTTCAATTTTACATCCCGCATCTCCTGAGGGCCTGTAGAATGTCAACCACAAGACACCTTTCGTTGTTTAGAGACTCTAGCCAAGTTCTCTGAAACTGCCCGGGTTAGGTTCTGATCCTCAAATCTGATATCCCGATTAAACCTGAGAAAGGCACATGATACTGGGTTTATAAGCAGCATAGATCAACTAAAGGCGTATGGAAAAAAGAAGAGGTGAAGATCTCTACAGTTCTACGCTCAAGGATATAAAAATTAAGTGCACCTACTTGGGATCAAGTGTTATTTTCTGAATTTCTTTGACAGCGGAACTTGCTGCATATAAAGCTATCTTTCCAACCTGCATGTTTGATGACAAAACTCGTAAGGTTCCTTTTTGTTCCAAACAGTAAGTGGCATAGGCATAAAGCAACTGCTCGATGACCAGCTCAGTTGTGAGGTACCTCAAGCATCTTCAGTTTTGCATTATGATGATTTGGCAGGCAGCGTATCTCTTGGCCCATACGAGCCGACTCCCGCAAACTCTCAGGCGACAAAAAATCCAGAGCCAACTGAACCGTAGACTGAACCATTTTTAACAAAAGACGATGTAACTATATTTGCATTCGATGAACCATTTCAAAGAGTATATCATCCAAAGCAGTAAGGTTCAGTATAGCAATCTGAGATAGCACAAAATCACTAGAAGCATACCTGGAGATTTTTTACTTGGTAAGGACAGCCAGCTGGAATAAAAACAGCCTCGCCAATATGTTGTTCAAATGTCCGAGGTTCAATTCCTGTAAGAACGTACAAATACAGGTGACATAACACAAATTAAAAATATACAAATAAGATGCAGCTAAATCATTAGTCTGCCTCGTATGAGATATTACTAGCATACTGCTTGGACTTCGACAATTCGCCAAAAGGGGGGATGTGATTTCTTGCCACTGCTTACTTGGGCCTTCGACAATTTGCCTCTGGCTACTTTGCAATTGATATTTTGCACTTTTTAGTTGGGACAGAGGATTTGCCTCTTACAGGTGGGGCCCACATGAAATCCCCAAATTGCCCATGGCCTCGATCAACCAAGCCAACAGACAAGCTCTTCCTGTTTGATTTTCCCCATCTCTCTTGTGACTTGCCACGGGGAGCGGATCCGGAGTTGGCGGCCATGGTCGCGCTAGCCAACATGACCAGGAGCCATGCAGGTCCACATCTCTGCATCACAGCGCCCCCGCCCCCCCCCCCCCCCCGTCAGACCAAGATATGATGCCTCTGGCTCTATCCGTCGCCGGTGAGCAATCCACACAGAAAGTGCTAGATTGATTATTCCATGGCAGCACGGCAAGCATGCAAGCAGCTGATCAATTCTTCCATGGAAGCAAACACAGGATTTTGTGACGCTAATACACATCAGTGATTTATCCTGCTCCAAGCGCAAGGACTATGTGTTGCATCAGCTGTCGTTCAGAACACAAGAGTATACCCGGCTGACCACTGTGGAGCAAAGAGGTGCGAGCAGCAACAGCAGCACTACGTGCAGCAGCGGCAACCAGCAGTACCTGTTGTAGAACCAGTAGGTGGCCACGGCGGCGAACAAGGGCAGCACAGGGCAGGCGGGGCGTGACTGGCAGGGCTGCTGAAGCATTTGCCAGCGCCGTTCCGCTCCCCAGCCGCTGCGGCACGCTCGGCTACACACGGTTCAGGGACGCCGCTGTCACCGTGCAGGCCCTCGGGCTTCCTCTACGAGGGCCACTATCGCTCGTCTCCACAGTGCCGGCCGTGCTAGTTCACGCCCACCCAGGACCTACCATGGGACCTCCTCTAAAAGTTCATCTTCATTGGCGCCGGCAGAGAGAACTCGAGAGGCGGAAGAGCTGGGACATTGGGGATTTCTACTTAATTTTCTGCCTCTTCAGTTAAACAGGCACAAGGGTATTATTGCCCACTGTTTTGTGCATATATTATCTAAAACACTTGTAACTACTACTATTGTTTTTGACTGAAAAAGGGCAAATCCTCAAAGTCCCAACTAAGAAGTGGCAAAATATCATTTGCAGAGTAACCAGTGGCAAATCATCAAAGTCACAAGTAGTGGCGAAAAATCATATTCCCCGCCAAAAAGGATGTAGATAGAAGTATCAGGTTGGGATTTCCCAGTAAACAAGACCTAGCAAGCAGACATTTGGTTGCTCTCTTTCAAGCAAAGAATTGGTATAGTTACATTTATTGATTCGGTAGGAATTTACTCCCTCCGTCCCATAATGCACTAGTCAAAAAACGTCTTATATTATGGGACAGAGGGAGTAGATGGCACATCATCTGCTTGATGTGGTATTGCAATAAAGTAGTATTATGGATTGCCCAAGTCTGAGAAGTTGGCAAAGTAAATGAAATAAGCTGCTATTGTGCATCAGTGAAAGGAAGTCGGTAACTATTACATCTACCAACTTCAAAGTGATAATCTTTATTTGGTGTACTTACCATATTGATCCTTTAATACCCTTTTATGATGCTCCCTGAGATATACAGCTTGATCATAAATAGGATGCTTCACCTGAAACCAAAGAAATAGTATTCTCAACATAAACATACAAAAGTGGTTCAACCAAATTTGGCATAGAGTAGTGAGAAGTAATTACAGAGAGCATCGCCTGACTGTTATTTGTAAGTTCCTCCCAGTTAGAAGCTAAATATTTATTCAGCATCGGCACATCCTGCCTGCGGAAGACATCCCAAAGAGCACCAGGCTGAGATCTTTCTACACCATTAGTTTTTGGTTGCTCTGAATGTGATGAACTCGATAGTTCAGCAGAAGAGCCTACAGAAGGGCTGCAAGACTTAGAAACTGTATGTTCAGGTGATTGTTCCCCCATATCCAGATTCAAATTTTGCACAGGTGCATGAGCATTTACATGCACTGCCATCCCATTAGCAATCCTTTCCGGCTGCTCAGGTTGTAGACTCTTTGGACATAGGTAACGCATTTCAGCTCTATGCATTAACATGTGTACCTATATACAGAAAAACATAGCATTAGCCATGTGGTGTATTTATTGTATTTCATTAATTTATTAAATTGCCAAGAAACAGATCAAAAGGTAAGTTGCGACATCAGCAAGCATTCTCTAGTAAACGGATGTTTGACTTCAGTAAAACGAAAAGAAATTTGAAGTGTAAATTATAGCAAAAGGGCAACTTACCACATCACCCATCTTAACCATCAGATTTGTCACTGAATCGCTTTTACCAGGTTGTTGCTGCCTTCCATATGCAATAAGCAGCTTTAGGCCTACTTCAGACTGTAGGGCATCCGGGGGTAACTTAGCCGCAAGGTTAAGAAAGCCCCACTTAGAATGGATAAAGTCTACTAAGGGAAAATTGACAATGAACTCTGGTCGCTGGCATAACAGAAACTCCTCTAATACGCTCACTGGAGGCCAATCTTTCAGTTTCAGCATCATTAACTTGCCATCTTCTCCCTTGTGACCATCTGAATAACCTTTGATAAATTGGTTGAGCTTGATATGCACCTGATTTTTTTTGTAAAGCAGCATATAGATTTTAGGATAGACATAGTACACAAAAGGTGTTTAGTTTTCTACTATCTTTCCTTTTCACTTCTTCAGTCATGATTATAGGATGGGGTAATGATGTTTAAAAAATCCTTGTACAAACAAAAGTAATTTTCATCACCGACATCTCTCTTGGGGTAAAGTAATGCTTCTTACAGTCAAAGCCGACTAGCAACAGTAATATTATAAGTAATAGCATGCCAATTCAGAGTCTATAAACAGAAGTCGCAGTGATAAGATCATTTCAAATAGAAAGTGAACAACTGTTAGTTAGTTAGATAAACTAGTAAGTAATACTCCCGTTTTACCTCTGATTGGTTTGAGCAGTCCACAGCTTTAACTATGGCATTTTCATCCAATTTTTCATCCATGATCTCCTGGATTCCTCGCCAAATACTTAACGGGTCCCAACTTGATGATAAAGAAGGCTCAAATGCATTCCTAATAATTACAGGCTCCCCATTTATCCAGTGTTTACGGAAATGGACAATACCCTCGTATTTTAAGTTCTCCAGTACAGAAGAGTACACAGAGTTCCCATCAATACCATCACTATCTGAACATTTTGAGAGACCAAAGTTATGGCGACCAATTGAGTCCAATCTTCTGCTATCGTTACAGGATGAGCATCCATTCTCAAGATCATGTGCTTTGCAACCATTAACCATTTCTTGAGAACTCTTTACAAGCTTACCAATCCAGTTTATTTTGAATATTCGCCTTAATACCAGCTTTGAGGAGCCACAACCACCAGCCTCATGAGGCCCACAAGTGATGCTGCCATCATTGTTGACTCTCCATGTAGGAAACAAAGATCTGATGCCAATATCATTTGCATCTATCGGCTGTGGGAACAACTTATCGTTGACACTTGCTGCAGATGGTTCCAATCTTGCTCTGTCACTCGCACTATCTTTATTTGTCTCCACCACAGGACCTTTACTTTCAGCATATTCTCCTCTGACTACATTTGTCTGAGAGCGCCTAATGTCTCGACAACAGTCGAGGCATAAGTCATACAAACATCTTGGACAGTGTCGATGATAATCAAACACTGGCACTTTGCAGAAGTCACTGCAGAAAGGTAATATATAAGGTATTACACTATAGCTTAAAATTATATTGTAGGAATAATAAAATCCCAATGATAAAAGCAACAGATAGAAGAATGCAAAAGCAGTACCAGCACATTTGCTCGTCAGAATTCATCTTTGCCCTAATGATGTCCATCTTGGGCCCTATTGCATATAATATGTTATGGTGCTGTTTGAAACATGCAGAGTTACACAAAGGAGGGTAAGAGGGAAAATAAGGTACCATAAGCTCTTGTTTCAACACCTATTTCAAAGCATTGGTCGGAGTAAATCTGCTTTAGCACTGGAAGAACATATGCCAAAATGCTATGAAGATATTTCAACTTATCTACAACTGATATCTCCTGCACCCTTGCCTTAAAAGAACAAAAGAAGTGTTACATAAGAAAACTCAGTAGAGGATGGAAATCAAATACATGGAAAGAGAAAAGGAAGAAAACTCCCAACAGGCATATTTGGTTGGATGTCACGTGTTGAAACACCTAAGTTAACCAACTTGTGGCATGCCACAGCTTAGGCAATGTATGACAAAAGGATGTGTCAACTACATGTGGGGCATAGTGATCAAATAGTGGAACATGTTACAAGTTTGGCAAAGAAACAAACACTAGGCTAAGAAAGTCAAGTTGGCTAACTTGATGTTGCAAGCTGTGCAAATTGTGGAATTTGACTCGGTTAGAGCTATGGTTTAGCATCAAGAGGGCAGTTTTGCAAAAGCAACAGTAAGAATTGCTCAGATACCCTGCCATCAACCAAACATGCCCTACATACCTTAATTAAGTTGTCTCCTTGTAAGCAAACTTTGCAGTTACAAATGCCACGGCATGCTGGACAAACCTTTTGAATATCATCTATTGCAATGTCAGAGTACCTACATTACATATTCTATTAGTAAGGAAAAGTAATAATGAGTCTGTAATCGAATCTATAAAGCCGAAATGGCCAAGTATGCACACCGTACAGTGTAAGGTGCCAACATACGCAAATTTCTAACATGCTAACCAAGCATAACCAATAGCCACAAAAACAAGGTGCTTCCTTGAAAATGCAACAGTCCCCACGGTGAAACTAAAATTGATCTTGAGCAATATATTTTTGAGATCCTAATGAACTCAACATCATGAAAATATTTTTCAAGTCAAGCGCACTCTCATTTTCATATGATCACTCAAAACAAAAACAAGATGTTACTGATCAGAAGTCAGTGGCTCGACAGAACTGTTTCTGCTGTGACCCAAAATATGAGGGGGACTAGTAAACCTGGACGGAGGTAGTACATGTTATTGTTAAGACCCAACACAGAACCATTAAACTCTAAGCAAGAAAATATTCTTCCTGTTTAGCCAGCTCAAAGAGCATGAAACATTAGCTATTAGTCTGTCACCCTGAACACCTATTCATCCCACAACCGTTGCAACTGATCCTCTTAGTCCTTAGCAACTTTTTCCAATGTGCACAGCCGGTGCATGCTCCACTTCCCGCACTGACTGTTTCTCATACACTGATTGTGGAGTTCATAACTTGTGTTACCCGCATCATTGCCGTCAGCATTGATCGTCATCCCAGTTCTTTGACGGTGTCTCTCCATCAAATTGGTAGTGTACCAAAAAGGTGTGTTTGTCCTTGATATTTTGTATAAATGTAATTGGGTGAGATCAGATCTGATTCTCTTTTCAATTAGGCCATATTGAGCTTGTTCTTAAGAAGGGACCGTCAGAAAAAATAAATCACATGGGTTGTGGAACATTAACTTTTTATTGTTATGAACCAAGATAATGATTAATTTTTCCTTTAAAAGGCCAAGGCAGAGGCTATGCTTCTGAAATTACAAGACAAGACACTAACCAGGAACATCTCTATGTGCTTCAGCAACATGTTCCAACAAGAATGCCTTCCTCTAGGACTTGAACCAACATGTTATGAGCCAAAATGTTCCTATGATTTGGCAGTTCCTATGGACAAGTGCCTTCCTCTAGGATGGAACTATTTTTGAATCAAGATTGACACTCCTAATAATAAGTGTAGAACAGTATAATCCATATCGCAATATACCATCTGGAGATGCAGCCGCCGCAATACCCCCTCCTGTCACAGCTGGTACACCAAACGGCATTGACACTCCTCCGGCATTGGTGGCAACTCGTCTTCACCTCCGCACAGCCTTGCAGCCCTACAGAGGCTCTCCCGACTAGCTCCTGCCGTCACCGACATGTATCACCAACCCTGATCAGCACCCAAAGCAGCGCAAGCCACACACACACACACACACACACACACACACACACAGAGAGAGAGAGAGAGATTGAGAGAGAGAGAGAGAGAGAGAGAGAGAGAAGAGGTAAAACCAACTGACGGCTGCGGTGTGCGAGCCGATAGCATTGGTGAGGGGCAGCCCCCTCCGCACCGCCGGCTCCGCCACGTAGACAGGCTCCCCGACGACGCTGCCGTAGAAGGGCCTCGCGACAGCCATTGGCAGGGGCAGGTCAGCGTCGGCGTCGGAGTCGCCCTCGCGGGGCTGCGCGTAGGAGGCGGCGGCGTAGGAGGGGGAGGACCTGCGGAGCGTGGCGCGTAGCGCGGAGGAGGCGGCGCGCTTCTTGGCCTGGACGTAGTGCTTCTCGCAGACGGTCTTGTCGGGCATGGAAGGGGCGCTGCAGCGCCACTGCTTGCCGTCGGAGCGCTTGCAGCGGAGGTCCTCCGGCACGGCGTCCATCCCCCCCGGCCCGTCACGCCTCCATGGGCGGATCCGAGGGGAGGGGGTTAGGGTTTGGGGAGGAGATCGGGGAGGGGAAAGTGGTGGCGATGGTGGCGGTGGCGTATAAGTGGTGGTTGGGCTCCGTGTTGTAATTTGGAGCTTTGCAGTGGGCTGCGCTGCAACAAGTCTCCATCCATCTCCGGCCCGTGCCCTGCGCTGGTGCCTCCCCGTCCCACTGCTGTGCTGTGCTGTGCTAGGTTGGTGGTGGTGGTGGTGGAGTAACTCTCCTTCCTATTTGGTGGTGGGTGACTTTGCCTTGCCTGTGTGTCCGGGTACGGAAGGAAAAGCAGCATCTGCGTGTGTGAGCAGGGGAAGGAAGAAAGGAAAGCCACCGGCAGGCAATCAAGCCGTGGCGGAAGGGGTTGCAGGGGGAGGCGGTCTGGTTCGGGGGTATTTCTGGCTGGTCGTGCTCACCTCGCCTTCCTTTTTTTTTTTTTTGAGGGGACCTCGCCTTCCTTCATGTGGGTGGGAGGAACGGAAGAACGCTGCGTGCCCAGTCATATACAAGGATCGGCCATTCACCGTCAAACCGCCCCATCCTGTCGCGCGATCTGAACGTGTTTTACCATCTAACGCGGTTTTGTATTCGTGTGTTGACGTTTGTCGCGCGATTTGAACGTGTTTTATCATCTAACGCGGTTTTGTATTCGTGTGTTGACGTTTGTCGCGCGATCTGAACGTGTTTTACCATCTAACGCGGTTTTGTATTCGTGTGTTGACGTTTTTTTCACGCGAACCGGAAGCAAATCAAGGGCTTTGTCGGCTTCCGGACCGCTGTCAGTCACGCATGCCTCCGACAACCCTTGCACACCCAAACCCTCTCCCTCGCCCGCGCCCTTTCCCGCCCGAAGCGTTAGTGCCGCATTCATGTCGGTCTAGAGTAGACGCGACCTCTCTGTTGAACACAATATCTGGCGCATGTGTACGCAGTCGTAGCTTGTGTAGTTACAAGATATTCGGTTTGTTACTATTGTACATATCTCTATCTCCTTCCTCCTCGTATATCTCCTCACCAGTTTGGTTTAAACCACCGAGACCTTGTATCACAAATCATCATCGATATATAAACATGTGGGCTCCTAGTGTATGGGAGTTGAGACACTTTACCCATTGTCTAACATAGTATACAGAGCAGGCTTCTGTGCAACATCTAGCTCGCACCCATCCACCTTCCATCGATCTTCCTTGCAGCCTCCACCAAAACCCTAATCTTCACCGAACCTCCCAACAATCATGTCATCTTCCACCTCGGCCATCACCTCCGGCCTGAACAACAATACATCTGAGCACTTGCCCATAGCAACAACGTCCTTTGGCGTGCCCAAGCCAGATCCCAGATCATGGGCGCCAGCCTCTATGGCTATCTTGATCAAACTACCCAAGAACCCCCACAAACCATCACAACCAAAAACTCCAAAGGGAAAGAACATGTCATCCCAAACCCTGCCTACCCCCTGGCTCATCCAAGATCAGCAGATAGTCGCCTACCTTCTCAAAAACCTCTCCAAGGAAGTCCTGGTTCAAGTTGCATCGACTGGAAAAATCAAACATGCAAATATGGATCGCACTAGGGAACATGCTCTTTGCCATGTCTCTCTCACGCGCCAACAAATATTCGGCTCGCCTCACCAACGGCAGAAGGGCTCCCAATCAGCAGCCGCCTACTTCAGGCACATAAGGGCCCTCTCAGACAAGCTCGCGACAATGGGAAACCTGATCGGGGAAGACAAGCTTCTCTCATTCATCATCGCCAGCCTGGATATGAAGTACCAGTCAATTATCTTGGTGCTAGATGCCCGCACCGAGCCGGTCTCCGTTGACAATCTCTTCTCCATGGTGGCGAATTTCGACCAGCACGTCGAGATGTTCCATGGAACAGGCGCTGGGGCGTTCAAGTCGTCCGCCAACGCTACCTCCGCGGTCGCCAAGGTTCTACCAGAAACTATCGAAACCAGAAAGGTGGAGGTGGTGGTGGATCTCGCGGTGGTGGTCAGTATAACGGTGGCGGTGGCTACAACGGCTCCGGTAGCGACGGAGGATACAATCATGGAGGCGGTAGCAGGTACAACCCGGGTGGTAGCGGTGGCTACCACCAGAACAACGGCGGCGGCCGCAACCCGGGTGGTGGCGGTGGCTACCACCAGAACAACGCGCGATGACCACAACCGGGATGGTGGCGGTGGCTATCACCACGGGAACAACAACACCCGGTGCCCCCTCCCCCCAGCAATAACAACGGGGGTGCAATTTTCAAGGTTACGAAGGTTATGAAGGAAAGTGTCAAATATGCGAAAAGACTAACCATCCCGCTGAGGACTGTGATTGGCGCCATGCTGATGACAGTTCCCAAAAGAAAAAAATTACAGGTGTCGCCGACGCATCATATGGCGTAGATACCAATTGGTATATGGATACAAGTGCCACCAATCACATCACTGGAGAACTACAGAAGCTGATGATGCATGAGAAGTATTGTGGCCATGATCAAATCTACACCGCAGCAAATGGTGCAAGTATGGAGATAAGTCATATTGGTAATTCAATCATCAAAACCACACACACAAATCTTGCTATCAATGACATCGTGCATGTTCTTAATGCCTCCAAAACTCTTCTATTTGTCCATGGTATAGCTCTTGATAATAATGTGTTTCTAGAGTTTCACCCTTTCTTATTTTTGATCAAGGATCAGGTCACAACGAGAATTCTTCATAGGGTTATCTGTGTGCAAGGGCTCTACTTGTTGCTTCCCAAGTATTGCAAATTCGATAAAGAAGTGTATGGTACCGTCAAGTTCTCTGCTGAAAGGTGGCACTGTCGCTTAGGTCATCCATCTTTTGCTATTGTTCATCAAATTCTTAGTACAAATAAACTCCTGGTTGTTGGTGAGAGAAATTCAGAAACTGTTTGTGATTCATGCTAATGTGCAAAAAGTCATCAATTACCATATCATGCCTCTACTAGTGTATCTACCAAACCTTTCCAACTTATTTTCTTCAATGTTTGGGGTACAAGCACCCACTTCTATTGGTAGACATTCTTATTATGTGAGCTTTATTGATGACTTTAGCAAGTACACTTGGATCTACCTTCCTAAAAAGTGTTCCGATGTATTCCAAGTCTTTCATAATTTTCAAACCCTTGCTGAGCGTAAGTTTGATAGCAAAATCATTGTCATGCAATCAGATTGGGGTGGTGAATATGAGAAGTTAAACTCCTTTTTTCAGCAAATGGGAATATCTCATCATGTATCTTGTCCACATGCACACCAACAAAATGGTTTTGTCGAATGCAAACATAGGCATATTGTCGAAGTAGGCTTAGCTCTTTTAGCTGCAGCCTCTATGCCATTAAATTTTTTGGACAAAGCGTTTCTTACTGATGCTCATCTTATTAACATGTGGCCTAGCCGTACCATCTCCAATGAAACACCCACAGAATGCCTCTTGCATGTTACACCAGATTATCATACCCTTAGAGTTTTTGGTTGTGCTTGTTGGCCAAACCTTCGTCCCTACAACACAGGTAAACTTATGCTTCGTTCCATCCAATGTGTATTTCTTGGTTGCGGTGCTCAACATAAGGGTGTGAAATGTCTTGATGTCTCCACTAGTTGCGTCTATATTTCTCATGATATTGTGTTTGATGAGACACAATTTCCAATCGGAAAACTCTATCCTAACGTCAGTGCTCTTCTCAAGAAGGAAATTCTTCTCATTCCTTCCCACCTTAGCCAGCATGGCCTCATGAGCTATCTTTAGCACATTATGGGATACTAGAAGATCATCATGAGAGCTTGAGAGCTTTTCATGACTTTCTTCCAATTTCCCATAATTGCTAGATAGCAACTCAAGTTGAGCCCGTACCTCAACATTCTCCTTCAAAATGGATGCTTCACAAGTAATAGAGTTAGTAGCACAAGCATCATCAATAACAACAAGAGGAGATGACAAGTTGGCAAGCTCTTTTAAATAAGAAGCTTCAAGTTGAGCATGAGACTCGGTGAGTTTGATGAGCTCACCCTTGATGACCCTTGAGCCATTTTCGAGGTGCTCAAAATCCTCAAGGAGTCTAGCATGAGCAACTTCAAGCTTAACATTTTTAGTTTTGAAATCATTGGCCACCTCAAGTGCTCTATCATGAGATTCCTTTATTCTAGATAATTCTAGAGAAAAGGTCTCCTCAAGAGATTCCTTGGTAGTTTGTTCAAGTTCAAGAACTTGAGAGAGGTCCGCAATCTCATTAGCGTAATCATGCTCATGACCTTCCATTTTATCAATGGTGACCTCATGCTCCTCGATATGAGATTCCAACTCCTTAATATATTTTTGCCCTCAATGGCAATGGACATGATTCCCATGAAGTTGGAATGAGCAATTTTATTTTTATGAAGAGCTTTAAAAATCATTTCCCCCTTAATTTTCAAGGAGGCAACATTATCATTATCTTCATCATTAGCATTAGCATTAACATCATCATCAAGATACATATTGGGGTTCAAAGTAGGAGATATCTTTGAAGCCTTAGCCATAAGGCATAAAGCAATAGATGATGATGAAGGATCCCTTGAAGCACCATTTAAGACCACATCTTGTTCCATGGAGTGTTGGGTTTCCTCTACATTGTTAGCACAACAACTCGAGGAAATACATTCATTTTTATCATGGCAACAAGATATAGCAAGCATATCATCATGAGATTTAGTCAAGCAATTTCTACATGATATGCACGGACTATCAACACAAGCATGTGAAACATGTAAGGTGCATGAAGTGTTAAAGTCCAAAGATGGAGCATTGCAATAAGATAGTGACGAAGAGTCATCAACGATAAGCACACTATCATCATTGCAATGACCAACACTACTCACCGTAACATTACCTTGTGGCAATCCATATGTAGGTGAAGTAGAAGAAGTTGAGAAGGCAACACGGCCGGAGGTGGAGGGAGAACAATCATCCCCACAAATCTTGGACACGCCATATTTATCTTGAAGCTTTGTCCACAACTCATGAGCATCCCAGAACGGCATGAGTTGAAATATAACTACATTGCTCAAAGCATCGAAAAGCACATTAGAAGCTTGAGCATTGAGATAAGAGTTTTTCTCATCCTCTAAAGATAATCTTTGGGGATCCTTTGGAGGAGAAAAACCCATATCTACAATTCGCTCTAAATTTGGGTCCATGACCCTAAAGAGATTAAGCATGCAAATTACCCAAACATCAAAATTTGTGCCATCGAAACTAAGAGTGTGAGAGGATCCTAATCCCTTAGTCGACATCTTTACTCTCTAGGCGATTAAGCCTATCAAAGAGAGACCTTGCTCTGATACCAATTGAAAGATCGTGGATGTCGTCTAGAGGGGGGGTGAATAGGCGCTTTTTAAAATAATTATGGTTTAGGCTAGAACAAATGCGGAATAAACCTAGCGGTTAATTTGACAAGCACAAAACCTACACCAACTAGGATCACCTATGTGCACCAACAACTTATCTTGCTAAGCAAGATAAACAACTATGTGATAAACAACTATGTGATAGTAAACATAGTTGTTTATCTTGCTAAGCAAGATAAACAACTATGTGATAGTAAGATATATAACATGAAACACTATGGCTATCACAAAGTAAAGTGCATAAGCAAAGGGCTCGGGTAAGAGATAACCGAGACACACGGAGATGACGATGTATCCCAAAGTTCACACCCTTGCAGATGCTAATCTCCGTTTGGAGCGGTGTGGAGGCACAATGCTCCCCAAGAAGCCACTAGGGCCACCGTAATCTCCTCACGCCCTCGCATAATACAAGATGCCGTGATTCCACTAAGGGACCCTTGAGGGCGGTCACCGAACCCGTACAAATGGCAACCCTTGGGGGCGGTCACCGAACCCGTACACTTTGGCAACCCTTGGGGGCGGTCACCAGTACCCGTCAAATTGCTCGGGGCGATCTCCACAACCAAATTGGAGACCCCGGCGCTTTCCCGAAGCTTTACACCATAATGATTGAGCTCCGAACACCACCAACTGTCTAGGGCGCCCAAGCACCCAAGAGGATCAAGCTCAAGGGTACCAAGCACCCAAGAGTAATAAGCTTCTCAACTTGTAACTTCCACGTATCACCATGGAGAACTCAAACCGATGCACAAATGCAATGGCACGGGCACACAGAGTGCCCAAGTCCTTCTCTCTCAAATCCCACCAAAGCAACTAATGCTAGGGAGGAAAGTGAGAGGAAGAACAAGAAGGAGAACACCAAGAACTCCAAGATCTAGATCCAAGGGGTTCCCCTCACATAGAGGAGAAAGTGATTGGTCGAAGTGTGGATCTAGATCTCCTCTCTCTTTTCCCTCAAAAAGTAGCAAGAATCCATGGAGGGATTGAGAGTTAGCAAGCTCAAAGAAGGTCAACAATGGGGGCAAAAATGAGCTCAAGAGACGGGGAACCATTGGGGAAGAAGACCCCGTTAAATAGGTCCCCACGAATCTGCCCATTATGTGCAGAATAACATAGGAGCGGTACAACCGCTATGAGCACCGGTACAACCGGTAACAGGCAATAAGCGGTACAACCGGCCCACAACCGCCCAACAACCGCACCACAATAGAAACTAGTCCGGTGATAGAGCGGTACATGGCCGGTACAACCTCCAGACCAATTCTGGAGTGGTACAACCGCACCAAACTCTCTATGGGGCGGTACAACCTCTCTATGTAAAACAGGTAATATCAAAACAGCCACAACTTTCGCATATGAGCTCCGAATTCGACGAAATCAAGTTTGTTAGAAAGCTAAGGACAAGAGCAAAATCAATCTTGATAGAAATATCAATAAAAAGCAATTGAGTAAAAACCCAAAGTAAAATGGTGAGAACCCTTTCTCAATTAAGACCGGTAAAAACTCCAACATCGAAAACACAAAAGAAGATGCAAATGAAATCAGTTTTCGATGAACTCGAGCTTGTCAAGAAGATGATCATGAGATCCAAATATCACAAGGAGAAGAACCAAACAAGAACCAAGAGAGATGATGCAAGGATGCAATGGTTTGAGCTCTCGACAAACGATACGATCAAGCTACTCACTAGATAGCCCCCCTTGATAGTACGACAATCGATCCTACAACCCGGTCTCCCAACTACCACTATGAGACTGGTAAAATAGAAAACCTATCAAGGGAAAACCTTTGCCTTGCCCATAGTCCACTTGAGCTAGATGATGACGATCTTGACTTCCTCAAGTTAGACCACCTTTCTTGATTGTGTTGGCTCAATGAAGACTAGTTGATTGCTCCCCCATACTCCACTATGGGTGAGACACTCTTCGGCGCATCTTCACAATTCCATTGACACCAGAATGGACGGAAAGCTTCAAGCTTGATTGCTCCCACATACTCCATTATGGGTGAGCCACTCTTCGTGTTGCTCCACTTGAACTTGCATACTGCAAACTTGATGACGATCACCACTTGATGTCATCCTCCATGGGTTGTATGAGATCTTCCTCTTGACGCAAGACCATGGAAAGATACCTAACCCCACAAAGAACTCTCACGTAGACCATGGGTTAGTACACAAAGCGTAATGAACAATGCTTACCATACCATGGGATCACTTGGTCCCTCTCGGTACAACTTGTGTGCTTTGTGTGTTGATCAACTTGAATCACTCTCTATACTTAGTCTTGATCAACCCTGAATCTTTCCAACTCTCTTCATTAGGATGATGTCTTGAAGGTAAACTTGAATGATCACACAATCTTATTCTTTAAGACATGCTTGCAATAAGCTCAACTCTCACATAACCAATCTTTGGATAATTCCTTGAAAAGCACTTTGGCCGTCTCATAAACTCCTTGAAACCAACACATCGACTTCAAGACAATCCTACGGACAAATCCTTCAAATATAACTCAAGGCAACCGTTTGTCCATGGAGATTGTCATCAATTACTAAAACCACTCATGGGGGGCACCGCATGTCCTTTCACGTGTTACCATACTAAACCTTCATGTCATTGGTGTTCAGAATAACACTTCACGGTCTCCCTGCCCTTAGCCTCTCATGGTTCGTCCTCCATGATCCTGGGTACCTGCAGGGATGAAGAACGCAAATAAGACAAGAGACATCTATGGAACAGTTTTATTTCACACATACGGGACATTAATTCAAAGAACTTCCATTGATCCCTCCAACAAATACATCGGGTTGCAAGGCCCTTGCCTCTACCGATACCTTACTGAACTACTCATACATGGACATCATATCACATGAAGAACACATCCTAGAAGACATCATGAAGGTAGATTGATTTATAATATGTCTTACAATGAATGTCGTGTGTGATACACGATTACAAGTATGATCTAGAGGAGGAAGAACTATCGTGGAAATGGAGATGGTGGCTATGAAGATGGGAAATGACGGCGGCTAGGGTTGATGAAGATGGGATGAAGATGACTCTGTGCTGGCTCTGCTCATGGTTATTCTCTTGACATTTTGTCCTCAACCCCTTTATAAAAGTTGTTCAGGTGGATGAGGAGCATCGGTTTCCACACCATACGACTGCCATGTGATTGGTCGCAGTCGCATGAAACACCATCTCTTGCTCTAGAATTGATGGTGTGCCTCCACTTGATTTCTTCCATATCCTCCTTTACTATTTTCTTGTCTCACTTGATTTCATACATCTATATCCCATTTCATGTGGAAACACAATAAAGAGAGGATTTGTGGAATCCTATGCATTCGTTAGTCATCAGTGGCAATATCGGAGCGAATATCTCGATTTTAATGAAATATATCATTTAAACTAAGGGTAGATGAGTGTAAGTATATCACTCGTCACTCGCCAGGCGACACGCTCCAGCCCCGACGCACCCACCCCGTGCCAATCGACGCCTACCACGCGTCGGCCTGCTGCTGAGCCGGCCTCTGCGGGCACGCCACACCAACCAGCGCATGGGGACCGATATGTCTCCAACGTATCTATAATTTTTGAATGTTTCATGCTATTATATTATCAATCTTAGATACTTTATATGCAACTTTATATCATTTTTGGGACTAATCTATTAACCTAGTGCCCGGTGCCAGTTGTTTTATGCTTGTTTTTTGGCTTTTCAGAAAATCAATACCAAACGAAGTCCAAACACGATGAAATTTTACGGTGATTTTTTATGGACCAGAAGGGACCTTAGAAGGTTCTGAGGAGGCCAGAAGCCCTACGGGAGAGCCACAAGCTCACATAGTGTGCCCCTAGGGGGCGGGCCACCTGAGCTTGTGGGTCCCACACAGCTTTGTTTGACTTAATTCCACCTTCCGCGGTCTCATCTGGAGGCCTTTTCTGGTACTCTGTCGAAGGGGGAATCGATCGTGGATGGCTTCTACATCATCCTTGTTGTACCACCAATGATGTGTGAGTAGTCTACCATAGACCTATGGGTCCATAGTGATTAGCAAGATGACTTATTCTCTCTCTCCGATCTTCCGTACAATGTTCTACTCGAAGTTCTATTCGATGTAATCTTCTTTTGCAGTGTATTTGTTGGGATCCGATGAATTGTGGGTTTATGATCAGATTATTCATTGAAATTAATTAAGTCCTTGATGAACTTTATTATGCATGATTATTATAGCCTTGTATTTCTCTCTGAACTATCCGTTTGGTTTGTCCAACTAGATTGATTTATCTTCAGTGGAAGAGGTGCTTTGTAGTGGGATCAATCTTGCGGTGTCCTCACCAGTGAAAGTAGGGGTAGCAGGCACGTATTGTATTATTGCTACTATGGGTCAAACGGCAGGGTTTAATCATATTGCTTGGTTTTATTCTATCTACATTATGTCATCTTGCTTAAAGCGTTACTCTGTTTGTCATGAACTTAATACCCTAGATGCATGCTGGATAGCGGTCGATGGGTGGAGTAATAGTAGTAGATGCAGCCAGGAGGTGGTCCACTTGTCACAAACGTAATGCATGTATACATGATCATTGTCATGAATAACGTCATAACTATGTGCTTTTCTATCAATTGCCCAACAGTAATTTGTCTACCCACCATATGTTATCTTTATGAGAGAGAAGCCTATAGTGAAAACTATATGATAACATGGTATCTCGCTAGCCCTTTCTGAGACTGCAAAACATAAATGTAGAGCATCTTTGAGGTTCCAGCAGCGACTAAACATTGTAATTTGTCGGATTTCGGGTTCCGGCAAACCCTTGTGAGGTTTGAACTCTAGGGTACGCACGAAGAACTCTCTCTCCTTAGCTCGCACACTCAACGATCCCACGGCCTAGCTCGATGAACCCAAAGAACAAGAGACACAGAGGTTTATACAGGTTCGAGCCACCGCGCGGTGTAATACCCAACTCCAGTGTGGTGGTGGATTGCCTCGAGGGGCTGAGGATGAACTAATACAGCGGGTGAACAGCCTCAGGAGGAGAGGTGTTCTTGAGCTCGATGAGCTGGCAGATGTGAGGATGGAATGGATCCAATCAAAGATGAGTTTCTTCCTATGATGGTGGATAGTCCTATTTATAGAGGCCCTATTCCTGTTCCCAAATGTTAGGCGGGAAGGGATCCCACAACGGCCAAGTTTGAATGGGGACAACTAGTACAAGCTATCCTGGCAAAAGGTGGTCTTCGCCTACCAAAGGCTCTGGTTGTGATGTTGATGTGGGCTCCGCGATGACCTCCGTCCTGCCATCCTACTGGTCTTGGTCTTGTTGCACCGATATGGAAACCTTTGTCTGATGCCTCAGGACTCCTCGCCCGCGCTTGTCTCTTTAGCACCAAAGAGGAAACTGGTACCCTGCGCCAGCTAGCGCCCGCCTGGCCTTTGTCGTCACGGCTCACGTAACGTGAACCTCACGAGGTGTCCCTTGCATAGATATCTCCGCTCCTCGGGAGCCAGCCTAGTGAGTCTTGCTAGGCTTGGTGTCGTCCGCCTCGCGAGGCTTGGCCCCTCGCGAGGGTCTTGGGCATCTGTTGCCGAAGCTGGGCCGTACCAGGTCATTGGTGGAGCCACGCCACGGGCCGCAGGCACGCAAGTCTGGGCACCCCCGGTCCCAGAACGCTGACAGTAGCCCTCGGGCCCAAGGCGTGCTCGAACTTGGCTTCAAGGCGAAGCCAAAGGGCACGTGCGGAGCACCGCGGGCCCCAACCGCCTGCGGCCTTGATTGACGTGTGGTGATTGATGGGACGTGGGTGCCTCTGCTTCCCCACGCTGCCTCGGCAACCGTTCTCTCCTGACAAAAGGCTGGCGCACGCTATAGAGCCTTCATTTCCTTCCTTTGCCTTGCTCCATATCCCCTTCTTCTTGCCTCGAGAGACTCCAGATCCGCATGAACTCCTCTCCAAGCCTGCCGCAGATGGTGTCAGACAAGGTGAAGGCCATGCGCTTGCCTTCCTGGTTTGAGCCCGCCCTGAGCGCGCCCAATGTCTCGGAGAAGAACTTCGCCATCGCACTCCTGATGGCGGCGGACGACAACAACGAGGGAGGAGAGACCGTGCTTTGGATTGGATCCGCCGAGCCAGAGGCCCCGGGTAGTACCTTCTACCCCTTCTTCATGCATAGCGTCTTCGCGGGGTTGGTCCCCTCTTTCTCTGAATTTTTCTACGCCGTCCTCCGCCATTACAAGCTCCACGCCCTTCATCTTCATCCCAATTCCGTTCTCCTCTGTCAATCTTCACCTTTTACTATGAAGCGTTCGTGGGGGTGATGCCATCCGTGGCGCAGTTTCGCCACTTCTTCTACCTCCGGAACAAGGATGGTCCATGCTCGAGGTGTGCCAACTTCGTCGCGGCCAACGGAAGCAACACAATCTCGAGAGCCGGGAAGGGCGGAGGGCTTCCTGACCAAGTGGGTCCTCATGGACGCCAAGAGCCCCCACCCTCGGCTGGTGCTACCGACGGGGAGGCACGCGCCTCACGAAGGGTGGGGTAGCACGAACCTCACCAACCCGCGGGCGGAGCAGATGTTGGGGACACTACAACAAGAACACCCATATAACAACGCATGTCTAGCAACGGTGATGAGATGATGTGTTGTTTTGGTCAACCTCCCACTTCCCTCACTTATCCCTCGCTTGGCGCTAACCTCCGGCGCCCCGTTGCCTTAGAAAACTCTAACCTCCCTGTTTCCTAAAAATAATCCCCGTACCTATTTCCACCTTATTCTATACCACGCCATCTCTCTGTCCCCCGATTCCTCTCACCCAAACACCACACCGCCGCTCCTGACCGGTTCTGGCTAGCTCCGGCGCCCTCCCAACCGCGCCATCAGTCATCACCCGGCTGCGCTGGTCTCCTCGGATCCTCCGCCTCCGCGGCATCCTCCGCGCCCCTGAACATGCTCCTACAGCAACCCTAGTCAGCATGGGCACTGCTCCTGCGCCTCCTCTGGTTCATAGGCCCGCTACCTCGGTGTCTCCGCATAAGTTGCCTCTGTGTGTCCACATACGCTGCTGCCGGATCGCCTTCGACTGTCCTGCTCTACCTCGGCTACCGCCTCCCACACCGACGGTTCATGAAGAATCTGTATGTGTTATGCACCCAAGCAGTAGACAGGTGATCTTCATAACCTCCTTAGTACTTCAATACGACTAATGGAGAAGATTTTGTATTTTAATTTGGAGGATACAGTGGTCGTTACAGCAATGATTGTCCTGATCTATATTTTTATATGTAGCTGAGTATTTTTTTTTCATCTAGCTTGGTTTATGCTCTGAAGAAATGGTTCAGACCAAGTGTGCAGTCTGCACAAATAGATTTACTCGAGACAAAAGGCATGACCCTTTTATCTACAGAAGTAAATTCTAGCAGGGGGTTAGATATTAGGGTCCAGTCTTTGCTTTCTATCAAGTGAATGCCCATTACGCCACAGTAACCACCAAAGATCCATCGGCCAAACAACTCTAAACGACCCAACTTCTTGGCATCGATAGATCACGCACTGAACTACCTCATGTATCACTGTGTTTTCCCAGTATGTTAGGTTTGTACGGGTTGCATTTGACACCATTGGCACTCAATGGTTTCGATACATGAATTTATAAGGCCAAGCCACATCCTGTCAGGTGGCGGGCTTTCATAAACCTCTCTTAAATACTGGTTTTGCCTGAAGAGGGATTCCTTTCCCCCCCTATTTTCAGTATTAATTGCAGGTGGAATTGTATAGGCAAAGAGTACGAGAAAGCTGAACCATTATATCTAGAAGCAATTGAAATCCTGGAGCAATCATTTGAACCTATTGATATACTGTACTGTAAGTTTGAGATTAGATTTCTTTTCCATGTTATTTTTTAGTATTTTCTGATTCAGTTCATTTTGACATATGGCTATTTTTTAGGGTTAAATTGGACCAGATAGTGGGATACTGGGATGCATAGGATATATGTTTCCAATACATGGTGTGTGATGCATCTATGCCTGCTCGGTGTGTACTGTTGTTGATGAGTGGAAGAATGGCGCACACTTGTGTCAGCAGAGAACTAAATATTATATCCTCATCATTCCAGCGTACACTTGTCAATTCTTATGATATTTCATATAAATTCCCAATGTTAACTCGTTCTGCACAAAACACGTTTTACATATCTCTTGTAGCGTTGGAACAACTTCGTGTAATCTTGGACAATACTATCATATTCAGAACAGGTTTGATCAAGCTCGGACATGTTATGATGTACCTGTCGTTACCTCTAAATATTTTCAGTTTCTAATTTTCTTTTGTAATTGTTTTATGCTATATAAGGTTCGAAAAGTGTTTAAGTGAATAATAAAGTTAGATATTTCGTCTAAAGAAATGTGTTCAACTGAACTGTCATATAATAGCTCAGTTGGACTCTCCCCTATTGTTCTGAGAGAAATTTGTACCAGCTAGCAGGCAATAGTTTGTACGGACTGAATATATCATAACAATATCACTTTCGGTTGCTTACACTTAATATGTAGTTCATTTGTTTTGCTGGGAGCAATGATGGGGCCATTGTTCATTTATCTTTGCAAACCTGAATTATTCACAATCTTATTCTAACTTTGATATTTTGTGAACATTACCTAGAGCAAGGAAAATCAAACATAGGAATCAAATGTTTCCTTAAAGAAACATAGCATCATTATATGTCATACAATTCTTAAAGAAACATAGCATCCGAACATTGCATTCTCATGTGGAAACTCATCTATGTTCTATGAAGGCATTAACACAGTGGCCATTTTTTTTATCTTGCTGTCATGATCACTAATTTAAGCATCTCTACTTGTTTTAGTTTCGTTGTGACCATGTGGAGCATAAATGCTACAGACTGCTTGTGGAATAAAATCTTGAAAGGTTTTCTTTTCCACTGTACTTTTCAATCGAATAATTTAATCCGTTTTTCTATGATTTATGCAAGTTCTATTTAGTTTAAACTTGTTTCTTGTATGTCAGAACATGATTATTTTTTAAGGGGGGTACCTCGTTTCTTACTAATTAGTATCCTCCCTTTATGGTTTATCTGAACTGAACTGACATGCAGCAGGTTTGTTCATAAGAAATCAACGATTGAAGTTTTTGTCAGATGCAGGGTAGTACTTTACTGCGTATAGTGCTGCTAATGTCAAGGCATTCAACCACTCTATGGTGCCCTTCCTTCAAATTTGACTTCTCTGTTAACCTAATTTTCTCATACTTTTTTTCTTCTTGTAGATTGCAAAGATAAACTGATGATACATGGCCCAAGTTTCAATTGCAAGGTTACGAAAGAGGCTACTAGATTGCAAAGATAAATAGAATGTCATTGTATTGATCGATGTTTCAAACATTATAGTTGATTGCAAGCTCGAGAATTGGGCTACTATTAGATAGTTTCACCTCTTGTAACCTTTGGATCGTGGTCTTTGTAATGCAACATATTTGATTTAATATATGAGACATTTTTGTTTATTATATTGTTGCTTCTATGCACTATCCCGATAATACTGGAAGGCAATATGTAAAATACAATCACTTGTTCATGCAATCTAGCAAAGCTTCTACTCATAGCAACGATGTGTTATGTTATCCTTTTTTGCAGGCCAGCAACACATGCGAATTGTTGTTAGGACCCAACTCTATATGTTGCTCTCTAATAACGCTTCTACGCGCTGTTTACCAACGTATGTATATATGTTGTTGTAGACCCTTGCAACGCCACCAACGGCAACACATATTAATCCATTGGTGTAGACACTAGCAACACATATATGGACATAGAACAACACATTGATGCGTTGCTGAAAGGGGGTTCCTGTTGTAGTGGGAGGATGGCGGCCGACTTGAAGCCTGACGATCTGAAGGCGGAGAAGCTGACGGGGGCCATGATCGTCAAGGAGTTCCTATCGCAGCGTCTGGCTCCGCTCTAGGCGCGCTCGTGCCCCTTGTGGAAGCTCTCGGACGAGGGAGGCGACCTCCGCCTGCGCCCGGATGCTTTGTTCGATGAAGAGCTGGAAAAGGTTGTCCACCTCCTGGTTTCGAAGGATCATGGATATCCGCCTGATACCCATCTTCCGTTGTACTGCCACCCAGATGGGGCAAAGATCACCGCCACTATGCCCGTCTTCAACGAGCGCGGGCTCGAGCCGCCGGCGCCTACCGAGGCCCCTGTGGCGGTGGCCTCGGTGATGGTGTCCTCTGGCGAGTCCGGCGAGGAGGAGAGGCCCGACTCGGACGCGACCCGGGAGGGGGAGGGAGAGACTTCTCCTCTTCGTGTGGTGGATCTCCTCCGCACCTTCCTTGACGATGATGAGGCCGGCGAGCATCTGGTGAGGGAGTCGTCGAACCTCGCCGGGGTCACGACAAGGTCCGGGGGCACCCCTCCGAAGAAGCCGCCGACCGGGGTCTTGAAGAAGAGCAGATCGGCGCTGGTCTCTCGAGACGACGCTTCTGCTCCGTCGCCAGGCAGCCAGTGTGGCCACGGGTCCGGCCACCGTGCCCTTGCCTGCCCCGGGGTTCGTGTGCTAGGGCCCTAGCCCGCGAAGCCTCCGGGCTTGGTTCTTCAGAAGATGCCAAGGGAGTATGCCGCCATAGTCCAGTGAGTGCTTCGTCCTAATCCTTTGTTCCTGTTCTTGCCGCAGTTTCTTGATGTCCCTCTTTGCATTGATAGGCCAACGCCGGTGGTGAAGAAGAAGAAGGGGGAGACCGCAACCCCTGAGGCCCAGCTGCCAGCTGCTGCCGCGCCTCCTTTGACGCGGAAGGACGGTGAGGGCTCCCGAGCCCCAGCATCCAGGTCGTCCTTGATACGTCTCCAACGTATCTATAATTTTTGATTGCTCCATGCTATATTATCTACTGTTTTGGACTATATTGGGCTTTATTTTCCACTTTTATATTATTTTTGGGACTAACCTATTAATCAGAGGCCCAGCCCAGAATTGCTGTTTTTTGCCTATTTCAGTGTTTCGAAGAAACAGAATATCAAACGGAGTCCAAATAGAAAAATCCTTTTTGGAATGTGATTTTCTTCTCGGATAAGACCCACGAGACTTGGACCCTACTCCAAGAAGTACCGGAGGCGGTCACGAGGGTAGGGGGCGCACCCCCTACAAGGCGCGCCCCCTGCCTCGTGGGCCCCTCGGTGCTCCACCAACGTACTCCTTCCTCCTATATATACCCACGTACCCCCAAACGATCAGAACAAGAGCCAAAAAGCTAATTCCACCACCGCAACTTTCTGTATCCACGAGATCCCATCTTGGGGCCTGTTCCGGAGCTCTGCCGGAGAGGGCCGTCATCACGGAGGGCTTCTACATTGTCAGGACCCCGATCCTAAGTCACACCGATCTAGCATGTAACACATCATATCACTTTGCGGCCTCACGCACGGTATTCCCACGGGTGCCACCTTACCTGGCCCGGGACCGTTTGCGCCTTTTGGCTCACGTATATGATAGTGTCGCTAGCATCCATATGACAAAGAACCCGGGCCGACATGGCTAGTCGTGAACCCAAGGCGGCACTAACCCATGAGGACAGGCATACATGAATCACATCGAGCATGTCGGTCAACAACGTATATATCCGGGCTGTAGCACTGGGCTAACAGGACTCCGGTAACCCGGGCTGTAGCAGGCTAGGCAGGACTCCGGATAACACCGCGTGACATTTCCCCGAAGGGACAGACACAGGAACGACGTGAAACACATGCCGGCCAGTCAAGTGTTCCGAGCAGTAGTGCTGGGCTAGCAGGACTCCGGTGAACCGGGCTGTAGCGGACTACTATCGCTCAGAAGCACTAGACTACATTTCCCCATATGATAGGATGCCAAGGATAAACAACTAGATAGTCGGATCCCACTCATACCAAGCATTTCATTCATACACACAATATGCCCGATATGAGTAAATACAACATGGCATCACAACATAACTCTACGACTCAAAGTATTTATTCAATAGGCTCGGAAGAGCCAGATATTACAAACATGGGTCTCATGACCCAACATTCAGAGCACACAAGTCAAACACATACGGAAGCTTAACATGTCTGAGTACAGACATCTACAATTGAAAAAGGCTGAGAAGCCTGACTATCTACCAGATCCTGCCGAGGGCACAAGATCGTAGCTGAGGTATCAAGCTAAACGTCGAAGTCCAAGCGGTACTACTAGTGAGACTGAAGTCTCTCTGCAAAACATAAAATAGGCAAACGTGAGTACAAATGTACCCAGCAAGACTTACATCAGAACTATCTACATATGCATCGGTATCAATAAAGGGGGTGGTGGGGTTTAACTGCAGCAAGCCAGCTTTGACTCGGTGGCTATCCTAAACTATGACTGCAAGTAACTCTTTTGAGGTGGCGCACACGAGTCCACATATTCACCATATCAATACACCACTATGGATCCACTTCCGTCTCCCTACGAGAAGGCCATCCATAGCACTCACGCTTATCTTGCGTATTTTAGAGTATCCACTTTCACTTGTCTATGAACTGATATAGGCAACCCAGAAGTCCATTACCGCGGACACGGCTATTCGAATAGATGATGTTAACCCTGCAGGGGTGTACTTCTTCATACATGTTTCCACCACTTAGCGTCTGCACACGACATGTGCTCGGCAGACTTCAAGCGAAAGCCGACGTGGGTGTAGACCACGACCTACCTAAGCACTCAAGTCTCTAGTCCAGGTTTATCGCCTATTCGGGTTCCATCCGCAGGGAGTCCGGCCGAGGTTTCCACTAACGGCCCCGAACGATGTGTACAGGGTCCGAGACACCAAACGGGCGCCCGGCTGCCCGGCCACGTGCCTACCGCAACACAGCCCACCCCTACGGTCAGCGCTGCGTGCGGCCCCCAGCATACTACAAACACCAGAAACTACTTGCAACTCCTGGACAGAGAACAAGGGTGATTAAGAAGTCGAGCGGGGTCATATTTCAGGGCCCAATGCATGGTAGTAGCTGTTTCATGGATCACAAACACAGAACTCAGTTCCTGAGGACGGCTTCAATGAGACAACCCACCATGTACTCCTACATGGCCTCTCACCAATACCTTTACCAAATCGTATTCACACACTTAGCTCACACACAGTAGGACATGTTCATCACCATACCAATTCATTCCCGATGAATCAGACCCGACTCAACTCTAAGCAGTAGCAGGCATGACAAACAAGCATGAATGAGTAGGCACATCAGGGCTCAAACAACTCCTACTCATGCTAGTGGGTTTCATCTATTTACTGTGGAATGACAGGTCATGCAAAGGATAAGGGGTTCAGCTACCGCAGCAAGTAACACATGAATCGTTGTTGTCCTAATGCAATAAAAGAGAGCAGGAGCGAGAGAGTGGGACTTTATCGGAATGAACAAGGGGGTTCTGCTTGCCTGGCACTTCTGAAGATAACATTGAGTCTTCATCAGTGTCAACGATCACATCGTCGAAACGCGTCTATCGAAAGGGGGCAATTACCGGCAACACTGAAAGAACACAATTAACACATGGCGATATGCAGCAATATGATGCATGCTATGACATGGCAATATGCTATGTGTTTTAAGCTAATGCAACTAGCAACAAAGTTAAATGAAGTTGGTTTGAACCCTAAGTTCAAATTCAAACTTCATATGTGAAATTCAGATGCCATTTATGCAAATTGCCCTGTACAGCAACCCTAGGTTGTTCAAACATGCATGATAATGCGATAAACAGATTCCTTGAATTTTTCTGATAATTTTTCATATATAACTTGTTTGATTTGGAGCTATGGTTGATTTTATATGAATTTTTGAAGTTTGGACAATTTTCTGGATTTTCTAAATATTTAGAAATAAACTAATTCCAGAAAATGGATTATTGCATCAGCCTGACGTCATCATGACGTCAGCAGGTCAACTGCGGCTGACCGGGGTCAAACCTGACCAGTGGGGTCCACTGGTCAGTGGCCCAGTGCTGGTTAGGGTCGCTGACGTGTGGGCCCAGTCAACTGCCTCGTCAGCATGGTCAGAGCTGACGCGTGGGCCCACCTTGGTTAGTTAAACATTAAACAGGGGTTACCCCGTGGTTAATTAGGGTGGTGGGGCCTGCCTATCAGTGACTGTGGGGGTAGTTAGTGGGTGGATTAGCCTAATCTAATCGCGCCACGTCGGCTTCGCCGGAGGTAGGCCGCCGGCGACCATCCAGTGCGGTGGCGTCGCACGTCCCAGCGATTCCGGCGACGAGAGGAGGCGGGGTTGCGCTCGTTGGAACGCCCGCAAGGCGGCGCGTCCAACGGTGGTGGTGTCAGGTGCTGGGGCGGCCAGAGACGACGTCGGCGACGACCTTGGCGGACGCCGGAGCTCGGGCGAGCTCGGGCTCGTCGCTAGGGGGCACGGCGAGGTGCGCGGAGTGGTGCTACGGGCTGCTGGGGATACAACGAACGCGCTGATGAGCTCGGACGCGGGCGGCAGCAGCTGTGGCCGTGGCGGCGCCATGGACAACGGCGAGAGGCTACGGCCACGGCGGGGAAAAGGGCTACGGCGTGCAGGCGGCTAAACGGAGAGAGGGGAACGGGACTGGAGCTCACCGCGGTTCCGTTGGAGACTTCGGCGAGCTCGGGGAAGCACCGGAGCGGCCGGGGCGGCGAGGTCGATCTCCGGCGACCGAGGAGGGGAAAAGCCTCGGTGGCGGAGTTGCAGCGCGTCCGGGGCCTCGTGGGTCGTCGAGGAGGTCGGGGACGTCGAGTCGGAGCTCGCAGGCATGTCCAGGGGGCGAGGGGGAGGAAGTGGCCGCGGTGGGGCTTGTCGGCGGTGACGAGCTCCGCTCGGTGTGCTCGGGTGAAAGAAACAGAGGAGGGGGAGGAGCACAGGGAGAGAGGAGGAGAGTCAGACGGCTCGGGGGGGGGGTCGCGTGGCGTCGTCCGGATGCGTCGAGGAGGAGCCAGCCAGGCAGGGAGGGAGGAGGTGGCCGGGCGCGTGCCGGTGTGCGGTGGCCACACGCCTCGCGTCCTTCTGGCGCGAGGTGGGAGACGGTGGCGGCTCTGGTGGGCTGGGCCAGGTAAGTGGGCCAGCAGGTGGGCTGCGCAGGTAGGTTTTCTCTCCCTTCTCTTTTAATTAGTTTCTGTTTTCTATACTTGTTATTTTGTTTTGATTTAGTTTATAGCCCAAATCACTTTAATAAATCCTGGAAATAATTGTGGGCATTACATGAATTATTTCAGAGGCCCTTAACTATTTCCAGAATTGTTGGAGCATTTAATAATATTAATAGAAATTAAATGCCCCAATTCAATATTTTATGACTTAAATTCAATGCCCAACTTGTTCCTTAAAAATGCTCATTATTTTTGGTATGGATCAAAACCATTGCCAAAAATATCAAACATCAAATAAGAGCATTTTGGGTTCTTGAATGCAATTTATTTAAGCTGGACCTATTTGGATTTCAAAGTGCTAGGGTTTTATCACCCCCAATTCAGCTTTTAACTAAAATTTAGACATGATGCAAGGATGCTTGTGCAACTAATTACAATCAAATTCTAGGGCTGTGACAACTCACCCCCACTAAACAAGAATCTCGTCCCGAGATTCAAGCATAGGGTAAGAAGACAGAGGGGACACAATTAACAACACGATCTTCATGATCCAACTACCCTTCTCGAAGATGTTGATTCATTGCATCATCTTGATCTCGACTTCTTGCTTTGAGAACTACATCCAACATGACAACGAGTAGAAAAGAGGAATTTTAGAAGAATCGATCTTCTTGACGTTCGAGCAACTTAGGATCATCACAGGGATCACAAGATCAACTCACAGAATGAGACGTGGAAACATCTCTGGAGTTGAGAGGCAAGACATGCATTAGGAGGGACGGAGGAAACAATTTGACGAGGGTTTCAAAGTAGCAAGGGAAATTGCCATGATTCCAAAACGGGGCACCTTAGAAAAGGTTACTCGAAGAACTATTCCCTTAAGTGGCAAAAAGAATTACTTTTGATCCATCGATCACTGGAACTCTTTTCACCAGCCTGAGGCAATTTACGATCGATCGTTTGGAAGAGCTCGAAAAAAATGGCATACTCGGACTAGATTGGATGATGTGGACTACCTTGTTGAAGACAACGCAATGGATGACTTTTGCTTATCATCGAAAATGCATGGGACCCAAGGTAGAATGGCACAACAGCGGTGCAAGCTGGGAACAAAATGCAAATGTTGGGAATGATTCTGGTAACTGGGAGATAACTCAACAGTCGAGAGCAATTCCACTGTTTGAATGGTTATGGTATAGTCGAGAAAACTGAGAGCACAAGGATCCCTAGGGAGCAACTTCTAGAATAAGCCGCACGAAATCCTCATGGAGAAGATGGTCAAATAGTTCAATCAAGATACTATAATGGTAGATCTTCCGGCTAGGTGTGTCGGCCAGACATCAACCTTGTCGGGACCTACATCATAGATCTTGGAAAAGTTCCAACCATCATATCTGCCTGAGATTCAGATCTAGTTGGTAATAGGATACTTCAGACTCAACATGTCTGAAAGGAAAGTTGCAACACAATTCGACGAGATGACGTTGCTAGATTCTCGGGAATGAACTACGATAGCAAGCTCCAAAACATGAGCTGGTTCTGCTACAAACTTGTGAACATGCTGCCCAAGACAAGCATGACCACATGGTAGTCTTACAATGAAACACTACCGAGTTTAGATTGGGAACCATCATCGAGGATAACGAAGTCCTAACATAAGTCATGACTAGTTGTTATGAAGGAACTCCTTCTCCCTGAACAAATCAATCAGTGGCTTGGTGTGCTAGGGATACATATGGAAGGAAGGTTGCGAGCCTGTCAAACCATCGCATACTTCGCACATGCATGACTGACTTGGGATGGTACCAGAGGAAACAAAAACAAGCTTTCTCGAATTCACGGCGGCAACTTTCATCAATTGCACGTGAATTAGAGGAAGTCACTCCTTTCATCCAAGCATAAGCTTCATGAACGGAACACGAAGACATTGCTTACAATGTTTCCAACACTAACTTAGATGTTCAACATGAATCATGGGGAGACAAAATGCTGCTGATGGGCTCAACAACAACTCATCGGAATTTCCATATCACTGGACTTCCACCATCATGTGAACACGGTGATAGCATTGGTCAGACCAAAAGATGTAATGGTGTATGCTCGAGGGATCAACCACGAGTAAGACAACATTACGAACATCGTTGGTTCTGATTTGACTTGACGATAGCCCCTACTCAAGTCAAAGTTTTGACAAGACAATACATCCAACAACTGATCACGAGGACCAATTGGTGAAGATATCATCTTTCTTCAACACACACCACAAAAGATATCCCTTAGCATGAACTAAGTCAGACAAGCTTTATCTTCCAACTCTCCAAGTTGTTGTCTAGCTCAACCAACTAGCTCAGGGATATCTAACACAGATTCTTGGAGAAAGGGTGGTTCACAAGGAACCAACTTGATCACGAGCTCAACATAACAGTCTGGGGACAACCTGGTAATACTTCCGAGAAGATATTCGGAAAATCACGAACCACCGATATGTCTCTAGGCTTGAGATCAATATTGCCTTTCAGAGCAAGATGATATGATCAAAAAGAGTAAGGGATTTACACAATCCTAACTCCTTGATCGAAGAGTGCACCAGAAATAAGGGCTAGGTAGCACGATCAATCTTAGGATGATGATTTAATAACCAACACGCTAAGAATGAGAACATTGCCCATTTACTACCAAGCAACGAGTTGCTCGGAGTATTGATTTCACACATCACCATTCACTTGTCGGCATTCCGGTTACAACAACACGGGAACCGAGGAATGAACAATGATGGCAAGAAGTATTACTGCGTCAAGAATTCATAAGAGGTGGTGCAATTCTCATGAAAATCCTGACATAAGGAGGCAACACTCCAAGGTAGAACAGAACAAAAGCTGGATTGGCATTTCGATCTGCGGAATACAACTGCTTGACCCAATCCTGGATATGGATGAGGTACTGGAGTTTGTTTCTCCTAGTCATTCCGAAATAGAATGGCTTGACGGACCACAAGAGTAATAGGCATCGATAACACGAATGCACAACTATTCCTGACTATCAATTGATAGACTAGGGTCGGAATACAACTAAGGAGGGACAACTCAAAGGGACATATATCTTTTCTGAGTTGTGGATTCATGGGTTAGTATGTCAAACGAGTTCAACAAATTTCTTCCGGATATCCCATGCAGAAAGAAAGAACTGGCAGGGTCACAATATGAATGGAGTACTCCTCAAGAGCACCCTGGTTGTGATCTTTTGGTTCAACAAACTTCTGCCATAAATGGTTCATAGTATTTGGAAGAAGGGAATACCACGGACCTCGAGGGCTAATGCAAAGGTTACTAATATCCTAGAGGAACTAGCAAACACTATCGACATGAGGTAAGTAGGGTGAATCTCGGGTTCAAGGACCCAAGAGAAGAATACCTACATCTAATTGGCATCACGGGATGCTTTCGCGAATGGTGGCCAGAATCATCACACCGGGAACACAAGACATGGACAGATTACTAGATGGTTCATAAGATACCTAAGGTCATAGTAGTAACTCCAACATATATGTCAAGGCAATAAATTACCTCAACGCACCGGTTAGTGTGCTTATCCTGACCAAAAGGACATCGGGAACAGGAAGAAAGGATTTGCAAATGCATCAGACTAGTTAAAAACCTGGGATGACTCGGACAGCATAACGGCTGTAAATGCTCAATTTTTTTGAGACATCCTGCAAAAATGGTGGCATAGCCACTCAACATCACAATATCAACGTTCTGTGATCAACTAAGAACACATGGAAGTAATAGAAACAGAACTGGGGCTTGAACTCAACAATCCTAGGCAACTACGGTTTAGTAACACGTCATCCTGAGAGATAGATGAGAAGCCTATTTCTTAATCCCCGTAGAAGAGAAGAGGTTGACTCAGATCAGAAGGCCATGAGGTATAAGGAGTAAAAAGAGCCTTACGTTCCCTTCCACAATCAATTCTCTTACATAACTAAAGCATTTCTAGACACAACTTCGACCAGTTTGGCTTGGTAATCCTACAGGTAGTCAGGCTCTGATACCAACGCTGTCAGGACCCCGATCCTAAGTCACACCGATCTAGCATGTAACACATCATATCACTTTGCGGCCTCACGCACGGTATTCCCACGGGTGCCACCTTACCTGGCCCGGGACCGTTTGCGCCTTTTGGCTCACGTATATGATAGTGTCGCTAGCATCCATATGACAAAGAACCCGGGCCGACATGGCTAGTCGTGAACCCAAGGCGGCACTAACCCATGAGGACAGGCATACATGAATCACATCGAGCATGTCGGTCAACAACGTATATATCCGGGCTGTAGCACTGGGCTAATAGGACTCCGGTAACCCGGGCTGTAGCAGGCTAGGCAGGACTCCGGATAACACTGCGTGACATTTCCCCGAAGGGACAGACACAGGAACGACGTGAAACACATGCCGGCCAGTCAAGTGTTCCGAGCAGTAGTGCTGGGCTAGCAGGACTCCGGTGAACCGGGCTGTAGCGGACTACTATCGCTCAGAAGCACTAGACTACATTTCCCCATATGATAGGATGCCAAGGATAAACAACTAGATAGTCGGATCCCACTCATACCAAGCATTTCATTCATACACACAATATGCCCGATATGAGTAAATACAACATGGCATCACAACATAACTCTACGACTCAAAGTATTTATTCAATAGGCTCGGAAGAGCCAGATATTACAAACATGGGTCTCATGACCCAACATTCAGAGCACACAAGTCAAACACATACGGAAGCTTAACATGTCTGAGTACAGACATCTACAATTGAAAAAGGCTGAGAAGCCTGACTATCTACCAGATCCTGCCGAGGGCACAAGATCGTAGCTGAGGTATCAAGCTAAACGTCGAAGTCCAAGCGGTACTACTAGTGAGACTGAAGTCTCTCTGCAAAACATAAAATAGGCAAACGTGAGTACAAATGTACCCAGCAAGACTTACATCAGAACTATCTACATATGCATCGGTATCAATAAAGGGGGTGGTGGGGTTTAACTGCAGCAAGCCAGCTTTGACTCAGTGGCTATCCTAAACTATGACTGCAAGTAACTCTTTTGAGGTGGCGCACACGAGTCCACATATTCACCATATCAATACACCACTATGGATCCACTTCCGTCTCCCTACGAGAAGGCCATCCATAGCACTCACGCTTATCTTGCGTATTTTAGAGTATCCACTTTCACTTGTCTATGAACTGATATAGGCAACCCAGAAGTCCATTACCGCGGACACGGCTATTCGAATAGATGATGTTAACCCTGCAGGGGTGTACTTCTTCATACATGTTTCCACCACTTAGCGTCTGCACACGACATGTGCTCAGCAGACTTCAAGCGAAAGCCGACGTGGGTGTAGACCACGACCTACCTAAACACTCAAGTCTCTAGTCCAGGTTTATCGCCTATTCGGGTTCCATCCGCAGGGAGTCCGGCCGAGGTTTCCACTAACGGCCCCGAACGATGTGTACAGGGTCCGAGACACCAAACGGGCGCCCGGCTGCCCGGCCACGTGCCTACTGCAACACAGCCCACCCCTACGGTCAGCGCTGCGTGCGGCCCCCAGCATACTACAAACACCAGAAACTACTTGCAACTCCTGGACAGAGAACAAGGGTGATTAAGAAGTCGAGCGGGGTCATATTTCAGGGCCCAATGCATGGTAGTAGCTGTTTCATGGATCACAAACACAGAACTCAGTTCCTGAGGACGACTTCAATGAGACAACCCACCATGTACTCCTACATGGCCTCTCACCAATACCTTTACCAAATCGTATTCACACACTTAGCTCACACACAGTAGGACATGTTCATCACCATACCAATTCATTCCCGATGAATCAGACCCGACTCAACTCTAAGCAGTAGCAGGCATGACAAACAAGCATGAATGAGTAGGCACATCAGGGCTCAAACAACTCCTACTCATGCTAGTGGGTTTCATCTATTTACTGTGGAATGACAGGTCATGCAAAGGATAAGGGGTTCAGCTACCGCAGCAAGTAACACATGAATCGTTGTTGTCCTAATGCAATAAAAGAGAGCAGGAGCGAGAGACTGGGACTTTATCGAAATGAACAAGGGGGTTCTGCTTGCCTGGCACTTCTGAAGATAACATTGAGTCTTCATCAGTGTCAACGATCACATCGTCGAAACGCGTCTATCGAAAGGGGGCAATTACCGGCAACACTGAAAGAACACAATTAACACATGGCGATATGCAGCAATATGATGCATGCTATGACATGGCAATATGCTATGTGTTTTAAGCTAATGCAACTAGCAACAAAGTTAAATGAAGTTGGTTTGAACCCTAAGTTCAAATTCAAACTTCATATGTGAAATTCAGATGCCATTTATGCAAATTGCCCTGTACAGCAACCCTAGGTTGTTCAAACATGCATGATAATGCGATAAACAGATTCCTTGAATTTTTCTGATAATTTTTCATATATAACTTGTTTGATTTGGAGCTATGGTTGATTTTATATGAATTTTTGAAGTTTGGACAATTTTCTGGATTTTCTAAATATTTAGAAATAAACTAATTCCAGAAAATGGATTATTGCATCAGCCTGACGTCATCATGACGTCAGCAGGTCAACTGCGGCTGACCGGGGTCAAACCTGACCAGTGGGGTCCACTGGTCAGTGGCCCAGTGCTGGTTAGGGTCGCTGACGTGTGGGCCCAGTCAACTGCCTCGTCAGCATGGTCAGAGCTGACGCGTGGGCCCACCGTGGTTAGTTAAACATTAAACAGGGGTTACCCCGTGGTTAATTAGGGTGGTGGGGCCTGCCTGTCAGTGACTGTGGGGGTAGTTAGTGGGTGGATTAGCCTAATCTAATCGCGCCACGTCGGCTTCGCCGGAGGTAGGCCGCCGGCGACCATCCAGTGCGGTGGCGTCGCACGTCCCAGCGATTCCGGCGACGAGAGGAGGCGGGGTTGCGCTCGTTGGAACGCCCGCAAGGCGGCGCGTCCAATGGTGGTGGTGTCAGGTGCTGGGGCGGCCGGAGACGACGTCGGCGACGACCTTGGCGGACGCCGGAGCTTGGGCGAGCTCGGGCTCGTCGCTAGGGGGCACGGCGAGGTGCGCGGAGTGGTGCTACGGGCTGCTGGGGATACAACGAACGCGCTGATGAGCTCGGACGCGGGCGGCAGCAGCTGTGGCCGTGGCGGCGCCATGGACAACGGCGAGAGGCTACGGCCACGGCGGGGAAAAGGGCTACGGCGTGCAGGCGGCTAAACGGAGAGAGGGGAACGGGACTGGAGCTCACCGCGGTTCCGTTGGAGACTTCGGCGAGCTCGGGGAAGCACCGGAGCGGCCGGGGCGGCGAGGTCGATCTCCGGCGACCGAGGAGGGGAAAAGCCTCGGTGGCGGAGTTGCAGCGCGTCCGGGGCCTCGTGGGTCGTCGAGGAGGTCGGGGACGTCGAGTCGGAGCTCGCAGGCATGTCCAGGGGGCGAGGGGGAGGAAGTGGCCGCGGTGGGGCTTGTCGGCGGTGACGAGCTCCGCTCGGTGTGCTCGGGTGAAAGAAACAGAGGAGGAGGAGGAGCACAGGGAGAGAGGAGGAGAGTCAGACGGCTCGGGGGGGGGGTCGCGTGGCGTCGTCCGGATGCGTCGAGGAGGAGCCAGCCAGGCAGGGAGGGAGGAGGTGGCCGGGCGCGTGCCGGTGTGCGGTGGCCACACGCCTCGCGTCCTTCTGGCGCGAGGTGGGAGACGGTGGCGGCTCTGGTGGGCTGGGCTAGGTAAGTGGGCCAGCAGGTGGGCTGCGCAGGTAGGTTTTCTCTCCCTTCTCTTTTAATTAGTTTCTGTTTTCTATACTTGTTATTTTGTTTTGATTTAGTTTATAGCCCAAATCACTTTAATAAATCCTGGAAATAATTGTGGGCATTACATGAATTATTTCAGAGGCCCTTAACTATTTCCAGAATTGTTGGAGCATTTAATAATATTAATAGAAATTAAATGCCCCAATTCAATATTTTATGACTTAAATTCAATGCCCAACTTGTTCCTTAAAAATGCTCATTATTTTTGGTATGGATCAAAACCATTGCCAAAAATATCAAACATCAAATAAGAGCATTTTGGGTTCTTGAATGCAATTTATTTAAGCCGGACCTATTTGGATTTCAAAGTGCTAGGGTTTTATCACCCCCAATTCAGCTTTTAACTAAAATTTAGACATGATGCAAGGATGCTTGTGCAACTAATTACAATCAAATTCTAGGGCTGTGACATACATCATCATAGCCTCCCCGATGAAGTGTGAGTAGTTTACCTCAGACCTTCGGGTCCATAGTTATTAGCTTTATGGCTTCTTCTCTCTTTTTGGATCTCAATACAATGTTCTCCCCCTCTCTTGTGGAGATCTATTTGATGTACTCTTCTTCTTTTGCGGTGTGTTTGTTGAGACCGATGAATTGTGGGTTTATGATCAAGCCTATCTATGAATGATATTTGAATCTTCTCTGAATTCTTTTATGTATGGTTGGTTATCTTCGCAAGTCTCTTTGAATTATCCGTTTGGTTTGGCCAACTAGATTGGTAGTTCTTGCCATGGGAGAAGTGCTTAGCTTTGGGTTCGATCTTGTGGTGTTCTTTCCCAGTGACAGAAGGGGCAGCAAGACACGTATTGTATCGTTGCCATCGAGGATAACAAGATGGGGTTTATTTCATATTGCATGAATTTATCTCTCTACATCATGTCATCTTGCTTAAACCGTTACTCTGTTTTTAACTTAATACTCTAGATGCATGCTGGATAGCGGTCGATGAGTGGAGTAATAGTAGTAGATGCAGAATCATTTCGATCTACTTGTCACAGACGTGATGCCTATATACATGATCATGCCTAGATATTCTCATAACTATGCTCAATTCTATCAATTGCTCAACAATAGTTTGTTCACCTACCGTAGAAAACTTATGCTCTTGAGAGAAGCCACTAGTGAAACCTATGGCCCCCGGGTCTATTCTCATCATATCAATCTTCATCACTTTAATCTTGTTTTGTTTTTACTTTGCCTTTTACTTTTCACTTTGCATCTTTATATCAAAAATACCAAAAATATTATCTATCGGATCTCACTTTCGTAAGTGACCGTGAAGGGATTGACAACCCCTAATCGCGTTGGTTGCGTTGAGCTCTTTGTGTTGTGTAGGTACGAGGGACTTGCGTGTGGCCTCCTATTGGATTGATACCTTGGTTCTCAAAAACTGAGGGAAATACTTACGCTACTCTGCTGCATCATCCTTTCCTCTTCGGGGAAAACCAACGCAAGCTCAAGAGGTAGTAAGAAGAATTTCTGGCGCCGTTGCTGGGGAGTCTACGCAAAAAGTCAACATACCAAGTACCCATCACAATCCCTATCTCCCGCATTACATTAGTTGCCATTTGCCTCTCGTTTTCCTCTCCCCCACTTCACCCTTGCCATTTTATTCACCCTCTCCTTCTCCTTCTCCTTTTGCCTTTTTCTCGCCTATCTTGTCGTCATGGCTAGTCTTATATCTTCTCCGTTATCTCCCGAGAACGAAGTTCTAAATTTTAAACAAAGGGAGGGAGAAAATCTGAAAGACGCTTGGTATAGAATTTGCAATGCTCAAAACAGAGCTACCAGGAAGCAATCTACTTCAGTTCTTCTTCGTAATTTTTATGTGGGTGCTAGTCCTTGGTATAGATATATCGTTGATACCATTACCGGAGGGAATTTCTTGGGTAGCCATACTTTTGATTCTTATAATGCTATGATAGACTTATTTGGCTCACCACCTCTTTTGGTTAATGGAACTATGTTAACTTTGGAGCATGTTATGAAAAGGCTTGAAATTATTGAAAATAAAGTTGCTACTATTGAATCAATTGAAAATCTAGATAAAAAGATCCATAATCAAATTACTCAATATGGATCTAAGGTAGGAATGACTTTGAAAAATATTAAGGAGAAGGAACCCATGGTAGATGAGAAAATAAATCTAGATTCCTCTAGAATCGATAAACTTGAGGTTATCATTACCAATTTGGGAACCACTATTTCTTCCATAAAGAATACTCCTAGTCCTCCCACTAAAATTGCTAAGCTTATGTATGTTCCTAAGAATAAGGGTGAATCATCTAGCAAGGAAACTGCGGATCTTAAATCTATAAGTATTCATCCCGATATTTTTGATTTCATTAAGGAACCATTTGCTACAAATGATTTTTTCGATCTTGTGCCTAAAAGTTTGATAATTACTAAAAAGAAAGAGATCTCTAAGAAAGGTAGATGCCTCATTGAAGAATTGCCTTCCAAAGATGGCAATACTTAGATCTATCCTCGCTTTTATGCCTAGCTAGGGGCGTTAAACGATAGCGCTTGTTGGGAGGCAACCCAATTTTATTTTTAGTTTTTTGTGTTTTTCTTATGTTAGGGAATAAATAACCCATATACCTTCTGTTTGGATGTGGTTTTGTGTTTCAATTAGTGTTTGTGCCAAGCTAGACCTATTGGATCTTCTTGGATGATAGATCTTGCTGTAATTTCCAGAAACTTTGCGTTCAGTGACCGAATTATTAAAAATCATCAGAACGTGATAAAATACTGATTCCAATTGCTGCTGATCAATAAACAAATTGTCTAGGTCGTATAATTTTGGTAGATTTTTTGGAGTTCCAGAAGTTTGCGTTAGTTACAGATTACTACAGACTGTTCTGTTTTTGACAGATTCTGTTTTTCGCGTGTTGTTTGCTTATTTTGATGAATCTATGGTTAGTAAAATAGTTTATAATCCATAGAGAAGTTGGAATACAGTAGGTTTAACACAAAAATAAATAAAGAATGAGTTCATTACAGTACCTTGAAGTGGTTTTATTTTTTCTTTCTCTAACAGAGCTCACGAGATTTCTATTGAGTTTTGTGTTGTGAAGTTTTCAAGTTTTGGGCGAATTCTTTTGATGGATTATGGAACAAGGAGTGGCAAGAGCCTAAGCTTGGGGATGCCCATGGCACCCCCAAGATAATCCAAGGACACCAAAAAGTCAAAGCTTGGGGATGCCCCGGAAGGCATCCCCTCTTTCGTCCACTTCCATCGGTAATTTACTTGGAGCTATATTTTTATTCACCAACATGATATGTGTTTTGCTTGGAGCGTCTTGTATTATTTGTGTCTTTGTTTGTTAGTGTGCCACAATCATCCTTGCTGTACACACCTTTTGAGAGAGTCTCTATGAATTAAAATTTAATAGAATACTCTATGTGCTTCACTTATATCTTTTGAGCTATGTAGTTTTGCTCTATGTGCTTCACTTATATCTTTTGAGTGTTGAAATTTTGCTCTATGTGCTTCACTTAGATCTTTAAGAGCACAGTGGTGGTTTGTTTTAAATAAACTATGATCTCTCATGCTTCACCTAAATTATTTTGAGAGTCGTAATAGCATGGTAATTTACTTAATAATAACTTGCTTGGTATTCAAGATTTGTGAAACTTTCTTTTGAGTGCGTTGAATACTAAGGAAAGTTGGATGATTGATAATTGTTTTGAGATATGGAGGTAGTAATATCAAAGTCATGCTAGTAGAGTAATTGTGAATTTGAGAAGTGCTTGAGTTAAAGTTTGCAAGTCCCGTAGCATGCACGTATGGTTAACATTATGCAACAAATTTGAAACATGAGGTGTTATTTGATTGTCCTCCTTATGAGTGGCGGTCGGGGACGAGCGATGGTCTTTTCCTACCAATCTATCCGCCTAGGAGCATGTGCGTAATACTTTGGTTTTTGATGGCTTGTATATTTTTGCAATAAGTATATGAGTTCTTTATGACTAATGTTGAGTCCATGGATTATACGCACTCTCACTCTTCCATCATTGCTAGCCTCTTCGGTACCGTGCATTGCCCTTTCTCACATTGAGAGTTGGTGCAAACTTTGCCGGTGCATCCAAACCCCGTGATATGATACGCTCTTTCACACATAAACCTCCTTATATCTTCCTCAAAACAGCCACCATACCTATTATGGCATTTCCATAGCCATTCCGAGATATATTGCCATGCAACTTTCCACCATCCAGTTTATCATGGCACTTTCATCATTGTCATATTGCTTAGCATGATCATGTAGTTGACATAGTATTTGTGGCAAAGCCACCATTCATAATTTTTTCATACTTGTCACTCTTGATTCATTGCATATCCCGATACACCGCCGGCGGCATTCATATAGAGTCATACTTTGTTCTAGTATCGAGTTGTAATCATTGAGTTGTAAATAAATAGAAGTGTGATGATCATCATTTAATAGAGCATTGTCCCCCAAAAAAGATAAAGGCCAAAAAGAAAAAAAGAAGCCCCCCCCAAAAGGGGCAATGTTACTATCCTTTTTTCCACACTTGTGCTTCAAATTAGCACCATGATATAGCGAGTCTCATATATTGTGCTTCAAAGTAGCACCATGTTCTTCATATAGAGAGTCTCTTGAGTTATCACTTTCATATACTAGTGGGAATTTTTCATTATAGAACTTGGCTTGTATATTCCAACAGTGGGCCTCCTCAAGTGCCCTAGGTCTTCATGAGCAAGCAAGTTGGATGCACACCCACTTAGTTTCTTTTGTTGAGCTTTCATACATTTATAGCTCTAGTGCATCCGTTGCATGGCAATCCCTACTCCTTGCATTAACATCAATCGATGGGCATCTCCCTAGCCCATTGATTAGCCTCGTTGATGTGAGACTTTCTCCTTTTTTGTCTTCTCCACACAACCCCCATCATTATATTCTATTCCACCCATAGTGCTTTATCCATGGCTCACACTCATGTATTGCGTGAAAGTTTATGAGTTTGAAATTATTAAGGTATGAAATAATTGCTTGGCTTGTCATCGGGGTTGTGCATGATGAGAGCATTCTTGTGTGACAAAAATGGAGCATGACTAAACTATATGATTTTGTAGGGATGAACTTTCTTTGGCCATGTTACTTTGAGAAAACATAATTGCTTTGTTGGTTTGCTTGAAGTGTTATTATTCTTTATGTCAATCTGAACTTTTGTCTTGAATCTTTCTAATCTGAATATTCATACCACAATTAAGAAATTTTGCATTGAAATTATGCCAAGTAGCACTCCGCATCAAAAAATCTCTTTTTATCATTTACCTACTCGAGGACGAGCAGGAATTAAGCTTGGGGATGCGTGATACGTCTCCAACATACCTATAATTTTTTATTGCTCCATGCTATATTATCTATTGTTTTGGACTATATTGGGCTTTATTTTCCACTTTTATATTATTTTTGGGACTAACCTATTAATCGGAGGCCTAGCCCAGAATTGCTGTTTTTTGCCTATTTCAGTGTTTCAAAGAAACATAATATCAAACGAAGTCCAAACAGAAAAATCCTTTTTGGAACGTGATTTTCTTCTCGGATAAGACCCACGAGACTTGGACCCTACTCCAAGAAGTACCGAAGGCGGTCACGAGGGTAGGGGGCGCACCCCCCTACAAGGCGCGTCCCCTGCCTCGTGGGCCCCTCGGTGCTCCACCAACGTACTCCTTCCTCCTATATATACCCACGTACCCCCAAACGATCAGAACAGGAGCCAAAAAGCTAATTCCACCACCGCAACTTTCTGTATCCACGAGATCCCATCTTGGGGCCTGTTCCGGAGCTCCGCCGGAGAGGGCCGTCATCACGGAGGGCTTCTACATCATCATAGCCTCCCCGATGAAGTGTGAGTAGTTTACCTCAGACCTTCGGGTCCATAGTTATTAGCTTTATGGCTTCTTCTCTCTTTTTGGATCTCAATACAATGTTCCCCCCCCTCTCTTGTGGAGATCTATTTGATGTACTCTTCTTCTTTTGCGGTGTGTTTGTTGAGACCGATGAATTGTGGGTTTATGATCAAGCCTATCTATGAATGATATTTGAATCTTCTCTGAATTCTTTTATGTATGATTGGTTATCTTCGCAAGTCTCTTCGAATTATCCGTTTGGTTTGGCCAACTAGATTGGTAGTTCTTGCCATGGGAGAAGTGCTTAGCTTTGGGTTCGATCTTGCGGTGTTCTTTCCCAGTGACAGAAGGGGCAGCAAGACACGTATTGTATCGTTGCCATCGAGGATAACAAGATGGGGTTTATTTCATATTGCATGAATTTATCTCTCTACATCATGTCATCTTGCTTAAACCGTTACTCTGTTTTTAACTTAATACTCTAGATGCATGCTGGATAGCGGTCGATGAGTGGAGTAATAGTAGTAGATGCAGAATCATTTCGATCTACTTGTCACGGATGTGATGCCTATATACATGATCATGCCTAGATATTCTCATAACTATGCTCAATTCTGTCAATTGCTCAACAGTAATTTGTTCACCTACCGTAGAAAACTTATGCTCTTGAGAGAAGCCACTAGTGAAACCTATGGCACCCGGGTCTATTCTCATCATATCAATCTCCATCACTTTAATCTTGTTCTGTTTTTACTTTGCCTTTTACTTTTCACTTTGCATCTTTATATCAAAAATACCAAAAATATTATCTATCGGATCTCACTTTCGTAAGTGACCGTGAAGGGATTGACAACCCCTAATCGCGTTGGTTGCGTTGAGATCTTTGTGTTGTGTAGGTACGAGGGACTTGCGCGTGGCCTCCTACTGGTTTGATACCTTGGTTCTCAAAAACTGAGGGAAATACTTACGCTACTCTGCTGCATCATCCTTTCCTCTTCGGGGAAAACCAACGCAAGCTCAAGAGGTAGTAGTCCTCGTGAGGCTAAGGAGCCCATCCTCAGGAGGAGGCGATCTCCGCAACCAAGTTGGCTCCTGAGGCCTCCGCCCCCAGCTCGCCTGCTGAGGTCGCGAAGGCTCAGGAGTCCCCGGCTCCTTCTGCTGCCGCAAATCTACACACCCTAGTGCCGCTGTCGTCTCTTCCCCCTTCCATCGCACCGCTGGGCCGTGACCCCCTGCTTCTCCTGACGCCCTGAAGTAGGATCTTTGCACGCTGACCCAGCTCTAGGACGACCTTCAAGGTGCTGACCATCGCCTGGCGTCAGGGCGCCTGGAGCTGATTTTGGGGTGGCTGTAATCCGATGCGTCCATGAGGGCGGCATGGGGTCAGGCCGTGGCAGCTTCCGAGGAGGGTAAGCGGGCCACCGACCTGGACGCGGCCGCCCGCGAGGTGGTGTTGAAGGATGTCGAGGCCGCCAAGGAGCGCTGCCGGGTGGCGGAGGCCGAGCTGGAGACCATGTGCAATGAACACACTGCCAAGGCTTGCTAGCACGGGGCACGGGAGGAGGAGTTGAAGGCTTGGGAAGACGCGGTCACTGGTCGTGATGCCGAGTTGGAGCAGTCGGCGTGGGCGCAGGCCGCGTAGCGCGGGCACAGGCCACGGAGCGCGACCGCCTGGTGGAGCTGGAGAAGAAGGTGAAAGTGGAGAAGGCCCAGCTGGAAGTCAAGGCGAAGGTTCTCGCTGAAGATCGCATGGCCTTCAAATCCCTTGAGCTGAAGTCCCACGAGGTACTGCGAGAGCTCTACGGAAAGGGCTTGAAAACACTGTTGGCCACTGATGAGGAAGGCCCTGCCAAGCTACTTCCTCAGCTCGTCATCACACTCGAGGGCATTGTTAACGGGATCGGCCCCATGGTAGAGGGGGAAGTTCGCGCGCTCTCCTCCTCGGCCATGACGCGCGTCTTCAGCCACCTCTACCTTTGCGACCCGAGCATCGACTGTCGGTGTCAAAACCGGCGGATCTCGGGTAGGGGGTCCCGAACTGTGCATCTAAGGCGGATGGTCATAGGAGGCAAGGGACACAATGTTTACCCAGGTTTGGGCCCTCACGATGGAGGTAATACCCTACTTCCTTCTTGATTGGTCTTGATGATATGAGTAGTACAAGAGTTGATCTACCACGAGATCGTAGAGGCTAAACCCTAGAAGCTAGCCTATGGTATGATTGTTATCGTCCTACGGACTAAACCCTCCGGTTTATATAGACACCGGAGGGGGCTAGGGTTACACAGAGTCAGTTACAATGAGAGGAGATCTACATATCCGTATCGCCAAGCTTGCCTTCCATGCCAAGGAGAGTCCCCTCCGGACACGAGACGAAGTCTTCAATCTTGTATCTTCATAGTCCAACAGTCCGACCAAAGGATATAGTCCGGCTGTCTGGATACCCCCTAATCCAGGACTCCCTCAGTAGCCCCTGAACCAGGCTTCAATGACGATGAGTCCGACGCGCAGATTGTCTTCAGCAATGCAAGGAGGGTTCCTCCTCCGAATACTCCATAGAAAATCTTGAACACAAGAATAGTGTTCGGCTCTGCAAAACAAGTTTCACATACCACCATAGAGAGAATAATATTTCCACCAATGTAATCTGCTGACGCACTCGATATCGATGCTAAACGCTAACCCAAACTTTATCCTCAACATCTCGGCGTTTAGCGTCGTGTGCGAGGCCTTCCTCCGCGTCCAGCCCCACTTCAGCCTGTGGCTGAAGACCTTCAATGTCAAGCCGAAGGTTGTGGGCGGTTAGCAAGCGAAATGCAGAGGTGCCAAGGTGGGCAAAATGCCCAATGTCACATGGCTCGAGGGCTCCTATGTGGAGACCATAAAGGGGTGGCAATCGGGGTGGTTCTACATCACCGAGCCATGCGACACCAACTGGGTGGCGGCCCCCGAGTTCCGATCCGGGATCCCCATGCGACTTACCTCCTGGAAAGAGAAGGGCTTGTCCTGGGGTTCATCGGTGGAGCTGACTGGACTCCAGAAGTGTATCCGGAACATGATAAGCAAGAAAATCAAGCCTGTCAACATGGTCCAGGTCACGCTCTTCCGCCGGATCCTCCCGTGTCAACAACGGGCGTTTAATTTATGGGAGTTCGACCCGGCCCAGCACCAGACTCTGCACGAGCTCTTCGACATGATGCACAAGGACGTCTGGAGGGTGCTGTTCAAGGGCGCCGAGGTCCCTCCTTCCCTTACCGAGGACCGCGGGCTTAGCGCGAAGTGCCCTGCGAATCAGGTAAGTTTCCAAAACCTTGTAGGATGTTTACTTTCCCTAGCTTAATCGTGTGCGGGATCTGAGCTTCTATACCTTTGACAGGACTCGGAGGAGACAGCGGAGCAGATCAACTGCCCGACGCCCCTACCCGAAGATCCAGCAGACGCTCTCCTAACGGAGATGCTGACTCCGGCACCCTACAAGGTGCCGGAGAAGAAGACCAAGAAGAAGGCCGCGGGGACTCGAAAGAGTTCCCGCCGTCAGGTGGTATCGGACTCATCGTCCGATAACTCCAAGACACACTCCTCTCATGAAGACGAGGAGGAGGAAGATGAATATTCTCCCCCTCTAGTCAGGGGAGGCAAGAAGAGGAAGGCCGCCCCAACCCGGGAGGCCGGAGGGTCCAAGAAGGGAAGGACTCTCCTTCCGGACTGCTCCGCGACCGCCGCTCACAGCGAAGACGAGTGGTTGCCTAGGGACAAGCCCCTGGCGAAGTCGTAAGTATTCGGATACCAGAGTAATTCATGGTATGCTTTTATCACACTGCTCCTCCTTATGCCGAACATGATTATGCAGTCCGTCCCGAGCCCGTATCGACGTATCTTCGTCGAACGGTTCTTTGGACCCGTCGGATATGAATAGTGATTCACTTCCGACCGCCTCCTCCCCTCGCCCTATGGACAACGTCGAGGTGTTGTCTTAAAGGGCACCAAGGTGAGGAGAGGTAGTCCTGGAGGCGCCTCAATGCGACCTTCCGGACCCTGGGCGCAAAGGGAGCAAGACTCCTACGGGCTCCAAGTTCGGCCCTCAGCCGAACACCGCGCCGGACCCACCAGTGGTCCCGGACTCTAGCAGGCGACCCCCTGCTAAGAGGGGCAAGCCGTCTGTGCTGGTGACCTCTATCCACCCAGAGGCACCGGACAACTTGCTGGAAGTGCTTCGCGGTGCTTCCATCGACGAGGAGCACCGCACTATCATGAGTGCGGTGATCAAGAAGGTTCAGTCTGCCAAGAGCGGACTGACTGAAGCCTGTGCCAGCCTCCTAACAAGCTTTGAGGTGAGTATTCGAAATGTAGGAAAATATTGCTGCATAGACAGTAGCCCCTGATGCTCTGTTCAGCGTTCGAAAAGAAAAGCCGAATAGAGGATCGAATAATAACTGCAGGAGTCTAATCCGAATATGTCTATATGCGTATGCTGGCTTCACTGCTGGCTGCGGCCGGACGTACTGCGGAGGTCGCCGCACTGAAGCAGAACCTCGAGCGGTCCGAGGAGGAACTCGACCGTGCCAAGAAGCAGCTCGAGGAGAACGAAGGTAAGCAATACCATGTTTATAAAGAAGAACGGAAAAATTTGGTTGCAAGATAATAGGATCAAAATGAATGTGCGAGGGACCATGACCGAAGTAGCGACCCTGAAGCAGGCGCTGTCCAAGGCGGAAAATAAAGCGGCCATGGAGCGCATCGAGCGAGAAAAACAAGAAGCCCGAGTAGGCGAGGTGCAGCAAGAGCTCCAGGCGCTTGTGAAGAAGCACGAGTCCTTGGAGCTTGACTCGAGGACGCGAGAGTCCGAGCTTGCCAAGGCCCTCGAAAGCGCAAAACATGCCAAGGCCGAAGCCCAAAAGGCCCTCCAGGAAATCGAGGCGATGAAGAAGATATCGGCGGGTAAGGCATTCATTATGGAAAGCAAGCATGTAAAAGAAAATTTCCTTTTACTTACCCGAGTTCGGAGCTCTCCAGGAGCGTTCGCAGATCTGCCCCGCAGTGTGTCTGATGCCGCGGAGTTCTACCGGGTCGAGGAGGGGAGCTCGACGGAGAGGTTGTTCTGGTCTCAGTATACTGGGACCGAACACCCGATGCCCGTGAGCGACGAGCTGAAGCAACTAGTCGAGCTCCACAAGGCGGCCGAACAGGCCATGAGGGGCCTTATAGTCCGGATGTGGCCTGGCGATTCCCTTCCCAACAACTACTTTGGTCTGGTGAGGCGGCTTGTGGAGGCCTGCCCACGGCTGGAAGTCATAAAGCGGTCTGTCTGCATTGAGGGTGCCCGCAGGGCTTTTGCCCATGCGAAGGTGCACTGGGCCAAGATGGACGCTGAGAAGCTGGTGAAGGAGGGGCCACCGCAGGGCAAGGAGCATCTCCACCCTGAAATGTATTATGAGGGTGTCCTGAAGGGTGCCCATCTTGTAGCGGACGAGTGTGCGAAGGATGTAATTTTTGAATGAACTTGTTCGTGTGATCCTGTATTATGAAAACTAGTTCATTTGCGCTATGCAACGCTTTCGAATTTAAAATATTACCTTCTGTGCGGCCGTTTATAAAATCTGAGAGTTGCTAGTCGTCGGCTTCAGCCCCCGTGCAACTAATGCTGGGGTGTTCGGGATAAATCTGGGCACTCTTTTTCCCATTTATGGGTCCTTCGAGGGAGGTGCTCAGCGCAGCGAACTAGGCAATCGGACTGTAATGCTTTATCGCTCTCACTTAGCCATAGAAGTCTACAATTTTAAATTTTGGTGAAGCCCCTAGTATTCGGAAGGCCGAATTTGGGGCGCTATACACGCCTAAGTCGGACAAGGCCGACTCCTCGCCCGAAGCGGAAAAAGTCTTTAGGGACTTGAGACCTCTCGAACAGCGACCAACTCTCGCCTCATCATGACAGTCAGTTTTAGCTTTCTCTACTGAGGTGCTCAGCCGGAAGAACCGGGGCACAATCGCAGTAGTTCTCCCAGTGCTACCTTAGCCGATATAGCGGAACGTAAGGTACCAAAACATGGGAGCCGAGCAAACCCAACTATTGACCCAAGACATGATTCGGAGCTGATGCATACAATGCTATAAGTTCGGGGTGCCGCACTGTCGAAAGTGTTCGGACTTCTCACGCCGAATTATGGGGTATACGGAAGTCCCTAGCGTATTGGCCGTACCAGAGTGTACGGGTGCTGATTGTCATAAATGAACATATATATAAAAGAAGATAGAATGCAATAATAGACTACTACTATGCATTGTTTATTTAAGGAATGCGTCGAAGCATACTGATACAAGTAGTGCGGTAAGCAAAAAATAGGACTATTTGACATGTCCCATCCAAGGGCAAGCTGCGGATTGGTATCTTAAAACAGGTATTTAACTCGTTTCAGAGCCACCTGGGGATTCCATTGTACGATGTAGCTTCCTGCCCCTTGGGTGTTGTATCATGTGTCCGGCAATTCTGCTGCCGGATAGGCCTTCTAGAGAGTAAAGTCCGGAAAGAGAGAGAGAGAGAGAGTGATGAAGGTAGTAAGCCCCTAGCGCGGTTGAGCCGCATTGTGGGACGCGCCATGATCGTGCCCCCGCCTATACCCATGGTATTTTCAACGTGTAATTATGTACGCGCTGCACAAATTTCGCCGTTCGACGGAGACTTGGGCGGGGGCCAAATTGCTAGGAGAGCTCTGAACGCGCCAGGCGATCCTGTTGCAGGTTACTCCGGACATGCTTGACGGTATCCGGGGGTTTTATCGCCGAACTGGTGGACTGCCTTAAAAGGCTGCTTTGTGCCTCCGCTGCGAGGGCTGCAGTGTGCTCCTCCATACGGAGTGAGCGCTCTGTGTTTCCATTGACTGTGATGACCCCCCTAGGTCCTGGCATCTTGAGCTTGAGGTATGCGTAATGCGGTACCTCATTGAATTTTGCAAATGCGGTTCGCCCCAGCAGTGCGTGATAGCCGCTGCGGAACGGGACGATATCGAAGATTAACTCATCGCTTCGGAAGTTGTCTGGAGATCCGAAGACCACTTCCAGAATGATTGAACCCGTACAGTGGGCTTCTACACCTGGGATGACGCCTTTAAAGGTCGTTTTTGTGGGCTTGATCCTCGAGGGGTCTATACCCATTTTGCGCACTGTATCCTGATAGAGCAGGTTCAGGCTGCTGCCGCTGTCCATAAGGACTCGAGTTAGGTGAAATCCATCAATGATGGGGTCTAGGACCAATGTGGCAGATCCGCCATGACGTATACTAGTGGGGTGGTCTCTTTGATCGAAAGTGATAAGACAAGAGGACCATGGGTTGAACTTTGGGGCGACAGGCTCCATCGCATATACGTCCCTTAGTGCACGCTTCCGTTCCCTTTTAGGGATGTGGGTTGCGTATATCATGTTCACCGCCCTCACTTGTGGGGGGAACCTCTTCTCTCCTCCCATGTTCGGCGGCCGTGGCTCCTCCTCGTCATCGCTGTGCAGCCCCTTGTCCTTGTTTTCGGCGTTTAACTTGCCGGCCTGCTTGAACACCCAACATTCTCTGTTGGTGTGATTGGCTGGCTTATCGGGGGTGCCGTGTATTTGACATGAGCGATCGAGTATGCAGTCCAAACTGGACGGGCCCGGAGTGCTTCTTTTGAATGCCTTTTTCCGCTGACCGGATTTAAAGCCTTTGAATCCGACATTGACTGCTGTATCCTCAGAGTTATCGCCGTTGTTGCGGCGCTTGTGTTTGCTGCGACGTGGCCTGCAGTTACTGTCCTTGGTATCCGAAGTGACAAGGTTCCTTGATATGTTATTGCTACGAGCCAGCCAACTATCCTCTCCCGCGCAGAAGCGGGTCATGAGTGTCATGAGTGCTGCCATAGACTTCGGCTTTTCCTGGCCGAGGTGCCGGGCAAGCCACTCGTCACGGATGTTGTGCTTGAATGCCGCTAAGGCTTCTGCATCCGGACAGTCGACAATTTGATTTTTCTTTGTTAGGAACCGTGTCCAGAATTGCCTGGACGATTCCCCAGGCTGCTGAATTATGTGGCTCAAGTCATCGGCATCTGGTGGTCGCACATAAGTGCCCTGGAAATTGTCGAGGAATGCGTCTTCCAGATCCTCCCAACAGCCAATGGAGTCTGCTGGCAAGCTATTCAGCCAATGCCGAGCTGGTCCTTTAAGTTTTAACGGGAGGTACTTGATGGCATGTAGATCATCACCGCGGGCCATGTGGATGTGGAGGAGGAAGTCCTCGATCCATACCGCAAGATCTGTTGTACCATCATATGATTCGATATTTACAGGTTAAAAACCTTCTGGGAATTCATGCTCCATTACTTCGTCCGTGAAGCATAGGGGGTGTGCCGCGCCTCTGTGCTGGGCTATGTCGCGATGCAGCTCGTATGAGTCCTGCCTGCTGTATTCGGCCCGTCCGGATTTGCTTTTACTGTTTCCGGCGAGGCAGTCACCATCCCTTGTAGGGGCACGGCCTCATGATCTGTAGATTGATCTTGCGTGTTTTGCCATGTCTTCCAATACGTCTCGCAGGTCTCGCATGTTTCCCGGTGCCTTGGTATTTTTGTTTGAATGGCGGCGGGGTGCAGGCTGATTTTCAGGCCAGACTGCCTCTCTATCTCGGCCACGAGGTGGCCGATCAGCCGCATCATACGCTGGTGATGTAGGTTTCCATGCTTCCTCCTCAAGTCGGGGTAGCAGCCTGCGCTTTGGGTGACCCTTGGAAGGGCGTTCGAGTTCATATTCATCGACCGCAAGGAATTCGGTCCATCTATCTGCTAGCAGATACTGATCAGCTCGAAGCTGTTGCTGCTTTTTCTTCAGGCTATTTCCTGTGGCTATAAGCCGGCGCTTAAAGCGCTCCTGCTCGACGGGATCCTCAGGCACGACAAATTCTTCGTCATCGAGGCTCGCTTCTTATTCGAAGAGAGGCATATAGTTGTCGTCCTCCGTTTCTCCCTGTGCCGCTCTCTTAGGAGGGCTGGCTTGTTCATCCTCCGGCTCTAGATCGTGCTGGAGGGGATTGTCATCATCTTCGACACCATCCGGAGTACTTTTATCTCCTGTGTCAGTATCACCGCTTTTGCTGTGGCGAGACTTAGAGCGGTGCCGCTGACGTCGGCGCTGCGGTTGCTTCTTGGAGGGGTCGTCCTCCGTTGTCTTGTCGCCATTGCCTTCTTTGGGTGTGTCCACCATATATATATATATCATATGATGAGGTGGCGGTCCAATGCCCCGTGGGCAGTGGTTCTTGTTCGTCTCCTTCATCGTTGTCCATGCCATCGATGTCTTCGGAGTCGAAGTCGAGCATGTCGGTTAAGTCGTCGACAGTGGCTACTAAGTGGGTGGTGGGTGGGGAGTGAATTTCTTTGTCATCCGCATCCCACTCTAGCCGGACATAGTTCGGCCAAGGTTCTCCAAACAGGGAGAGAGATTTTAACGAGTTCAGTATGTCGCCGAAGGGCGAGTGCTGAAAGATATCCGCGGAGGTGAACTCCATGATCGGCGCCCAATCGGATTCGATAGGTATGGACGCGGGTGGTTCAGAGTCCGTGGCCGGGGACGGGTCCAGTAGTCCCGCGTCACGGCTCTCGTGAGGGGTAAGGTTAGTATTCGGCTCTATCGCCACTGAGGGTGCGGCCTCTGAGGCGGGGTCTATCCGCACGTCCTCGGATGGTGCAATCTGTTCCGGACTGAAGGCCGGAGTGGTTGCTGGCATGATCTCCCGAACACTGTCCGACAGCAGAGCTATATCGTGCTCGTCGTGATCGTGCGGCACACCTGGCATGGGCCCGAATCTGTCGAAGATCAAGTCTCCACGGATATCGGCAGTGTAATTCAAGTTTCCAAACCTGACCTGATGGCCAGGGGCGTAGCTCTCGATCTGCTCCAGATGGCCAAACGAGTTGGCCCGCAGTGCGAAGCCGCCGAATACAAAGATCTGTCCGGGGAGGAAGACCTCACCCAGGACCGCATTGTTGTCGATGATCGAAGGGGCCATCGAACCTTACAACGACGACACAGTGGAACTCGCAATGAAAGCACCTATGTCGGTGTCAAAACCGGCGGATCACGGGTAGGGGGTCCCGAACTGTGCGTCTAAGGCAGATGGTAACAGGAGGCAAGGGACACAATGTTTACCCAGGTTCGGGCCCTCACGATGGAGGTAATACCCTACTTCCTGCTTGATTGATCTTGATGATATGAGTAGTACAAGAGTTGATCTACCACGAGATCGTAGAGGCTAAACCCTAGAAGCTAGCCTATGATATGATTGTTGTCGTCCTACGGACTAAACCCTCTGGTTTCTATAGACACCAGAGGGGGCTAGGGTTACACAGAGTCGGTTACAATGAGAGGAGATCTACATATCCGTATCGCCAAGCTTGCCTTCCACGCCAAGGAGAGTCCCATCCGGACACGAGACGAAGTCTTCAATCTTGCATCTTCATAGTCCAACAGTCCGGCCAAAGGATATAGTCCGTCTGTCCGGATACCCCCTAATCCAGGACTCCCTCATCGACCTTGGGCTCTACTTGAACCTGTGGACGAGAAGCACTGTGCAGCTGCTGCCGACGCCGTTAGGGACTTGGTGCAGGCCCTGCTGAAGAAGTTCCTCGCCATCGACCCTACACCTCCGGCGGATGGTGCCGCCGATCCCACGACCGCGGGCGATGGCGATGCTGCCGACGGGGGGGGGGGGGGCTTCCTGACGACGGCACCCAAGGCTGAGGAGGAGGCTTGCTGGTGGTGCTCCTTCCCATTTTTACTTCCCGGCGATATGCACCATGCCTCGTGGAGGCATCAAAACTTCTGTTTGGTATTTGAGGAACAATATGTTTTGTACTAATTTGTTAAGATTTCGGGATTTCCTTTCCGTTTGCTTGATGTTCTACGTCGGCAGGGCCCGGCCGCGCGCATACCTCAGCCGTCATTGGGTCGTCTGGATCACCAGGACGAGACCAAGGGGTGTGGGGCCACGTGACCAGTTAGGCTCCTGAGTCGCGATGCTCAGCAGTCCCCTTTGATGCACAAACGGCCTACGGGAGGAGATGCGAAAGTAGCCCTTAGTGTTCTGCGTCGGCAGGGCCCAGCCCCGCGCGTACCTCAGCCACCGTTGGGTCATCCAGATCGCCAGGATGAGACCAAGGGGTGAGGGGCTACGTGATTAGTTAGGCTCCTGAGTCGCGATGCTCAGGAGTCCCCCTTGACGTATGAACATACCTCCATACATGTCCTCACCAAGGTCCCGCTCGGGAGGGGCGCGCGATGACCAGGTCCGAGGGACCTGGTAGGGTGGCGTACGCTTGGGTGTGACCCGAGCGTAGCCCCCGTGCCGAGCCCCCTCGCGTGACTCTCCTGAGGAGGAAGTGTTGCGATGAGGCTGGACAATAAGCCTGGGGGCTCCCTGAGGTTGGTACGGCCATGGGGCCGCCCTCAGTTGTTTATCACCAGCGCGGAGCATAGCGCTTTCGCACTTGCATGGGCATAGCCGCTCCTCGACCGTGTCGACTGCCAGCGCGGAGCATGGTGCTTCCACTGGTGCGTGGATGGGGGCTCCCTCTGAGTGAAGCCCCCGGGGCGTGTACAGCCCCACCCTGGCACGTGGCTTGCATGACAGGGCTGGACGAGGTGTGTCTGGGCACTCGTGAGCAAGCGCGGGACTCACGAGGCCCTACCTCAAGGCGGGTTGCACCTGATCTTGGCTCTTGATAGCTGTGGTGGGCCTGCGTGATGGTTAGGTGACCTGTGCCGAATGAATCTCTGAGGTGATCACAAGAGAAGGCCAAACACTAACGATCCCAGGAGGTGACGTGAACGGGGCCGGCCCGCCAGATAGAGCTCAGTCATTGGGTCTATCGATGCTACAGGGACGCCGTTCCCAGTCTTCTCATGCGAATAATCCTAAAGAAAGACAACCGGCGTGCGGCTCCTGTGGTGGCGAGGCATCGGGTCGCGCGCCCTGGCTTGTCCGTCCGCGATTAGCTCATGCGAGAACAAGGCACCAAGGGCCATGGGAGGTGACGTACATGGGAGCTGGCCCGTGAGCCAAATCTCAGCCTCTTGGGTTTAGCGACACCGCAGGGACGAACCCGAGCACAGACGCTGTGCCAGTCCTTAATCATGGGGCGGTCGTGGGCGGGCTTGCAAGGGCGCACGACGTTCGCGGTATCGAAGTACCGGACAGGCAGGTGATAATCATAAGGTTACTCATGCAAGGAGTCAAGCTAGTTCAAATAGATGCAAGAAGGATACATGACACAAGGACGGACCCATGCGGCCTGGGGATGATGCAGCTCGAGGGGCACCCCCAACAGAGTAAGCTAAAGATGCAAAAGGATACATGTCGCAGGGACAGGACCATGCGACTTGGGGATAATGCTGCCCGAGGGGTGCCCCCAACTAAATGAATCGGAGAGAGTCACCTGGTACCATTGTTGAAGAGATGTTGACGTGGCCGAAGACGCATGCTGAAGGGGTTGCTCCTCACGAGTCGCTTGGGTCCTAAGCCTCGGGAGGCTCCGAGGGCCCGGGTAGCTCATGAAGAACCATCGCCATCTCTGCCAGGACAGCGTGATGCCTGGCCTCCTAAGCCGCCAGAACACTCCGCAAGTGGCACTGGTACATGACAGCAGTGTTCGGCAAGCCGAATGGTATGCGAACATAGCTGTGAGGTGGATCCTCGCACCGACCAACGCGTGATGGCCAGAAACGCTCCTGAGATTCCACCCTGTTGAGTCCTAGGATGTCGACGCGGACGCGCAGCTCGTCTTCCTCGCCAGGACGCGGTGCTGCGCCAGGTGGTGGGCGCTGGTCGCCGCGCATGGTTTTCGCCTCTTGGAGCTCCTCGATCGCCTTGGTGATGAACTCCTGAGCACCAGGCACTCCACGCCTTGTGCCCTCTTGAGGGAAGCGTGTAGAGAAGCATGCCTCCACGTGATGCCCGAGCGCCTCCCTCATGACATGGGTTAGGTCAGAGACCCTCCAGAAGAGATCCCCCGAGCCTAGCCTAAGGAGGGTGCCAGGCGTGCCTTCCTATGCGAGGGAGGGAGGCGCCCCATCCGTGGGCGCAGGTCCTAAGGTGGTGCTGCTGGAGCCGCTCTCCTGAGGCCCTTGGCAGAGTAGTTGCTTCTTCTTCTTGGAGACTGCCTCATGAGGGTAGGCGGCACATTCGTTATCTGGGTCTTCGGCCGCTGCAGCCTGGTAAGCGCACTCGAGAGGGCACACCACGTCCTTTTCCTCGCAAGCGACCATGATGACGCCACTGCTCCCTGGCATCTTGAGGACATTGTAGCCGTGATGAATCACTACCATAAACTTGGCCAGGGCTGGGTACCCGAGGATCGCACTGTACGGCAGGCGGATGTGGGCAACGTTGAAGTCGATGAGCTCGGTGCGGTAGTTGTCGCGCTTGCCGAAGGTGACAGGGAGGCGGACCCGCCCTATCGGGGTGGTGGAGCCGTCGATCACACCTGAGAAGGGCTTGGTAGCCTGTAGCTGATTATATGGCACTTGGAAGCGGTCGAATGTCTTGACGGATAGGGCATTGAGCCCTGCACCGCCGTTGATGAGGGTCTTGGTGACTTGGACGTTGCTAATGATGAGTGAGCAGAGCATCGGGACGACGCCGGCAGTTGCCGCACACTTGAGCTGGTCGGATGAGTTGAAGGTAATGGTGCACTTGCACCACCTGAGCGGGCGCGTAGCCTTGAGCTTGGGGAGAGCTACGTTCACCTCGCAGGAAAACTGCTTGAAGATGTGCTAGGAGGCTGGGGCCTGAGCCCCACCCAAGATGCAGGCGATGGCGCGCGGCTCCTAGAAGCCCCCAGCCCCCTCGTCCTGGTGATGGTCATCGTTCCTCCTGACCTGGCGCGCCAAATGTCGGGTTTCGGGTTCCGACAAACCCTTGTGAGGTTCGAACTCTGAGGTGCGCATGAAGAACTCTCTCTCCTTAGCTCGCACACTCAACGATCCCACGACCAAGCTCGATGAACCCAAAGAACAAGAGACACAAAGGTTTATACTGGTTCGGGCCACCGCGTGGTGTAATACCTACTCCAATGTGGTGGTGGATTGCCTCAAGGGGCCGAGGATGAACTAATACAGCGGGTGAACAACCTCAGGAGGAGAGGCATTCTTGAGCTCGATGAGCTGGCGAATGTGAGGATGGGATGGATCCAATCCAAGATGAGTTTCTTCCTATGATGGTGGCTAGTCCTATTTATAGAGGCCGTGGTCCTCTTCCCAAATGTTAGGCGGGAAGGGATCCCACAACGGCCAAGTTTGAACGGGGACAACTAGTACAAGCTATCCTGACAAAAGGTGGTCTTCGCCTGCCAAAGGCTCTGGTGGTGATGTTGCTGTGGGCTCCGCGATGACCTCCGTCCTACCGTCCTGCTGGTCTTGGTCTTATTGCACCGATATGGAAGCCTTTGCCTGATACCTCGGGACTCCTCGCCTGCGCTTGCCTCTTTAGCACCAAAGAGGAAACTGGTACCCTGCGCCCGCTGGAGCCCCCCTGGCCTTGGTCGTCACGACTCACGTCATGTGAACCTCGCGAGGTGTCCCTTGCATAGATATCTCCACTCCTCAGGAGCAAGCCTAGTGAGACTGCCCCCAGGGAGGTCTTGGTGTCGTCCGCCTCGCAAGGCTTGGCCCCTCGCGAGGGTCTTGGGCTGCTACTGCCGAAGCTGGGCCATACCAGGCGGTTGGTGGAGCCACACCACGGGCTGCAGGCAGGCAAGTCTAGGCACCCCCAGTCCCAGAACACCGACATAATTCATGGTAGAAGTGATCCGGTCATGGTCACATCCAACATTAACTAGACTCAATGCATGTTAAAATAAGAACGACAATAACACACTCAAAGTCGGTGCTTGAATGAGAAGGTGATGACTCAAAAATAAAAGTAAATAACATGAAAGTAAATAGAAGGGCCCTTCGTAGAGGGAAGCAGAGATTTGCAGAGGTGCCAGAGCTCAAAGCTTAAAACAGAGATGAATACATTTTGAGAGGTGTGCTTTTCCTGTCAATGTCACGACAAAGGATTCCAATATCTTCCATGCTAAACACATTATCGGCGGTTCCCAAGCGGAAAGGTAAAGTTTACTCCCCCTCAACCATAAAAACACAAGCCATGGCTAGCTGAATCCTTGGGTGCCCTCCAAACGATCAACTTTCCGGGGGAGTTTGTTTTATTATATTTTTCTTTATTTTTGATTGCAGGACTGGGCATCCCTACTACCAACCTCTCTCATGCAATGACAAGTGAAGAAACATCCATCCTGATAAAAACCTGCTTAGCATGGAAGATACTGACCACCCCATTGTTCGTGTCAAAACCGGCAGATCTCTGGTAGGGGGTGCCGAATTGTGTGTCTGAGGATCAATGGTAACAAGGGACGATGGGGACATGATGTTTACCCAGGTTCGGGCCCTCTTAAAGGAGTTTAAACCCTACGTCCTGCTTGATTGTATTTGATGAATATAGGGGTTACAAGAGTTGATCTACCTCGAGATCGTAATGGCTAAACCCTAGCAGTCTAGCCTATGAGAATTCTGATAGCCTCTACGGACTAAAACCTTCGGTTTATATACTCACCGGAGGGGCCTGATATGTCTCCAACGTATCTATAATTTTTTATTGTTCCATGCTATTATATTATCAATCTTGGATGTTCTATATGCATTTATACGCTATTTTATATGATTTTTTGGGACTAACCTATTAACCTAGAGCCCAGTGTCAGTTTCTGTTTTTCTTTGTTTTTGAGTATGGCAGAAAAGGAAAACCAAACGGAGTCTAATTGACCTGAAATTTCACGGAGATTATTTTTTGGACCAGAAGAAGCCCACGGAGTATTGGAGATGGGCCAGAAGAGTCCCGAGGCACCCATGAGGGTGGGGGCGCGCCCTACCCCCTAGGCGCGCCCCTACCTCGTGGCCGCCTCGGAGACCACCCTGACTTGTTCCCGACGCCAAAACCTCTTATATATATACCCAAACTTCCAGAACATAACCTAGATCGGGAGTTCCGTTGCCGCAAGCCTCTGTAGCCACCAAAAACCAATCGGGACCCTGCTCCGGCACCCTCTCGGAGGGGGGATCCCTCACCGGTGGCCATCTTTATCATCCCGGCGCTCTCCATGACAAGGAGGGAGTAGTTCATCCTCGGGGCTGAGGGTATGTACCAGTAGCTATGTGTTTGATCTCTCTCTCTCTCTCTCTTGTGTTCTTGATTCGACATGATCTTGATGTATCGCGAGCTTTGCTATTATAGTTGGATCTTATGATGTTTCTCCCCTCTACTCTCTTGTAATGGGTTGAGTCTTTCCTTTGAAGTTATCTTATCGGATTGAGTCTTTAAGGATTTGAGAACACTTGATGTATGTCTTGCATGTGCTTATCTGCGGTGACAATGGGATATTCACGTGATCCACTTGACGTATGTTTTGCTGATCAACTTGCGAGTTCAGTGACCTTGTGAACTTATGCATAGGGGTTGGCACACGTTTTCGTCTTGACTCTCCGGTAGAAACTTTGGGGCACTCTTTGAAGTTCTTTGTGTTGGTTGAATAGATGAATATGAGATTGTGTGGTGCATATCGTATGATCGTACCCACGGATACTTGAGGTGACATTGGAGTATCTAGGTGACATTAGGGTTTTGGTTGATTTGTGTCTTAAGGTGTTATTCTAGTATGAACTCTAGGATAGATCGAACAGAAAGAATTGCTTCGTGTTATTTTTACTACGAACTCTTGAATAGATCAATCAGAAAGGATAACTTTGAGGTGGTTTCGTACCCTACAATAATCTCTTCGTTTGTTCTCCGCTATTAGTGACTTTGGCGTGACTCTTTGTTGCATGTTGAGGGATAGTTATATGATCCAATTATGTTATTATTGTTGAGAGAACTTGCAGTAGTGAAAGTATGAACCGTAGGCCTTGTTTCGAAGCATTGCAATACCGTTTGTGCTCACTTTTATCACTAGTTACCTTGCTGTTTTTATATATTTTAGATTAAAAAACCTATATCTACCATCCATATTGCACTTGTATCACCATCTCTTCGCCGAACTAGTGCACCTATACAATTCACCATTGTATTAGGTGTGTTGGGGACACAAGAGACTCTTTGTTATTTGGTTGCAAGGTTGTTTGAGAGAGACCATCTTCATCCTACGCCTCCCATAGATTGATAAACCTTAGGTCATCCACTTGAGGGAAATTTGCTACTGTCCTGCAAACCTCTGCACTTGGAGGCCCAACAACATCTACAAGAAGACGGTTGCGTAGTAGACATCAAGCAATTTCTGGCACCGTTGCCGGGGAGGTGAGTGCTTGAAGGTATATCTTTAGATCTTGCAATCGAATCTTTTAGTTTCTTGTTTTATCACTAGTTTAGTCTATAAAAGAAAACTACAAAAAATGGAATTAAGGGTGCCTCATATGCTTCATCTTTTCAATGTCTTTCGTGAAATGATGGAAATGAAAATTGTGCTCAAGTACTAGAAGAAGAATTATATAGAATGCTTGGCATAAAATATGTGAATGATGAGCATGATTGCAATGTTGTTAGTATGAATTCTTTGAATACCCATGATGCTAATGATATGCAAATCCACAAGCTTGGGGATGCTATGTTTGATGAAGATGATATGTTTTGTCCCCCAAGTTTTGATGAGCAAATTTATTATGATGATAGCATGCCTCTTATTTATGATGATTATATTGATGAAAGTGGGTTTGGAAGAGTGTCAACTTTAGGAAGTAATGATCCCACTATTTTGGAGGGTGTTGAATCTTATTTTGATAATTATGAAAGTGGATTTGGAGAGGTCATGACTTTATTTAGTGATGAATCCACTATCTCGGAAGAGGTTCCAATTGATTATGAGAATAAAGTTGCTATCTATGATGATTATTGTGATGACTTGTATGCTATAAAGACTAATTATAACCATGAAACTTGTCATCATGATTGTCGGGGTCTGCGCAGCCTTGTCCTTGGACCTGGCGGTACCGTGAGCTCCCTCGTCGACGCCCGTTCTTCTGCCGGCGTCTTCCCCACCAGCCGTTTGCTCCGGCGGTGGTGGGTTTGTCGCGGACGGAGCAGCCACCTCCGAAGCCTTCTTCTTCGGCGGCATGTCGATGAAGATGATGAAGATCTAGCTCGTGTGAACGCCGGATCAGGTTCACACAACCTCGCCGCCCCCTACCTGGCGCGCCAAAGATGTCGGGGAAACTGATCCGCGAGCACCTATGGGGACCGAGCCCCTTTCGGTTCGGCGGGGGGCGGAGGTCGCACGAAGAGCAGATCGAGGCGGAGCACACGAGCAGTTTACCCAGCTTCGGAGCTCTCCGGAGAGATAATACTCCTACCGCTGCTTTGTGGTTTGTATTGAGTTCTTGCTCGGGAGCGCTGAGTGCTACAGTACGCACCAGCAGCTAACGAGACCGAGCGTGAGCGTTCTATCGTCCGTCCCCCTCTACGTTGTGCATGGGCCTCCTTTTATATGCTCAAGGGGTCACCGACAGGTGGCAACGTGGGCAAGGGCAAAAATGGAAAAGGTGCTGCGGTTGGTACAGCTACCTGCACAGTGTGTCATACCTAACCCTGATGGTAGGGGACAAGGGCATTAAATGCCTATCTACGTCGCCTAAACAGTGCAAAAAAGGGACCGTCAGGGACGCCACCGCTCGCCACGATGGCGATCTTGTCAGCGCCGCTTGCCATAGTGCACCCCTGGCTGCACAGCCTCCCGCCACGTACGCCTGGAAGGGTCCCAGAGCGACACGTTGGTGGGTGTGCTGGAGCGCGGGTACAGAGTGGTTGCTAGCCGCGGCAAACGCCTTGCCGCGGCTGTTGTCTTGTCGCGTCCGGGAGCTTGTCGCTCGCCGGGTCTTGCCGGGACGCGTGGTGCGTCGCGGCAAGTTCCTTGAGATGCCTTGGGTGGCCTCCCCGGCAAGCTCCTCCTGCCGGGGTCTTGTGCCTTGAGTGGCCTTCCCGGCAAGCTCCTCTTGCCGGGGCCTTGTCTCCTTGGCTTGAATACTTTGTTCTTGAATGGCTCCAAAGGAACCACAGAGGATATTGGCGGTCACCTGGCAAGCCTTGCCGCGGGACGCTGCGACTGCCCGTGCACAAGTTCAGGATACTAGGGTACCCCTACTCTAGTACACCGACAATGATTTTGGTTTTCAATTGTATTATGCCTCACATGATAGTTATTTTGTTGAGTTTGCTCCCACTACTATTCATGAGAAGAAATTTGCTTATGTGGAGAGTAATAAAAATTCTATGCTTGTAGATCATGAAAAGAATGCTTTATGTGATGGTTATATTGTTGAATTCATTCATGATCCTACTGAAAATTATTATGAGGGACGAACATATGCTTGTAGGAATTGCAATAATATCAAGTTTCCTCTCTATGCGTTGAAAATCTTGAAGTTATGCTTGTTTTGCCTTGCTATGCTAGTTGATTATTGTTCCCATAAGTTGTTTGCTCACAAAATCCCTATGCATAGGAAGTGGGTTAGACTTAAATGTGCTAGTCATATTCTTCATGATGCTCTCCTTATGTTTCAATCCTTATCTTTTATGTGAGCATCATTGAAATCATCATGCCTAGCTAGGGGTGTTAAACGTTAGCGCTTGTTGGGAGGCAACCCAATTTTATTTTTGTCCTTTGCCTTTTGCTCCTGTTTAGTAATAAATAATTCATCTATCCTCGGTTTATATGTGGTTTTATGTTTTAATTAGTGTTTGTGCCAAGTAGAACCTCTGGGAAGACTTGGGCGAAGTCTTTGCGATCTTGCTGTAAAAAACAGAAACTTTTGCGCTCATGAGATTAGCTGCCTTTTTTTACTGGAGAGTGATTTTAGGTTGATTATTTTTGTAGATGATTAATAGACAAATTCCTCAGGTCCACCAATTTATTTCAGAATTTTTGGAGTTCCATAAGTATACGTTTGATATAGGTTACTACATACTGTTCTGTTTTTGAGAGATTCTGTTTTCTATGTGTTGTTTGCTTATTTTGATGAATCTATGAGTAGTATCGGAGGGTATGAACCATAGAGAAGTTGTAATACAGTATGTATTACACCAATATGAATTTAGTATGAGTTCACAACAGTACCTAAGTGGTGATTTATTTTCTTATACTAATGGAGCTTACGAGTTTTCTATTGAGTTTTGTGTTGTGAAGTTTTCAAGTTTTGGGTAAAGATTCGATGGACTATGGAATAAGGAGTGGCAAGAGCCTAAGCTTGGGGATGCACAAGGCACCCCAAGGTAATATTCAAGGACAACCAAGAGCCTAAGCTTGGGGATGCCCCGGATGGCATCCCCTCTTTCGTCTTCGTTCATCGGTAACTTTACTTGGAACTATATTTTTATTCACCACATGATATGTGTTTTGCTTGGAGCGTCATTTTATTTTCTTCTGTTTTGCTTGATGTTTGAATAAAATACCAAGATCTGAAATTCTTAAATGTTAGAGGGTCTTCACATAGTTACATAATTATTCAACTACTCATTGATCTTTGATGGAAACGAATATTTTGGCAATGCTACTCGATGTATTGATCGGTGCATAGCGCACGTATATATGGAGTACAAGGTGGGCCACAACCTCAACTATACAATGACTAGGAGGTGGGCCGGACTATACAATATACATGCACAAACCATATATTCAACACCCCCCCGCAGTCGAAGCATCGCCGAAGACGCAAAGACTGGACCTGAACTCCTCGAAAACAGAAGTAGGCAGTCCTTTTGTCATAACATCGGCAAACTGTTGCGCCGTCGGGATGTGGAGGACCCGGATGCGCCCAAGGGCCACCTGCTCACGAACAAAGTGTATGTCGAGCTCAATGTGCTTCGTTCATCGATGGTGGACCGGGTTGGCAGAGAGGTACACGGCGGAGACGTTGTCGCAGTAGACGAGCGTGGCCTTGTGAACATCACAAAGCAACTCCTGGAGCAGCTGACGAAGCCAAGAGCATTCGGCAACGGTGTTAGCCACTGCCCGATACTCTGCCTCGGCACTCGAGCGAGAGACTGTGGGCTGTCGCTTGGAAGACCAAGAGATCAGAGACGGCCCAAGGTAGACATAGTACCCCGAAGTGGAGCGCCGTGTGTCCGGGCAGCCAACCCAGTTCACATCAGAGTAGGCGACGAGGTCGGTGGAGGCGGAGGTCGTCAGTGTAAGTCCCATGGACGGGGTGCCACGTATGTAACGGAGGATACGCTTCACCAAGGTCCAGTGAGAGTCACGCGGAGCATGCATGTGAAGGCAGACCTGCTAAACGGCATACTGCAAGTCGGGGCGCGTCAGAGTGAGGTACTGCAAGGCACCCACAATGGAGCAATAGAAGGCCGCGTCGGATGCGGGAGAGCCCTCCAGAGCGGAAATCTTGGCCTTGGTTTCAAAAGGTTTGGGAGCAGGCTTGCAGTTAAGCATGCTGGCACGATCGAGAAGCTCATGGGCGTAAAATTGCTGGTGCAGAAAGAACCCATCTGGTCGTCGAACCACCTCAATGCCGAGGAAGTAGTGGTGGGGCCCCAAGTCCTTTAGGGCAAACTCATCGCGAAGACGAGTAGTAAGCCGCTGGAGAAGCGCGACAGTGGATGCCGTCAGGATGATGTCGTCGACATAGAGCAACAAGTAGGCCGTGTCAACCCGGTGATGGTACACGAAGAGGGACGCGTCGGAGCGGGTCGATGTAAATCCGAGCGTCTGCAGGAAGGCAGCGATACGCTGGTACCAGGCCCGAGGCGCCTGCTTCAACCCGTAAAGAGAACGGGAGAGCAAGCACACATGGTCCGGATGTGTGGCGTCGACGAAGCCGGTGGGCTGCTCACAGAACACCTGCTCAGCGAGGTGGCCGTGCAAGAAGGCGTTGGAGACGTCCAACTGATGCACAGGCCAAGCTCGGGAGACGGCCAGCTGAATCACGATGCGGATCGTGCCCGGTTTGACAACCGGAGAAAAGGTGTCGGTGAAGTCCATGCCCGCACGTTGCCGAAAGCCTCGAACCACCCAGCGAGCTTTATAGCGCTCGAGAGTCCCGTCTGGACGAGTCTTATGCCAAAAGACCCACTTGCCCGTGATGATGTTGGCATGAGGCGGCCGAGGGACAAGCTGCCAGGTGCGGTTCCGTTGGAGCGCATCGAACTCTTCCTGCATCACAGCGAGCCAATGAGGGTCCCGAAGGGCGGCTCGAGCTGACGATGGGAGAGGTGACGGATCGGAGACGGAAGCGGCAAGAAGATACTCATCGCTGGTGTACCGCGTACTCGGGCGTAAGGTGCCAGCCCGAGAGCGAGTCATCGGGCGGGGCAGCAAGTCCGGGGCGACGGGCGAAGACGAAGAAGAGCCCGCCGCCGCTGATGCCGCGGATGAAGCCGCAGGCGAGGCTACCACGGGTGTCGTGGATTTGTCACGGCAGATGTCCTAGTGAGAGGACTTAGTCGTGGAGCCATCGCAACGGGTTAGCTTGAAGGGGTTAAAAGTGGACACAAGGACACGGTTTTTATACTAGTTCGGCCCCTTCAATGAAGGTAAAAGCCTACGTCTAGTTGTGATGGGATTGATGGGTTTCGAGGGCTTAAGGAGCGATAAGCTTCGCCTAAACCTCGAGTTCTTCTTCTCTCTCCCAAACCGCCGTCGGGTCGTCCCCTTATATACACGGGTGACACCCGTCGGTCTGCAAAGTCCCAACCTCCGGCTTATAAACGTGCCCGGGTCGGTCTCTCTATTCCTATCTTACAATACAAGTTGGCCCCAGGCCGGTTTACACCATAAACCTTTAAACCGGTTATAGGCCTTGGGCCTTCCTATTTCTCCTTGGGCTTTAACATCTCGGGTCTGTTGACGGCGGTAACCCGGGCCCTGCAGGCCGGTTTACCCCAGATAGCAACATCCCCAACATTAGGCCCCAGATTGATTTGAACAGGTTCATGTCAATCCTTAATAAGAATTTCTGTCTTCAAATGTCTTCCAGTAACTTGTTAAACCGCTGTTTCTCCGTCCCCTCTTGCTATGGTAAACCGATATGACGTCAGCGCAAGTTACCGTCTCCTTTCGCTAACCCGCAAGAATCAGGGCGACGGCTGGGCTTCCGAAATCTCCGGCCCCTGGATTCGCGCGCCTGACACGCGCGCCGCGCCTTATAAATAGGACTTGAAGGCCATCTTCCTTTCCTCCCCTTCTTTGTCTTCCTCGCGACCCAGACCTCAGAGCTCCGCCGCCGCCGTCAGCTGCTGCATCAACTCCGGCCGCTGCATCAACCTGATCGGATCAGAGCACCGCGGCGACTTTCCACATCTGTTTGGACCCCGGTAAGGCCCCTGTTCTTGTTGCTTTGGATCTGTTCTAGGGTTCGTCGTCCTGCTACTGTTTCTTGCTCATCCCCATAGCAGCCTTTGCGAACAGATGATGATACCTGTATCTGGATTTGTAGTTCCTCTCGGTATTCGCCATAAATCTGTATTCGTCTTCTTAGATCTCGCTCATTTCCTGCTTGTCGAACTTATGTTGTCCTGCTGTGAGCCAAACTTCATATTTTTATTTATTTTTCGCCCTAGCTGTAGATCCATTGCTTTGAAAGAATCCGTATGGGATCTGTTTCTGCTTTCATACTCACAGCTGTTAGATCTGGTCGGTTTAACTCTTAGCAAAGTGAACAAAACGATCCACACATCCATTAGTCCCCTTGATGAACCGCTGGTTGATATCATTGTGGATAACCTGACTCTATATAAGATCATCTTCGGTTTATAATCACACTTGTTCTCAACCCGGAATACATTTATCTTGTAGATTTCCGCATGGCAAAACAGGTGTACGAATGCAACTGGGTTCCCTCTTGCATCACTGAGACCCAACTAAACAACTTAGTTCTGACTGGTGCTTTGAGTAGCAAAAATACCATCCATTGGAGGGTTCCAGGAGACGAATGCCCTCCTACCCCGCAGGAGGGAGAAGTGGTGGTGTTTGCGGATCACCTGGCCCGGGGGTTTAACCCACCCGGTTCAAAATTTTATCGGGACGTCTTGGCTAATTTTAGGTTGCGCCCACAAGATGTTGGTCCAAATTCAGTCACGAACATCTGTCATTTTCAAGTACTTTGCGAGGCGTACTTTCAAGAGGAACCCACTGTAGAGCTGTTCCGGGACTTTTTCCATCTGAACCGACGTACTGAATTTACCGATGGCCCTAATATGGAACTGGGTGGTATGGCGATTCAGAAGAGGAAAGAGGTGACTTATCCTCACGCCAAGTTGCATAGTCATCCGCAAGAATGGAATTGCACTTGGTTCTATTGCAAGGATACTTCCCCTGCTGAAGAAAATCCACTGCCCGGTTTCCGTCCAGAGAGACTTAGCAATACTCACCCCTTCCCCCCACGGCTAACTGCCAAAGAGAGGAGTAAATATGCCCCTCAGCTGTCCAAGCTCAGAGCCTTCATGGCTAACGGTTTAACGGGGGTAGATCTTGCTCGTTGCTGGATTTCATGGAGCATCCTGCCCCTTAGCATCCGCTCCGGTTTAATGTGCCAATACACGGGTCGGGTTGATGATCCCTTGAGGCACTGCAACATTCAGCTGACGGAGGACGAAGTCGCTGAAGCTGTGAAAAAGATGCTGAATGAACCGGAACATGTTTGTGCCCGAACCGGCCTTCTTCCATTTTGTGCCACAAACAAGCCACCTGCTGTAAGTATCTCCCCTCGGTTTGTTATAGAACTTATGATCTCCTTATACACATATTGCTAACTCCAGTCCTTCCTGAGACAGGGAGATGATCCATTTTGGAGCAAGAAGTTACAAGAGCCGACCGAAAAGGTAACCCGACCCAAGACGAGGGTGAAGAAGCCTGCTCAGAGGAAAAGGAACACCGCTTCCTCTACTCCGGATTTAGAGGAGGATGATGTGGGTAATCCGGACCTCGGGGTAGACCTCGATTCAGTTGGTTTGCTTTTTATACGTCTTATTGATGATGATATTTGTCAGGACGACGCTGAAGTGAGCCATGCCGAAGGCCCAGAGGTAACTATTCTTTCTTCTGATGCCGTTCCTTTGCCTTTGAAAAAACCTCGCCAAGCAAACCGGAGAATTAACTTTTCTCACCCTCTTGCTTACTTGGATCCCAAATTTCTTGTGAAGACCCAGCAACATGAAGCTCGACGCACCACCCGACATAGCGGCCAGGTAGTCACCTCCGCCGGTTTACCGAACAGCCCGGTTCGGAAACGCCGCTCAGAGGTCTCCGATTTACGCGCTAGCTTTCCTCCTAAAGCAGGTTTAACTCGTCAGCCTCTAAATCCATCTGACTCCGATTATCAGGTCACTTCCCATTCCTCTTCCGGTGAATCTTCAGCCACTCAACTGCCACCGTTGAAGACAGTTATTGGGTAAGTTGGACCGATCACAACATATCTCTGTATGGGTCTCTTAATCCATCTTATACCGTTTTTTCAATCTTTGGGCTTTTTCCAGGGCCAAACCTAGACCGAGCAAGAAGGCTCGTCTGGATAACCCGGCTGGAGGAACTGCCGCTCCTGAACCGGAGAAAACTCCTGGTGCTGACGCTCTGGGTCATGAAGATACTCAGAATTATCTATCTCCGCAAGATGACACCTGCGCTGAAGAAAGGATTATCGAACCTGCCAGCCATACTGATCCGCCTGTCAGTCCTGTTCGGGTTGAGGAATCCATCCCCCCTTCTGGAACTGCTGATAAACCGACAGGGCCACTGCAGAGCAGCGATTCCAAGGATGATGATGTTGTGATTACCGGCATCGGTCACTCTGAACCGGGGAACACTGCTACCTTAGCCAAGCATACTGCCAAGGACGAAATCTCGGCCGTGAAGGGCAAATGGGACCTTGACTCTTCTACGTACGCCGCTTTAAGCGCCCCGGATCTTTATTCTGGGTACCTGAACCGACTGTACACCAGTCGGGATTATGAAGCTGGCATGATCAAGATGATGAAGGAGAAACTTGAGGTAACTCCCTTGTGCTTCATTCCATTGCAACTTAGCTTATCAATATTTCCAAACCGAGATGGTAAACCGGATCAGGCTGCCTTGACAATTAAAGTCCGGTTTAGAAAACCCCAAGGCTTCAACATAGGTCATAACCAGAAAACATCATTAGATAACTATTAGCCCCCAAGTGCCAAGCTTAAATACTTGTATTAATCTTGGGACTTTTTGTAATGGAAAACTTGTGTTAAAATCAAATATGCATTAGCCCCCAAGTATCGAGCACATAACTTGCTTGTGTGGTTGATACTTCCAAACCGTGCAATATTTTCTGAACACTGTTGATGACCTGCTGCAGGGGGATTTGAAGACCAAAGAGAACCAAGTCTCGGACCTTCAGGAAGCTTTAAAAGCCCAGCAGATTGAAACTGAAAAAGCAAAGGAGGAATTGACCAAAGCCTTAACTGTTATGGAGCAGCTGAAAGCAAGCCGCAAAAAGGAGCAAGCCGATTGGGCTACTGAAAGAGCTCTTTTGACGAAGAGGGCTGAAAATGCCGAAGCTGCTCTTAAACTGGTGGTTGATGAGTTATCCACCGTGAAGCGACAAATACACTCCATGACCTCTGCCGTCTTTGGTAAACTTTTCGATGCCCTTCTTCCAATTTGTACCTTGTTTGCTACACCCTATGTCCGGTTTGTAATCCACCTTGAAACACTGCAGGCTCACGTATTGGACACTTGGGTTCTGATGTGCGGATGAAACTCAAAGCTGCTTATACTCTGATTGAACAGTTATACACCGGAGCACAAAGAGCTATCACCACTGCATCGCATAACAACCCTGCACCGTCTCTGATTCAAGACACATTAAAGAGGCTGTCCATGCTTCCGGCCCGGATTGAAGAGTTGAAAAGATCAGCTGCTCGAACTGGAGCCATCACTGCCTTGATCCGGGCCAAAGCGTGGGTACCAGATTTCGATCCTGTCGAAGCGGCCCAAGGATACCCCAGCTTGAAGGAAGACGGTTCAGACTTTGGTGAAGACGATTTGAGGGCGATAAACCGGGCGGTGCGCCCCCTAGCTTGTCAATTGGCTGAGGAAGCAGATCTGTCACGTTACCAAGCCCAATACGACAACCAGAACAAACGAGTATCTGCCCCGGTCCCTGAAGCGGGAAACCTTGTTCCTCCAATCCGTAAGCATACTTACGCCCCAGACATTGAACCGTCTTCGCTGATTCACGAAGAAGCCGTCTTTCAAGCGCTAATGGGAATCGACTGGACCACTGCTGATTTCCAGCCAATGGGTAACCAAGATGGAGCTGAAGCGGCGCGAGACGATCCCCAGCCTTCGAACCAAGGCGGCGAACAGGCGTAATCAACGCTCCGGTTCACCTTACTTGGTGACGTCTTAATCCGTCAACGAACAATATATTCAGGCACTATGTTGCCTTGCAATAAGATAGTTTAATACCTCTACATTTGAATGTGCCTTCGCGCACGGGTGCTGATGCTCTTTCCAATGACGTTTCCAACTTATGTTTCCTGCCTTTACTGAGTACACAATGTGATTTTTCGACCACCTGAACCGTGCTGCGCCTTTGCCAAACCGGGCAATTTGCCTCCGGGTTAAAAAACGGACCAGGCTATGCCAGCTGAATCGGTTTAAGGATGCTTGACGTTCCGAAGAACCAAAAAAGACACCACAATAAAGGCAGAAAAACAAAACCAAATATGAAAAGGCAACGCAATAGTAAAACGCATGCGAATAGTGGTTACTATGAACCGTTCAGAAGGCGTGACCATCGTCAAGACAAAACCGAGCCCCCAAGAGGTGTAGCTACGGTTTAGGTCGACTAGGTTCCTAACTGAATCGTGGCAAATATGCCGGCCAAATGGCATTGCATTGGTTCGTCAACCAAGCCCCCAAGTGACTCAATGGCCAAGGGCCGATCAAGTGGCATTGCGTTGGTTCGGACACGACCAAGCCCCCAAATGATTCATTGGCTAAAAAGCCGACCAGAAGGCATTACCATTATCAAGACATGACCGAGTTCCCATAAGGCGTAACCTACGGTTCAAGTCGATTAGGTCCCCAACTGATTCAGTGGCAAATGTGCCAGCCAGAAGGCATTACCATCGTCAAGACATGACCAAGCCCCCCGGAGGTGTAGCTACGGTTCAGGCCGACTAGGTCCCCAACTGACTTTTATAGGGATAGCTATGTTCTCTTTGGTTCGAATACGACCTATGTTTGAACAGGAAGCCCCATGTTTGAATAGCTGTGTTCTCTTTGGTTCGAATACGACCTATGTTTGAACAGGAAGCCTCATGCTTGAACCGGGATATTGAACCGGATATTAAGAGCTTCACAGCCTTGCAGGAGACATCTTCCCTTGAACCGGCTTTTAAACCGGAATTTATAATTTGAACTTCTGTGAAGCGACCTCCAGGGGTAAACACGCATGATGTGAAGAACAGCAGAGACCCCGCTTTACTCGAGGCTCCGGTTTATTGTATTAATCATAATATATACATGGTTATGATATGTACATAAACAGAGCCCAAGGCTCATGTATAATAAGGTCGAAGATGAGCTATGTTCCACGGCCTGCTGGTCTCCTCCTCTGATGTGCGTGAATCCTTGCGCTCTCGAATATCAATCAGGTAATATGACCCATTATTCAGATTCTTGCTGACCACAAAAGGTCCTTCCCAAGGCGGGGATAATTTATGCTGATCAGACTGATCCTGGATGAGCCGAAGCACCAAATCTCCCTCCTGAAAAGTTCTGGTCTTCACCCGACGGCTGTGGTAACGGCGAAGATCTTGCTGGTAAATCGCTGAACGGGCAGCTGCCAAGTCACGCTCCTCATCTAACAAGTCAAGAGCGTTCTGCCGTGCCTGCTCATTGTCCGCTTCAACATATGCTGCCACGCGAGGTGAGTCATGTCGTATATCACTTGGGAGAACCGCCTCTGCTCCATAGACCATAAAAAACGGCGTAAACCCCGTGGATCTGTTAGGCGTGGTGTTGATACTCCATAACACAGATGGTAGCTCCTCCACCCAACAACCCGGCGTCCTTTGCAAAGGGACCAGAAGCCGGGGTTTGATACCCCTCAAGATCTCTTGGTTCGCTCGTTCTGCCTGACCATTAGACTGTGGGTGCGCTACCGAAGAAACATCAAGCCGTATATGCTCCCGTGCACAGAACTCTTTCATGGCCCCCTTGGATAGATTGGTACCATTATCTGTGATGATGCTGTGTGGAAAACCAAACCGGAAGATCACCTTCTTTATAAACTGAACCGCCGTGGCAGCATCACACTTACTGACAGGTTCGGCCTCCACCCACTTTGTGAATTTGTCAACCGCCACCAGTAGGTGGGTCTTCTTATCTTTGGAACGCTTAAAAGGCCCAACCATATCAAGCCCCCAAGTCGCAAACGGCCAAGTGATTGGAATCATCCTCAATTCTTGAGCCGGTATGTGTGCTCGTCTGGAAAATTTCTGGCACCCATCACATAATCTGACTAGGTCTTCTGCATCAGCATGAGCAGTTAACCAGTAGAAACCGTGGCGGAACGCTTTAGCCACCAATGATTTTGAACCGGCATGGTGGCCGCAATCCCCTTCATGTATTTCCCGTAATATCTCGCACCCCTCCTTAGGGGATACGCACCGTTGCAGCGCTCCTGACACGCTGCGATGATGTAACTCTCCTTTGAAAATGGTCATAGACTTGGACCGTCGTACTATCTGTCGAGCCAAGCTTTCATCTTCTGGCAACTCACCCCGGTTCATGTATGCCAGATAAGGGAGCGTCCAATCCGGGGTGATGTGAAGAGCCGCCACCAATTGAGCCTCCGGATCAGGAACAGCCAACTCCAGCTCACCGGGCAGCTGTACCGATGGGTGATACAATACGTCCAAGAAAACATTGGGTGGGACCGGTTTACGCTGAGAGCCCAAGCGGCTTAAAGCGTCCGCTGCCTCATTCTTTCTGCGGTCCACATGGTCCACTTGATAGCCTTTGAAATGCCCGGCCACCATATCTACTTCACGTCGGTATGCAGCCATGAGCGGGTCCTTAGAATCCCAGGTGCCAGATACCTGCTGAGCCACCAGATCCGAATCACCAAAGCACCTAACTCTGCTCAGATTCATCTCTTTAGCCATCCGAAGACCATGAAGCAAAGCTTCATACTCAGCCGCATTATTTGTACAAGGGAACATTAAACGGAGGACATAACAAAACTTATCTCCTCGTGGGGAAGTTAAAACGACTCCAGCCCCCGAGCCTTCCAATTGTCTTGACCCATCAAAATGAACGGTCCAATAGGTGTTATCTGGCTTCTCCTCAGGCGCTTGTAACTCTGTCCAATCGTTTATGAAATCGACAAGTGCTTGTGATTTTATGGCCGTCCGGGGTACGTACCTTAAATCGTGCGGCCCGAGCTCGATAGCCCACTTGGCAATCCGACCGGTCGCCTCCCGGTTCTGTATAATGTCACCCAAAGGAGCAGAACTGACCACCGTGATGGGGTGTCCTTGAAAATATTGCCTCAGCTTCCGACTTGCCATAAAAACACCATATACCAGCTTCTGCCAATGCGGATACCTTTGTTTGGACTGGATAAGTACTTCACTGATATAGTAAACCGGTCGTTGAACCGGGTGTTCCTTTCCAGCCTCCTTTCGTTCTACCACCATCGCCACACTAACCGCTCTGGCATTCGCAGCGACATATAACAGGAGTGGCTCTTTATCTACAGGGGCTGCCAAAACTGGCGGATTGACTAGCTGTCGCTTCAAGTCCTCAAACGCTTTATCAGCCTCCGGACTCCAGACAAATTGATCTGTCTTCTTGAGCATTTGATACAAGGGGATCGCCTTTTCACCAAGGCGGCTGATAAACCGGCTTAACGCTGCAATCCGCCCAGCCATGCGCTGAACATCATTGATGCATTTTGGTTTGGCCAGGGAGGTGATGGCTGTGATCTTTTCTGGATTGGCCTCAATTCCTCTATGGGACACTAAAAATCCCAACAGCTTGCCTACAGGTACACCAAAAACACATTTAGCCGGGTTGAGCATCATTTGGTACACTCTCAAGTTATCGAAAGTCTCCTTCAAATCGTCAACTAGGGTCTCCTTCTTTCGTGACTTGACCACAATATCATCCACATAAGCATGCACATTACGACCAATCTGCTCGTGGAGGCAATTTTGCACACATCGTTGATAAGTAGCCTGCGCACTCTTAAGCCCAAAGGGCATAGACACATAGCAGAAGGCTCCAAAGGGAGTAATGAACGCTGTCTTCTCCTGGTCCTTAACTGCCATCTTGATCTGATGATAACCCGAATAGGCATCCAAAAAACTTAAACGCTCGCAACCTGCCGTAGCATCAATGATCTGATCAATCCGGGGGAGAGCAAAAGGATCTGCTGGGCAAGCTTTATTCAAGTCTGTGTAGTCCACACACATGCGCCAGGTGCCGTTTTTCTTAAGAACTAGCACCGGATTAGCGAGCCATTCGGGATGAAAAACCTCAATGATAAACCCAGCTGCCAGGAGCCTGGCCACTTCCTCACCAATCGCTTTACGTCTTTCTTCGTTAAACCGCCGTAAGAACTGCTTTACCGGCTTGTACTTAGGATCCACATTAAGGGTGTGCTCAGCGAGTTGCCTCGGTACACCAGGCATGTCAGATGGCTTCCATGCAAAGATGTCCCGATTCTCACGGATGAACTCGATGAGCGCGCTTTCCTATTTTGGATCCAAGTTTGCACTGATGCTGAACTGCTTGGATGAATCGCCAGGTACGAAGTCAACAAGCTTAGTTTCGGCCGCTGACTTGAACTTCAAGGCCGGATCGTGGTCCGTAGTTGGCTTTTTTAATGACGTCATATCCTCCGGATCAACACTGTCTTTGTACTGCTTTAGCTCCTCCGTAGCACAAACCGATTCTGCATAAGTCGCATCTCCTTCCTCGCATTCCAAAGCGATTCGACGGCTCCCATGAACCGTTATAGTGCCCTTGTAACCTGGCATCTTAAGTTGCAGATACACGTAGCAGGGCCGTGCCATAAATTTTGCATAAGCTGGCCGTCCGAACAAAGCGTGGTACGGACTTTGGATTTTAACCACTTCGAACGTCAGCGTCTCTGATCTGGAATCGTGACTATCGCCAAATACCACTTCAAGGGCTATCTTACCAACCGGATATGCAGACTTGCCAGGCACCACCCCGTGGAACACTGTATTGGTCGGTTTGAGATCCTTATCTACCAGTCCCATACGACGGAAGGTCTCGTAATACAAGATGTTAATGCTGCTCCCTCCGTCCATGAGCACCTTGGTGAGCTTATAACCTCCCACCTGAGGCGCCACCACCAATGCTAACTGACCCGGATTATAAACCCTGGGAGGGTGATCCTCTCGGCTCCATATGATAGGCTGTTCTGACCAGCGCAGATAGTGAGGCGTGGCTGGTTCGATAGCACTAACTGCTCGCCTCTGAAGCTTTCTATCCCGTTTATCCAGGCTTGTAGTAAAGACATGATACTGTCCACCACTCAACTGTTTCGGGTTGCTCTGATAACCTGTTTGCTGCTGCCCGAAACCACTCTGATTACTTTGATTATTTTGGCTGACCTGTCCGCCCGGATTGCCCTGGAACCCTGGACCGGAACCTGAACCGCCGCCGGAGCTGCGATCATTTTGGAAAGTGTTTGAGTTTTTGAACTCCTTCATGATATAACAATCCTTCCAAAGATGGGTTGCTGGTTCCTCCTTTGTTCCGTGCTTCGGACAGGGCTGGTTTAAGAAAAAGTTCAAACGCTCCGGATTAGGACCAGGATCTGTGCGGAAACTTGGCTGTTTCCCCTTGCGCCGGTGGCCCTTATTCTGTGCACTTGTGTTGGCTACAAAGTCCATGCTCCCGTCCGGTTTACGCTTACCTCCGCCTCCATTACCTGTCGGTCGATGCTGCTGGCCTTTGGTGTTGCTATTCTTCCTTCCCTTCCCTGCTTTGTCATCACCAGAGTCAGGATCCTTGGTACTGTCAGAATCCGCATACTTCACTAAAGCGGTCATGAGCGTTCCTATATCTGTACAATCACGCTTCATCCGGCCCAGCTTTAGCTTCAAAGGGCCAAACCGACAGTTGCTTTCCAACAGCACTACAGCGGTGTCTGCGTTGATGCGATCTGATGAGTGCAAAACTTCTGATACTCGTCGTACCCAATGGGTAGTTGATTCCCCTTCTTGCTGAACGCAGGCTGCTAGGTCAACTATTGACATTGGCTGTTTGCACGTGTCCTTGAAGTTCTTGATAAACCGGGCGCGCAATTGGGCCCACGAGCTAATTGAATTAGGCGGCAAACTCTTTAGCCAAGTCCGGGCCGTTCCTTCTAACATCATAGTAAAATACTTGGCACACGCCGCGTCATCCACATCCAGCATCTCCATAGCCATTTCATAGCTCTCCACCCACGTCTCCGGAGGCTGATCTGCCGTGTAATTTGGTACTTTGCGGGGGCCTTTGAAGTCTTTGGGCAGGCGTACGTTGCGCAAGGTGGGAACAAGGCACGGTACTCCCAAAGAACTGGAAACCACCCCCGGTTCAGCCGCAGCTGCTGGGAAGATAGGTGTAAGCTGATGAGCCTGATGCTGCGCTGCCAATCCGGCCTCCCGTGCATGGGTGCGATCCACATTCTCGTGAGCATTGTCGTCGCCCGCCGGATTGTTGCCGCGGAGCGCTTCACGCCTGGCGTTACTTGAAACGGCCGGCTCCTCCACGCGCCTACTATAGCTCCTGCTGGGGCGAGGGGTGGAGTGAATCCGATCACGGCTTTGCGAATATGCTTCTTGCTGGGCCAACGCGGTCCTAAGGAGCTCCTTGACCCAGCGCGTCTCTTCATTCTGCGGTGAATCTCCTTCGATCGGAATGGCTTCCAACCGAGCCGCGGCCGCGACGAGGTTATCCATCGGGTTGGAATAATGACCTGACGGTGTTGGCATGGCCGGTGGTGTACCAGTGTTGTGACAAGGCAGGTTTATTATCCAGTGCTGAACCGGGGCGCCGGCTGTCGCCTCCGCACGGTTTACCCCTTGGGTGTCGAAGAGATTTCGAGCGTCAAGGGCGGCGGGCAACCGAGATCGGGATTTTCTCTTCAGGACCTCTTGAGACGCCTTCTGATCCATCATGAGCCTGTAAGCCTGTGCCTCTAAAGCGGCGCGCTCCGCCGTCATCCTGATCTCTTCTGCTGCCAGCTCCGCTTTAGCCCGAGTGATCTGCTCTCTCACTTTGGCAATCTCAGCATTGTGAACCTCCTGATCCACCGGGTTGGCTTCCGCTATGAGCGCTGCTAGTGCGTCAAATAGGTCTGACAAAACTTGGGCTGGCGAACCCGTAGGGCCTCCTGCCCGTGCAGCCGTTGCCGCTGCCGATCCGGAGATCGCTGCTGCTGCAGTTGATGATCGTGGCGCCGCCTGCGTTCCAGCCATGAAGATCCCAACCCGATAGGGCAGATCCGAGGGGTCCGGAATACTGTTGCCATCGGAGCCGCCCTCAATCCGATCATCTTGTAGCTGGTAAAGAGATTCGGTTTCCCCGGTCGACGTTTCATCGCCGGAGTAGATGGCGGTTTCGTCACCAGATTCGGATCCTTCCTCGTAGCTTCCTCCGTGGATGACTCCCACGAAGGCGTGCTTTCTGATCGGTTTAGCCAGGGTCGATCTCGTGCACTGAGCTGTCTCGACGAGGTCGGCGCAGACGCCTAGCTCGGGGCCCGGTTCTCCGATCTTGCCGATGAAAACATGGATGCCGCCAAAGGGGACCCGGTACCCGTACTCGATCGAGCCGGCGTCGGGGCCCCAGCCTGTGCTGTCGATGTAGAGTTTTCCGCGGCGGCTCTTGGTCATCCGTCCCACAGCGTAACCCTCGAGTCCTTCAAAGCGGCCCTCCAAAAACTTGAAACCATCTCGCGAGGGCCCCACGGTGGGCGCCAACTGTCGTGGATTTGTCACGGCAGATGTCCTAGTGAGAGGACTTAGTCGTGGAGCCATCGCAACGGGTTAGCTTGAAGGGGTTAAAAGTGGACACAAGGACACGGTTTTTATACTAGTTCGGCCCCTTCAATGAAGGTAAAAGCCTACGTCTAGTTGTGATGGGATTGATGGGTTTCGAGGGCTTAAGGAGCGATAAGCTTCGCCTAAACCTCGAGTTCTTCTTCTCTCTCCCAAACCGCCGTCGGGTCGTCGCCTTATATACACGGGTGACACCCGTCGGTCTGCAAAGTCCCAACCTCCGGCTTATAAACGTGCCCGGGTCGGTCTCTCTATTCCTATCTTACAATACAAGTTGGCCCCAGGCCGGTTTACACCATAAACCTTTAAACCGGTTATAGGCCTTGGGCCTTCCTATTTCTCCTTGGGCTTTAACATCTCGGGTCTGTTGACGGCGGTAACCCGGGCCCTGCAGGCCGGTTTACCCCAGATAGCAACATCCCCAACAACGGGCGAGGCTACGGGCGAGGCCGCGGGCGAGGGCGCCGAGGAGGCCCACGCCGATGACGGTGCAGGGGGCGTCGCAGGCGCCGGGAGGGGTGCAGCCCCTAGGGGAGCCAGCTGGGAGGAACTCGACCCGGGGCACGGGGGGCACCCTCATAGCCAGGAGGCGGCCCGAGAGAAGTGCTCGAGCGGCCGTCGCTAGGAGCGGGCAAGGCCGCAACATCCGTAGGTACCTGCTGAAACGGAAAAACCATCTCAGCAAAGTAAACGTGTCGGGAAGTGATGACCCGATGTGAGACAGGATCATAGCAGCGGTAGCCTTTGGTGTTGGGGGGATAGCCAAGAAAAATACAGGCCATGGAGCGTGGTGCGAGCTTATGAGGAGTAGTGGAAGCGATTCTAGGGTAGCACAAGCAACCGAAGATGCGGAGCTCGGTGTAGGAGGGTGGCGTGCCGAACAAAAGATGATGAGGAGCAAAATTCCCGTGAGTGCGACAGGGACGGATGTTGAGGAGTAGTGATGCGGTGTCGAGCATGTCAGGCCAGAAACGTGGTGGCACGTTGGCGTGAAAGAGGAGGGTGCGAACGCAGTCATTAAGAGTGCGAAGCACGCGCTCAGCGCGGCCATTTTGTTGCGAAGTGTATGGGCAAGTGAGACGAAAAATTGTGCCTTGTGTGGCGAGAAGGTTGCGGATCGCAAGATTATCGAACTCCTTCCCATTGTCTGTTTGCAACGCATGAATGGGGCGACCAAACTGCGTGGTGACATAGGAGTAGAATGCGGTGAGAGTGGCCATAGAATTTGACTTTTGCCGCAACGGGAAGGTCCACACATAGTGCGAAAAATCATCAAGAATAACGAGATAATAAAGATAGCCCATGTTACTTGCAACAGGAGAGGTCCAAACATCACTATGAATCAACTCAAAGGGGTATGAAGCAACATGCGAGGAAGTGCTAAAGGGTAAACGAGTATGTTTGCCGAGACGACAAGCATGACAAGTGTGATCGTCGATCTTATTACACGTGAATGAAAAACTGCGAAGAATATGACGAAGGGTGGCAGTGTTGGGATGAACGAGACGGGCATGCCAAATGTCCACTCCAGCGGAAAGCGCCATGGGTGCAGCGATGGAGGATGTGGATGAGTGGACCGGGTAGAGCTCGCCGGGGCTGTCACATCGGTGGAGCACCATTCGGGTACGGGCATTGTCGGTGTCAAAACCGACGGATCTCGGGTAGGGGGTCCCGAACTGTGCGTCAAGGTCGGATGGTAACAGGAGACAAGGGATACTTTATTTTACCCAGGTTCGGGCCCTCTTGGTGGAGGTAAAACCCTACTCCTGCTGGATTAATATTGATGATATGGGTAGTACAAGAGTGGATCTACCACGAGATCAAGGAGGCTAAACCCTAGAAGCTAGCCTATGGTATGATTGTGTATGATGATGGTTGTCCTACGGACTACAACCCTCCGGTTTATATAGACACCGGATAGGGTTAGGGTTACACAGAGTCGGTTACAATGGTAGGAGATTCTCGAATATCTGCATGCCTAGCTTGCCTTCCACGCCAAGAAAAGATCCTTCCGGACACGGGACGAAGTCTTCAATCTTGTATCTTCATAGTCCTGGAGTCCGGCTGAAGGTATAGTCCGGCTATCCGAACACCCCCTAATCCAGGACTCCCTCAGGCATCCTTAACAGAAAAGCCAAACATGTCAAATTCAACGATGACAGGATTTTCACGTGTAAGAGAACGAACATAAACTAGATTTTTAATGATGTCAGGTGAAACAAGTACGTTAGAAAGGTATAATGGAATGGAGTTAGAGGGAAAAGCAGCATGGCCGACATGAGTGATGGGCATGGAAGAACCGTCGCCCACGGTGATGCGAGCAGCAGTGTGAATAGGGTGAGCGGTAAGAAGGTTACCGGGGTTGGCGGCCATGTGAGCCGTGGCTCCGGTGTCCATGTACGAGTCGCCACCGCTAGTGTTCTGCTGTGGCATGGGGGCGGTGTGGAGGGCCGCTAGCAGCGCGGGATCCCAAGGTGCCGGCGGGAGGGCCGGGGCCGACGGCAGAGGCTGTGGCGGGAGCGCCGCGAACCCACCGGCCGAAGGCAGCCCATAGGCCGCCGAGGGGCCATAGAGCGGCGCCGGTGGATACGCCTAAGGGGCCACGTACAGAGCCTGATGAGGGGCCGGGCGGGTGCCAAAAACACCGACGACGGGGCCGCACGGTATGGGCATGGAGTATGCGTGAACAACCCTCGTCCAGGGGTTCTGGCCGGCCTGCTAGGGCGCCGGCGGGAGCGGGTGCTGCGGCTGGCGCGGTGCCCCGCTATGGGTGGCTGGCGGCTGCTGCTTGCGGCCACCTCGGCCGCAACGCCCGCCCCGGCACTGCTGCTGCTCGGCGGGGGCGGCGGAGGGGCCTGCGGCGGTGCGGGGTAGGGGAACCCGGGCGGCGGCTGCGCGTGGGGGGCCCTTGGGCGGGCCGCGGCGGGGGAGCCGGAGCGGTGGGCGGTGCACCGCCGCGGGTTCCGGCGGTGAGAGCCGTATGGGTGGCCCGGGTGTGCGACATCCGCATCCTCCTCTCCTCCAGCTTCAGGTACGCGACGATCTTGGGGAAGGTCGGGTTGGTGATGAGAGGGATGTTGGAGGCGGCGTTCCCGAAGTCTTCGTTCAGGACGGCGATGAGAGTGCTGAGGAGAAGCTCGTCGGAGACCTTCTCGCCGAGGTCACGGAGCTTGTCAACAAGCTTCTTGAGGCGCATGCAATAATCATCCACCGACGAGTCAAGCTGCTGGCACCCAAAAAACTCGCTGTGCAAGAAAACCTTGCGTTGGAGCGCGTTGTCGGTGAAGAGGCCGTTGAGCTTAGTCCAAACGACGTGAGCGTCATCATCGGCGGAGACCACCGTGTGGAAGAGGTCCTTCGAGATGGTGGTGTAGAACCAGCGGATGAGAGTGGCGTCGATGGACGTCCACTCCTCATCGTCCTCCATGAAGCGGGAGTCCACGGAGCCATCGATGTGATCCCGGAGATTGTACTCACGGAACACAAGGGAGAAGTACGTCTTCCAGGCATAGTAGGTGGAGGTGAGGTGATCGAGGACGACGGGAACCCGAGCAAGGATGTTGAGATCGCGGATGACGACGGGATCGGGGCCTTCGAAGGGGTTGGTGCGGCGGCTGCGGGTGGTACCGGAGGAACCGGGGGAGGCCATGGCCGGGAGGGGGGTGCGGCTACGCGTGGTGAAGCGGCACGACAAGAGGGATGGTAGCGCGGCGGGTGACGGCGCGACGGGGTGCGGGCGGAAGCGCGAGGCGGCAGCACACATGGGGCGGCGGCGCGGCGGCGGCGACCGCCACCGGCGATGAGATCGCGGCAGCGGCGGCGGCAGGAGTTAGGGTTAGGATCATAGGTATGATACCATGTTGGAAACGAATATTTTGGCAATGCTACTCGATGTATTGATGAGATAGCGCACGTATATATGGGGTACAAGGTGGGCCACAACCTCAACTATACAATGACTAGGAGGTGGGCCGGACTATACAATATGTTGGGGAACGTAGTAATTTCAAAATTTTCCTACGCACACGCAAGATCATGGTGATGCATAGCAACGAGAGGGGAGAGTGTTGTCTACGTACCCTCGTAGACCGAAGCGGAAGCGTTGACGCAACGTAGAGGAAGTAGTCGTACGTTCTCCTCGCGATCCAACCGATCACAGCACCGTTACTCCGGCACCTCCGAGTTCTTGGCACACGTTCAGCTCGATGACGATCCCCGGGCTCCGATCCAGCAAAGCGTCGGGGAAGAGTTCCGTCAGCACGAGGGCGTGGTGACGATCTTGATGTGTTACCAGCGCAGGGCTTCGCCTAAGCACTGCAACGATATGACCGAGGTGGAATTTGGTGGAAGGGGCACCGCACACGGCTAAGGAAAGATCTCAATGATCAATTGTGCCTATGGGGTGCCCCCTGCCCCCGTATATAAAGGAGCCAAGGGGGAGGGGCTGGCCGGCCAAGCCTGGCGCGCCAGGAGAGTCCTACTCCCTCTGGGAGTAGGATTCCCCCCCCCCCCAATCCTAGTTGGACTAGGATTCTCCAAGGGGGGGAGAGAGAGAGAGGGGGCCGGCCACCTCTCCTAGTCCTAATAGGACTAGGGGAAGGGGGAGGCGCGCAGCCCATGAGGGCAGCCCTCTCTCCTCTCCACCAAGGCCCATGTTGGCCCATTATGCTCCCGGGGGGTTCCGGTAACCCTCCCGGTATTCCGGTAAAATCCTGATTTCACCTGGAACACATCCGATGTCCAAGCATAGGCTTCCAATATATCATTCTTTACGTCTCGACCATTTCGAGACTCCTCGTCATGTCCGTGATCACATCCGGGACTCCGAACTCCTTCGGTACATCAAAATGCATAAACTCATAATAACTGTCATCGTAACGTTAAGCGTGCGAACCCTACGGTTCGAGAACAATGTAGACATGACCGAGACACGTCTCCGGTCAATAACCAATAGTGGGACCTGGATGCCCATATTGGCTCCTACATATTCTACGAAGATCTTTATCGGTCAGACCGCATAACAACATACGTTTGTTCCCTTTGTCATCGGTATGTTACTTGCCCGAGATTCGATCGTCGGTATCCAATACCTAGTTCAATCTCGTTACCGGCAAGTCTCTTTACTCGTTCCGTAATACATCATCTCGCAACTAACTCATTGGTTGCAATGCTTGCAAGGCTTTATGTGATGTGCATTACCGAGAAGGCCCTGAGATACCTCTCCGACATTCGGAGTGACAAATCCTAATCTCGAAATACGCCAACCCAACAAATACTTTCGGAGACACCTGTAGAGCACCTTTATAATCACTCAGTTACGTTGTGACGTTTGGTAGCACACAAAGTGTTCCTACGGTAAACGGGAGTTGCATAATCTCATAGTTAAAGGAACATGTATAAGTCATGGATAAAAGCAATAGCAACATACTAAACGATCAGGTGGTATGCTAATGGAATGGGTCATGTCAATCAGATCATTCAACTAATGATGTGATCTCATTAATCAAATAACAACTCTTTGTTCATGGTTAGGAAACATAACCATCTTTGATTAATGAGCTAGTCAAGTAGAGGCATACTAGTGACACTCTGTTTGCCTATGTATTCACACATGTATTATGTTTCCAGTTAATACAATTCTAGCATGAATAATAAACATTTATCATGATATGTAAGGAAATAAATAATAACTTTATTATTGCCTCTAGGGCATATTTCCTTCAGTCTCCCACTTGCACTAGAGTCAATAATCTAGATTACAAAGTAATGATTCTAACACCCATGGAGTCTTGGTGCTGATCATGTTTTGCTCGTGGAAGAGGCTTAGTCAACGGGTCTGCAACATTCAGATCCGTATGTATCTTGCATATCTCTATGTCTCCCACCTGGACCAAATCCTGGATGGAGTTGAAGCGTCTTTTGATGTGTTTGGTTCTTTTGTGAAATCTGGATTCCTTTGCCAAGGCAATTGCACTAGTATTGTCACAAAAGATTTTCATTGGACCCGATACGCTAGGTACAAAACCTAGATCGGATATGAACTCCTTCATCCAGACTCCTTCATTAGCTGCTTCTGAAGCGGCTATGTACTCAGCTTCACATGTAGATCCCGCCACGACGCTTTGTTTAGAACTGCACCAACTGACAGCTCCACCGTTTAATGTAAATACGTATCCGGTTTGCGATTTAGAATCGTCCGGATCAGTGTCAAAGCTTGCATCGACGTAACCGTTTACGACGAGCTCTTTGTCACCTCCATAAATGAGAAACATATCCTTAGTCCTTCTCAAGTACTTAAGGATGTTCTTGACCGCTGTCCAGTGATCCACTCCTGGATTACTTTGGTACCTGCCTGCTAAACTTACAGCAAGGCACACATCAGGTCTGGTACACAGCATTGCATACATGATAGAGCCTATGGCTGAAGCATAGGGAACATTTTTCATTTTCTCTCTATCTTCTGCGGTGGTCGGGCATTGAGTCTTACTCAACTTCACACCTTGTAACACAGGCAAGAACCCTTTCTTTGCCTGATCCATTTTGAACTTCTTCAAAACTTTGTCAAGGTATGTGCTTTGTGAAAGTCCTATTAAGCATTTTGATCTATCTCTATAGATCTTAATGCCCAATATGTAAGCAGCTTCACCGAGGTCTTTCATTGAAAAACACTTATTCAAGTATCCCTTTATTCTATCCAGAAATTCTATATTATTTCCGATCAGTAATATGTCATCCACATATAATATCAGAAATGCTACAGAGCTCCCACTCACTTTCTTGTAAATACAGGCTTCTCCAAAAGTCTGTATAAAACCAAATGCTTTGATCACACTATCAAAGCGTTTATTCCAACTCCGAGAGCCTTGCACCAGTCCATAAATGGATCGCTGGAGCTTGCACACTTTGTTAGCTCCCTTTGGATCGACAAAACCTTCTGGTTGCATCATATACAACTCTTCTTCCAGAAATCCATTCAGGAATGCAGTTTTGACATCCATTTGCCAAATTTCATAATCATAAAATGCGGCAACTGCTAACATGATTCGGACAAACTTAAGCATCGCTACGGGTGAGAAAGTCTCATCGTAGTCAATCCCTTGAACTTGTCGAAAACCTTTTAGAACAAGTCGAGCTTTATAGACAGTAACATTACCATCAACCTCAGTCTTCTTCTTAAAAATCCATTTATTCTCAATTGCTTGCCGATCATCGGGCAAGTCAACCAAAGTCCACACTTTGTTCTCATACATGGATCCCATCTCAGATTTCATGGCCTCAAGCCACTTTGCGGAATCTGGGCTCACCATCGCTTCTTCATAGTTCGTAGGTTCATCATGGTCTAGTAACATGACTTCCAAAATAGGATTACCGTACCACTCTGGTGCGGATCTTACTCTGGTTGATCTACGAAGTTCAGTAGAATCTTGATCTGAAGTTTCATGATCATTATCATTAGCTTCCTCCCTATTTGGTGTAGGTGTCATAGAAACTGATTTCTGTGACGTACTACTTCTCAATAAGGGAGTAGATACACTTATCTCATCAAGTTCTACTTTCCTCCCACTCACTTCTTTCGAGAGAAACTCCTTCTCTAGAAAGTTTTCGAATTTAGCAACAAAAATCTTGCCTTCGGATCTGTTATAGAAGGTGTACCAAACAGTCTCCTTTGGGTATCCTATGAAAACACATTTTTCCGATTTGGGTTCGAGCTTATCAGGTTGAAGCTTTTTCACATAAGCATCGCAGCCCCAAACTTTAAGAAACGACAACTTTGGTTTCTTGCCAAACCACAGTTCATAAGGTGTCGTCTCAACGGATTTTGATGGTGCCTTATTTAACGTGAATGCGGCCGTCTCTAAAGCATAACCCCAAAACGATAGCGGTAAATCAGTAAGAGACATCATAGATCGCACCATATCCAGTAAAGTACGATTACGACGTTCGGACACACCATTACGTTGTGGTGTTCCGGGTGGCGTGAGTTGCGAAACTATTCCGCATTGTTTCAAATGTAGACCAAACTCGTAACTCAAATATTCTCCTCCACGATCAGATCATAGAAAGTTTATTTTCTTGTTACGATGATTTTCCACTTCACGCTGAAATTCTTTGAACTTTTCAAATGTTTCAGACTTGTGTTTCATTAAGTAGATATACCCATATCTGCTTAAATCACCAGTGAAGGTGAGAAAATAACGATATCCGCCACGAGCCTCAACATTCATTGGACCACATACATCAGTATGTATGATTTCCAATAAATCTGTTGCTCTCTCCATAGTACCGGAGAACGGTGTTTTAGTCATCTTGCCCATAAGGCACGGTTCGCAAGTGCCAAGTGATTCATAATCAAGTGACTCCAAAAGTCCATCAGTATGGAGTTTCTTCATGCGTTTTACACCGATATGACCTAAACGGCAGTGCCACAAATAAGTTGCACTATCATTATCAACTCTACATCTTTTGGTTTCGACATTATGAATATGTGTATCACTACTATCGAGATTAAGTAAGAACAAACCATTCTTTAATGGTGCATGACCATAAAAGATATTACTCATATAAATAGAACAACCATTATTCTCTGATTTAAATGAATAACCGTCTCGCATCAAACAAGATCTAGATATAATGTTCATGCTCAACGCTGGTACTAAATAACAATTATTTAGATCTAATATTAATCCCGAAGGTAGATGTAGAGGTAGCGTGCCGACCGCGATCACATCGACTTTGGAACCATTTCCCACGCGCATCGTCACCTCGTCCTTAGCCAATCTTCGCTTAATCCGTAGCCCCTGTTTTGAGTTGCAAATATTAGCAACAGAGCCAGTATCAAATACCCAGGTGCTACTGCGAGAATTAGTAAGGTATACATCAATAACATGTATATCATATATACCTTTGTTAACCTTGCCATCCTTCTTATCCGCCAAATACTTGGGGCAGTTCCGCTTCTAGTGACCAATCTGCTTGCAATAGAAGCACTCAGTTTTAGGCTTAGGTCCAGACTTGGGTTTCTTCTCTTGATTAGCAACTTGCTTGCTGTTCTTTTTGAAGTTCCCCTTTTTCTTCCCTTTGCCCTTTTTCTTGAAACTAGTGGTTTTGTTAACCATCAACACTTGATGCTCCTTTTTGATTTCTACCTCCGCGGCTTTCAGCATCGCGAAGAGCTCGGGCATAGTTTTGGTTATCCCTTGCATATTATAGTTCATCACGAAGCTCTTGTAGCTTGGTGGCAGTGATTGGAGAATTCTGTCAATGACGCAATCATCCGGAAGATCAACTCCCAGTTGAATCAAGTGATTGTTATACCCAGACATTCTGAGTATATGCTCACTGACAGAACCGTTCTCCTCCATCTTACAGCTATAGAACTTATTGGAGACTTCATATCTCTCAATCCGGGCATTTGCTTGAAATATTAACTTCAACTCCTGGAACATCTCATATGCTCCATGGTGTTCAAAACGTCGTTGAAGTCCCGGTTCTAAGCCGTAAAGCATGGCACACTGAACTATAGAGTAGTGATCAACTTTGCTTTGCCAGACGTTCACAACATCTGGCGTAGCTCTTGCACCAGGCCTGGCACCTAGCGGTGCTTCCAGGACGTAATTCTTCTGTGCAGCAATGAGGATAATCCTCAAGTTACGGACCCAGTCCGTGTAATTGCTACCATCATCTTTCAACTTTGCTTTCTCAAGGAACGCATTAAAATTCAACGGAACAACATCACGAGCCATCTATCTACACAACATAGACAAGCAAGATACTATCAGGTACCAAGTTCATGATAAATTTAAGTTCAATTAATCATATTACTTAAGAACTCCCACTTAGATAGACATCCCTCTAATCCTCTAAGTGATCACGTGATCCAAATCAACTAAACCATGTCCGATCATCACGTGAGATGGAGTAGTTTCAATGGTGAACATCACTATGTTGATCATATCTACTATATGATTCACGCTCGACCTTTCGGTCTCTGTGTTCCGAGGCCATATCTGTTATATGCTAGGCTCGTCAAGTTAAACCTGAGTATTCCGCGTGTGCAACTGTTTTGCACCCGTTGTATTTGAACGTAGATCCTATCACACCCGATCATCACGTGGTGTCTCAGCACGAAGAACTTTCGCAACGGTGCATACTCAGGGAGAACACTTCTTGATAATTAGTGAGAGATCGTCTTATAATGCTACCGTCAATCAAAGCAAGATAAGATGCATAAAAGATAAACATCACATGCAATCAATATAAGTGATATGATATGGCCATCATCATCTCGTGCTTGTGATCTCCATCTTCGAAGCACCGTCATGATCACCATCGTCATCGGCGCGACACCTTGATCTCCATCGTAGCATCGTTGTCGTCTCGCCAATCTTATGCTTCCACGACTATCACTACCGCTTAGTAATAAAGTAAAGCATTACATCGCGATTGCATTGCATACAATAAAGCGACAACCATATGGCTCCTGCCAGTTGCCGATAACTCGGTTACAAAACATGATCATCTCATACAATAAAATTTAGCATCATGTCTTGACCATATCACATCACAACATGCCCTGCAAAAACAAGTTAGACGTCCTCTACTTTGTTGTTGCAAGTTTTACGTGGCTGCTACGGGCTTAAGCAAGAACTCATCTTACCTACGCATCAAAACCACAACGATAGGTTGTCAAATAGACTCCGTTTTAACCTTCTCAAGGACCGGGCGTAGCCACACTCGGTTCAACTAAAGTTGGAGAGACAGTCTTCCGCAAGCCATCTATGTGCAAAGCACGTCGAGGGAACCGGTCTCGCGTAAGAGTACGCGTAAGGTTGGTCCGGATCGTCTCGTCAAACAATACCGCTGAACCAAAGTATGACATGCTGGTAGGCAGTATGACTTGTATCGTCCACAACTCACTTGTGTTCTACTCGTGCAAATAACATCAAACCATAAAAACCTAGGCTCGGATGCCACTATTGGGGAACGTAGTAATTTCAAAATTTTCCTACGCACACGCAAGATCATGGTGATGCATAGCAATGAGAGGGGAGAGTGTTGTCTACGTACCCTCGTAGACCGAAGCGGAAGCGTTGACGCAACATAGAGGAAGTAGTCGTACGTTCTCCTCGCGATCCAACCGATCACAACACCGTTACTCCGGCACCTCCGAGTTCTTGGCACACGTTCAGCTCGATGACGATCCCCGGGCTCCGATCCAGCAAAGCGTCGGGGAAGAGTTCCGTCAGCACGACGGCGTGGTGACGATCTTGATGTGTTACCGGCGCAGGGCTTTGCCTAAGCACTGCAACGATATGACCGAGGTGGAATTTGGTGGAAGGGGGCACCGCACACGGCTAAGGAAAGATCTCAATGATCAATTGTGTCTATGGGGTGCCCCCTGCCCCCGTATATAAAGGAGCCAAGGGGGAGGGGCTGGCCGGCCAAGCCTGGCGCGCCAGGAGAGTCCTACTCCCTCTGGGAGTAGGATTCCCCCCCCCCCCAATCCTAGTTGGACTAGGATTCTCCAAGGGGGAGAGAGAGAGAGAGGGGGCCGGCCACCTCTCCTAGTCCTAATAGGACTAGGGGAAGGGGGAGGCGCGCAGACCATGAGGGCAGCCCTCTCTCCTCTCCACCAAGGCCCATGTTGGCCCATTATGCTCCCGGGGGGTTCCGGTAACCCTCCCGGTATTCCGGTAAAATCCTGATTTCACCTGGAACACATCCGATGTCCAAGCATAGGCTTCCAATATATCATTCTTTACGTATCGACCATTTCGAGACTCCTCGTCATGTCCGTGATCACATCCGGGACTCCGAACTCCTTCGGTACATCAAAATGCATAAACTCATAATAACTGTCATCGTAACGTTAAGCGTGCGGACCCTACGATTCGAGAACAATGTAGACATGACCGAGACACGTCTTCGGTCAATAACCAATAGCGGGACCTGGATACCCATATTGGCTCCTACATATTCTACGAAGATCTTTATCGGTCAGACCGCATAACAACATACGTTTGTTCCCTTTGTCATCGGTATGTTACTTGCCCGAGATTCGATCGTCGGTATCCAATACCTAATTCAATCTCGTTACCGGCAAGTCTCTTTACTCGTTCCGTAATACATCATCTCGCAACTAACTCATTGGTTGCAATGCTTGCAAGGCTTTATGTGATGTGCATTACCGAGAAGGCCCTGAGATACCTCTCCGACATTCGGAGTGACAAATCCTAATCTCGAAATACGCCAACCCAACAAATACTTTCGGAGACACCTGTAGAGCACCTTTATAATCACTCAGTTACGTTGTGACGTTTGGTAGCACACAAAGTGTTCCTACGGTAAACGGGAGTTGCATAATCTCATAGTTAAAGGAACATGTATAAGTCATGGATAAAAGCAATAGCAACGTACTAAACGATCGAGTGCTATGCTAATGGAATGGGTCATGTCAATCAGATCATTCAACTAATGATGTGATCTCGTTAATCAAATAACAACTCTTTGTTCATGGTTAGGAAACATAACCATCTTTGATTAATGAGCTAGTCAAGTAGAGGCATACTAGTGACACTCTGTTTGCCTATGTATTCACACATGTATTATGTTTCCAGTTAATACAATTCTAGCATGAATAATAAACATTTATCATGATATGTAAGGAAATAAATAATAACTTTATTATTGCCTCTAGGGCATATTTCCTTCACAATATACATGCACAAACCATACATTCAACAATCTTCACTTATATCTTTGGGAGTATTTTGTAGTTTGCTCTAGTGCTTCACTTATATCTTTTTATAGCACGGTGGTGGTTTTATTTTAGAGAAATTATTGATCTCTCATGATTCAATTATATTATTTTGAGAGTCTTTTAGAACAGCATGGAAATTTGCTTTGGTTAGGGCATTCAAGATGGGTATAAATAAAACTTTCATATAGAGTGCATTGAATACTATGGGAAGTTTGATACTTGATAATTGTTTTGAGATATAAAGATGGTGATATTAGAGTCGTGCTAGTTGAGTAATTGTGAAATTGAGAAATACTTGTGTTGAGGTTTGCAAGTCACGTAGCATGCACGTATGGTAACCGTTGTGTGACAAATTTGAAGCATGAGGTGTTATTTGACTGCCTTCCTTATGAGTGGCGGTCGGGGACGAGCGATGGTATTTTCCTACCAATCTATCCCCCTAGGAGCATGCATGTAGTGCTTGGTTTTGATGATTTGTAGATTTTTGCAATAAGTATGTGAGTTCTTTATGACTAATGTTGAGTCGATGGATTATACACACTCCCACCTTTCCATCATTGCGAGCCTCTTCGCCACCGTGCATTGCCCTTTCTCACCTTGAGAGTTGGTGCAAACTTCACAGGTGCATCCAAACCCCATGATATGATAGGCTCTATCACACATAAAACTCCTTATATCTTCCTCAAAACAGCCACCATACCTACCTATTATGGCATTTCCATAGCCATTCCGAGATATATTGCCATGCAACTTTCCACTGTTCCGTTTATTATGACACGCTTCATCATTGTCATATTGCCTTGCATGATCATGTAGTTGACATCATATTTGCGGCAAGGCCACCATGCATAATTTTCCATACATGTCACTCTTGATTCATCCCGGTACACCGCCGGAGGCATTCATATAGAGTCATATTTTGTTCTAGTACCGAGTTGTAGTCCGTGAGTTGTAAATAAATAGAAGTGTGATGATCATCATTATTAGAGCATTGTCCTGAAAAAAGGGAAAAAAAGAGAAAGGCCAAAAAAAAAGAAAGGCCAAAAAAAAAGAGAAAGGCCAAATAAAGAGAAAGGCCCAGAAGGGACAATTCTACTATCCTTTTTCCACACTTGTGCTTCAAAGTAGCACCATGATCTTCATGATAGAGAGTTTCTTATATTGTCACTTTCATATACTAGTGGGAATTTTTCATTATAGAACTTGGCTTGTATATTCCAACAATGGGCTTCCTCAAATGCCCTAGGTCTTCGTGAGCAAGCAAGTAGGATGCACACCCACTTAGTTTCTTTTGCTGAGCTTTCATACATTTATAGCTCTAGTGCATCCGTTGTATGGCAATCCCTACTCCTCGCATTGACATCAATTGATGGGCATGTCCATAGCCCGTTGATTAGCCGCATCGATGTGAGACTTTCTCCTTTTTCGACTTCACCACAAAACCTCCATCATCATATTCTATTCCACCCAAAGTGCTATGTCCATGGCTCGCGCTCATATATTGTGTGAAAGTGGAAAAAGTTTGAAAATGCTAAAGAATGAAACAATTGCTTGGCTTGTCATCGGGGTTGTGCACGATGGGAGCATTTTGTGTCACGAAAATGAAGCATGGACAAACTATATGATTTTGTAGGGATGAGCTTTCTTTGGCTATGTTATTTTGATAAGACATAATTGCTTAGTTAGTATGCTTGAAGTATTATTATTTTTATGTCAATATTAAACTCTTGTCTTGAATCTCGTGGATCCAAATATTCTTGCCACAATTAAGAAGATTACATTGATAAATATGTTAGGTAGCATTCCACATCAAAAATTCTGTTTTTATCATTTACCTACTCAAGGACGAGCAGGAATTAAGCTTGGGGATGCTTGAAACGTCTCCAATGTATCTATAATTTTTTATTGTTCCATGCTATTATATTATCAATCTTGGATGTTTTATATGAATTTATATGCTATTTTATATGATTCTTGGGACTAACCTATTAACCTAGAGCCTAGTGCCTGTTTCTGTTTTTCCTTATTTTTGAGTATCGCAGAAAAGGATAACCAAACGGAGTCCAATTGACCTGAAATTTCACGGAGATTATTTTTGGACCAGAAGAATCTCACGGAGTATCAGAGATGGGCCAGAAGAGTCCGGAGGCACCCACGAGGGTGGGGGCGCGCCCTACCCCCCTGGGCGCGACCCTACCTCGTGGCTACCTCGAAGACCCCCCCTGACATGTTCCCGACACCAAAATCTTATATATATATCCAAACTTACAGAACATAACCTAGATCGGGAGTTCCGCCGCCGCAAGCCTCTGTAGCCACCAAAACCCCATCGGGACCCTGTTCCAGCACCCTGCCGGAGGGGGGATCCCTCACCGGTGGCCATCTTCATCATCCCGGCACTCTCCATGATAAGGAGGGAGTAGTTCACCCTCGGGGCTGAGGGTATGTACCAGTAGCTATGTGTTTGATCTTTCTCTCTCTCTCATGTTCTTGATTCGGCACGATCTTGATGTATCGCGAGCTTCGCTATTATAGTTGGATCTTATGATGTTTCTCCCCCTTTACTCTCTTTTAATGGATTGAGTTTTCCCTTTGAAGTAATCTTATCGGATTGAGTCTTTAAGGATTTGAGAACACTTGATGTATCTCTTGCATGTGCTTATCTGCGGTGACAATGGGATATTCACGTGATCCACTTGACGTATGTTTTGGTGATCAATTTGCGAGTTCAGTGACCTTGTGAACTTATGCATAGGGGTTGGCACACGTTTTCGTCTTGACTCTCCGGTAGAAACTTTGGGGCACTCTTTCAAGTTCTTTGTGTTGGTTGAATAGATGAATCTGAGATTGTGTGATGCATATCGTATAATCATACCCACGGATACTTGAGGTGACATTGGAGTATCTAGGTGACATTAAGGTTTTGGTTGATTTGTGTCTTAAGGTGTTAATAGCTTCGTGTTATTTTACTACAGACTCTTGAATAGATCGATCAGAAAGGATAACTTTGAGGTGGTTTCGTACCCTACAATAATCTCTTTGTTTGTTCTCCGCTATTAGTGACTTTGGAGTGACTCCTAGTTGCATGTTGAGGGATTGTTATATAATCCAATTATGTTATTATTATTGAGAGGACTTGCACTAGTGAAAGTATGAACCCTAGGCCTTGTTTCGAAGCATTGCAATACCGTTTGTGCTCACTTTTATCATTAGTTACCTTGCTGTTATTGTTGGGGAACGTAGTAATTTCAAAACTTTTCCTACGCACAAACAAGATCATGGTGATGCATAGCAACGAGAGGGGAGAGTGTTCTCCACGTACCCTCGTAGACCGAAAGCGGAAGCGTTATAACAACGCGGTTGATGTAGTTGTACGTCTTCACGACCCGACCGATCAAGCACCGAAACTACCGCACCTCCGAGTTCTAGCACACGCTCAGCTCGATGACAATCCACGGACTCCGATCCAGCAAAGTGTCAGGGATGAGTTCCGTCAGCACGACAGCGTGGTGACGATCTTGATGTTCTACCGTCATAGGGCTTCGCCTAAGCACCGCTACGATATGACCGAGGTGGAATATGGTGGAAGGGGCACCGCGCACGGCTAAGGAACGATCACGAAGATCAACTTGTGTGTCATGGGGTGCCCCCTTGCCCCCGTATATAAAGGAGGGAGGGGGGAGGTGCGGCCAGCCCCTAGGGGTGCGCCTGGATGAGTCCTACTCCCACCGAGAGTAGGACTCCCCCTCTTGCCTTGTTGGAGAAGGAAAGGGGAAGGGGTAAAGAGGAAAGGGGGGCGCCGCCCCCCTTCCTTGTCCTATTCGGACTAGGGGGGGGGGGAGGGGGAGCGCGGCCTTCCCTGGCAGGCCCTCCTCTTCTCCCTTAGGGCCCATGTAGGCCCATTAACCCCCGGGGGGGTTCCGGTAACCCCCCGGTACTCCGGTAAAATCCCGATTTCACCCAGAACGATTCCGATATCCAAATATAGGCTTCCAATATATCAATCTTTATGTCTCGACCATTTCGAGACTCCTCGTCATGTCCGTGATCAAATCTGGGACTCCAAACAACCTTCGGTACATCAAAACATATAAACTCATAATGAAACTGTCATCGTAACGTTAAGCGTGCGGACCCTACGGGTTCGAGAACAATGTAGACATGACCGAGACACGTCTCCGGTCAATAACCAATAGCGGAACCTGGATGCTCATATTGGCTCCCACATATTCTATGAAGATCTTTGTCGGTCAGACCGCATAACAAAATACGTTGTTCCCTTTGTCATCGGTACGTTACTTGTCCGAGATTCGATCGTCTGTATCTCAATACCTAGTTCAATCTCGTTACCGGCAAGTCTCTTTACTCGTTCCGTAATACATCATCTCACAACTAACTCATTAGTTGCAATGCTTGCAAGGCTTATGTGATGTGCATTACCGAGAGGGCCCAGAGATACCTCTCCGACAATCGGAGTGACAAAACCTAATCTCGAAATACGCCAACCCAACATGTACCTTCGGAGACACCTGTAGAGCTCCTTTATAATCACCCAGTTACTTTGTGACGTTTGGTAGCATACAAAGTGTTCCTCCGACAAATGGGAGTTGCATAATCTCATAGTCATAGGAACATGTATAAGTCATGAAGAAAGCAATAGCAACATACTAAATGATCGGTTGCTAAGCTAATGGAATGGGTCATGTCAATCACATCATTCTCCTAATGATGTGATCCCGTTAATCAAATGACAACACATGTCTATAGTTAGGAAACACAACCATCTTTGTTCAACGAGCTAGTCAAGTAGAAGCATACTAGTGACATTCTGTTTGTCTATGTATTCACACAAGTATTATGTTTCCGGTTAATACAATTCTAGCATGAATAATAAACATTTATCATGATATAAGGAAATAAATAATAAATTTATTATTGCCTCTAGGGCATATTTCCTTCAGTCTCCCACTTGCACTAGAGTCAATAATCTAGATTACACAGTAATGATTCTAACACCCATGGAGCCTTGGTGCTGATCATGTTTTGCTCGTGGAAGAGGCTAAGTCAATGGGTCTGTGTCGGTGTTCTGGGAACGGGGGTCCCCAGACTTGCCTGCCTGCGGCCTACGACGTGGCTCAAAGGAGGCCCAGCACGGCCCATCTTCATCAACACCAGACCCAAGACCCTCGCGAGGGGCCAAGCCTCGCGGGGCGGACGACGTAGAGCTTCCTCGAGCACGGCCTCATCAGGCTGGCTCACGAGGAGGCGGAGAGATCAAGGTGGGGTACCTCACAAGGTGCCCATGACGTAAGCCGTGACGACCAAGGGCGCCAGCCTGCACAGTGTCCTCCATTTCCTCTTTGGTGCTAAGGGGGCAAGCACAGGCGAGAGGATCAAGCAAAGGCATCCATTTCGGTGCAACGAGACCAAGACCAGCTCCGCGACAAGTAGGAAGTCATCGTGGAGCCCGAGCCAGCGTCACCACCAGAGCCTTTGGCAGGCGAGGACCAACTTTAGCCAGGATAAGTGTACCAGATGTTCCCCTTAAAAATGGCCAACTGTTGGCGCCCTTCCCGCTCAATATTTGGGAAGAGGCCCAGGGCCTTTGCCTATAAATAGGACTAGCCACCCCCAGGGTAGAGGGGGGATGGAGATCGATGAATCAAAGTAGAGGCAATCAGAAAGAAAGAGAGAGAGAGAAGGGCGACTGAACCCCTCTAGCAGTTCATCGCCCCAGCTAAGAACAGACCCTCGCGAGGCTGTTCTTCCTTGTATTATTCATCCTCATCAGCCCAAGAGGCAATCCACCACACCACACTAAAGTAGGGTATTACACCGCATCGGTGGCCCGAACCAGTATAAACCTTGCATCTCTTGTGTTGTTCTTTCGGTAGTTTTAGATCTTTGCGAGACGGAGAGGTAGAGAGCATAATCTCTGCGCGCACCCCAGAGTTCGAACCTTAGGGTCTGCCGGAACCCGAAACCCGATATTTGGCGCGCCAAGTATGGTGCGCCGGAATTTGTTCTCCACCGCTCCGCTCTCCTCCGACCGTCGCGTCCATGTTCGACGCCCGCCGGGCCCACGCCAAGCGCCGGGCCGCCGTCGCTTCCCGCGTCGCCCAGACAGCTGCCGTCGGCGGGCGTCCTCGTCGTTCCCCGTCGCCCGCCATCAACGCCGCCCCCGGCCCGGCGGGGAACGGGTGGCAAGCGCCGTCTCAGCATCCGTCAGTGCAGCGAGACGGCCGCGCCGCTACACCAACGCCCCCGGTCGTCGCGGCCCTCCTGGGCGGCTCGCAGGCGCCGCCCACAAGTCGCCACGTCAAGCCGTTTGTCCGCCAGGTCAGCACCGCTTTCGCGCGGCAGGGGGCTCCCCCGGATCAGGCGGCGCCCAAGGCCGGCCTGACCTTCAGCTCGGAAGACAACCCCTCCATATCGGCAAGCTCAGGCGTGCTCCCCATGTTGTGCACCCCCACCATCTGCCAGGTGGCAGTCACCAGAACCCTCATCGATGGCGGTGCAGGCCTCAGCGTGCTTTCGGTTGAGGCCTTCAATATCCTTCGCATATCCCTGGAAAGGCTGCGACCCAGTCGGCCCTTCTCGGGCGTTGGGGGCGGGTCATCCAGCTCCCTGGGACAGATCCGGTTCCCAGTAACCTTTGGCACCTATGGCAATTTCCGCACGGAGATGGTCGACCTCGACATCGCCCCATAGGCCTCCCCTACAACGCCATCCTCGGGTACCCCGCGCTGGCCAAGTTCATGGCCGCCACGCACCCGGCGTACAACCTAATGAAGATGCCCGGGAGCGACGGCGTCCTCACCGTGCATGGGGACGCCTGGGACGCACTGCGGGTGCTCGAGCTCGCCTTCAGGACTGCGGCATCGGCACAGGCCGCTGACTCAGGGACCCCCGAGCCCAAGGGGGCTGCGCCCACCAAGAAGAAGCAACTGTTCACCCAGGACAAGGCGGAAACCAAGCAGATACCTGCTGACGAGGACAGGACCTCCAGTGCCACTTTCACCATAGGCACCAACCTCGAGCCTGAGCAGGAGGAGGCCCTGATCAGGTTCCTGCATGCAAACAAAAAGGTATTCGCTTGGGAGCCTAATCAGTTAGCGGGGATTCCCAGGAGCGTAATCGAGCACCACCTCAACGTGTGCCCAAACGTGCACCCCGTGAAGCAGAAGGCAAGGCGGCAGTCCACAGAAAAGCAGGCCTTTATCGTTCAGGAAACCCGCAAGTTAGAAGCCGCTGGGGTCATTCGCGAGGTCCGATACCCGGATTGGTTGGCAAACCCCGTCGTGGTGCCAAAGAAGGGAGGGAAGGAGCGCATGTGTGTCGACTTCACCAACCTCAACAAGGCATGCCCGCAAGATCCATTCCCGCTTCCCCGTATCGACCAGATCGTTGATTCCACAACAGAATGCGACCTGCTATGCTTCCTGGACGCCTTCTCTGGGTATCATCAGATCAAGATGGAGGTAGAAGACGTCGAGAAGACCGCCTTCCTAACCCCTTGCGGGGTGTACTGCTATACATGCATGCCGTTTGGGCTGCGTAATGCAGGGGCAACCTTTCAGCGGCTGATGCACATCACCTTGGGCCCGCAGCTTGGGAAGAATGTCGAAGCTTACGTTGACGACATTGTGGTGAAGTCTCAGGAGGCCAGGACCCTGATACAAGACCTGGAGGAAACCTTCACAAGCCTCGACATAGTGAACCTGTGGCTCAACCCAGAGAAGTGTGTGTTCGGAGTCCCCTCAGGCAAGCTCTTGGGTTTCCTTGTGTCCCATCAAGGCATCGAGGCTAACCCGGAGAAAGTCAAGGCGGTCGAGGACATGAGCCCGCCAAAGACCCTCAGAGAAATGCAGAAGCTCACCGGACGTGTGACCGTGCTAGGGCGCTTCATCTCCATGCTGGGGGAACGGGCGCTCCCTTTCTTCCAGCTAATGAAGAAAAAGGGGCCCTTTGAATGGACTGAAGAGGCAGACAAAGCGTTCCAAGATCTCAAGAAATACCTGACCAGCCCTCCAGTCATGGTGGCTCCACGCCCTCAGGATCCCCTGGTGCTCTACCTCGCCGCCACTCCTTACTCCGCCAGCGCAGCACTAGTGGCGGTTAGGGAGGAGCGCCAAATCAGAACCACAACAGCAACTCGGGACAAGGCAAAACAGGAACAGGGAAGGCCCCCGAAGGCCGCAACCACGGTTGAGGAAGATCAACCACAAAAGAGTGCGCCGGGAGTAGGAGAGGCCACTCACCTGGATGGTCTACCTCCATAGGCCTCGTCGCCTCGCGAGGCGCCCTTGCCTCCGGAGGGCGCCGCGAGCGCTGATGCACTCAGCCTTGTGGAACACCCAGTGTATTTCATTAGCACAGTGTTACGGGACACGAGGGCATGGTATCCCATGCCTCAGAAGCTCCTCCTCGCGCTACTGCTGGCCTCGCGAAAGCTGCGTCACTACTTCCAGGGTCACCCCATCAAGGTCGTCTCATCATACCCCTTGGAAAGAGTGCTCACGAGCCCTAACTCAGCCAGAAGGGTCGCTGAATGGAATATAGAACTACAGGCGTTTCAGCTCGAGTTCAGCACGACCAGGGTCATTAAGGGAGCAGCATTAGCGGATTTTGTGGCAGAATGGATGGAGGCACCTGGCCTTAAGGACGACAAGGATCGGTCCCTCTCCCCAGGGAGCGAGGCGCTGGAAGGTTGGGTCATGTACTTCGACGGGGCATTCTCCAGGCACGGCGCTGGGGCTGGTGCGGTGCTGATATCACCTACTCAGGACAAGCTCTACTACGCTGTACAACTCTGCTTCCAGCATGGTGAAAAGGTCTCCAACAACATAGCAGAGTATGAAGGCCTAATAGCGGGCTTGAAGGCCGTAGCTGCCCTGGGGGTGAAGCGCCTCACCATCAAGGGTGATTCGCAGCTCCTTGTCAACTTCTCCAACAAGGTGTATGAGCCAAAAGATGAGCACATGGAAGCCTATCTAGCGGAGGTCCGCAGAATGGAGAAACAATTCTAGGGGTTGGAGTTGAAGCATGTGCCCCGCGGCACCAATCAGGAGGCCGATGACATCGCCGGACGGGCGTCCCGGCGGTTACCTCAGGCACCTGGCATCTTCGAAGAGCGGCTCTTCAAGCCTTCAGCCCAGCCGTCATTATCAAACACTGCTCAGCCTCGGGAGGAACTCCCCCAGCCACCTGCCTCGGGAGCCCCGGTCTGCGGCCCGGCCTCAGGAGCACACCTGCTCCTGACAATGGAACCCCAGGAGGAGTGCTGGATCACGGAACTTAGGAGTTATCTAACACAAGGGACCCTGCCGGAGAAGGAGGAGGATGTCACATCCCTAGTTCTGGTATGCTCAAGGCTAGCTGGTCATGTGTGCATCATGTTTAAATTTCATTTAAATTTGAAATGGGGATTTGTGAAACCCTCAGAAATCATTTCTGGAAATGACCCAGATAAAAAGTGCTCCAAAAAGGTCCAAGGAAATGTTCATGTTACTCTCTAAAAATATTGGACAGAGATAAAAATCAAACCAATATTTTTAGAAGCTCTTAAATATTTATTTTGGGCATTTGGAATTAATGCAATAACTATTTGCATTGGATATATAAATGATATATATGTTTTATATATCCAAAAATTGTGCCACTTGTTGGGGAGCTCTGGAATAATACCACTAGTTCCTACAAAATTTGGCATAAGAAAATAAATTGATTTAGTATTTTTATTAAATCAAAACAAATGTCAGAAAATAGAAAAGAGAAAATAAATGGGAAAAACTACCTGGCGCTTACTGCCGCCGTCTGGCCCAGTACTGTGCGGCCCAGCTGGGCCAGCCCACCCGCGCCGTCGTCCTCCTGGCGCCAGTCAGCCAGGCGTGTGGCCGGCGCGCGCGCACGGCCGTGCCGCCACGCCACCTGCCTGCCTGGCCTCTTCCCCGACGCCCTGGCCGTCCCGCGCGACGCCACGCGTTACCCCGCACTGCTCCCACCCTCTCCCGTTCTCCCTCCTCCCCCGGAACTCTCCCTCTCCCCGCGCCGAAGCGCTGCCGTCGCCGCCGACAAGCACCACCGCGGCCACCGCCTCCCCCTCGCTCTCTCTCTGTGTCTGCAAGTTTCGCGCCGCCGTCTGCTACCTCCCCGTCGAGCCACGCGACGCGGGAAGCCCTGGAGAGCTGCCATCGCCGCCGTCTTCATCTCCGGCCGCCGGAGATCGCCCCCGCCGTTCCGCTCGCGTCCGGCCTCCCCCGAGCTCTCCGAAGACTCCGCTGGATCCGCTGTGAGCTCTACTCCGTTTCCCCCCTTCTCCCCTGCCTCTCCGTGCCCCGCAGGCCGATCCCGCTCGCGCCCGACTCCGGCCGCCGCCGCGAGCTTCGCTCCGGCGAGCTCCGCCGTTCCCACGGCCTCCCCTGAGCGCGGCTGGATCCGCCCGTGCACGGGCTACCCGCCGGTGGCCTCCGTGCGCCAAACCGTGGCCCCTAGCCCCGTTCCGGCGATCTTCCGCCGTGGCTTGAGGTCGTCGCCGGCGAAACTCCGGCGACTGACGTGGCCCCGTGTTTAAGCTGCTAACCCTGCCACTTAATCCACCCCTAAGTCACTGACCAGTGGGCCCCAGCGCCACTAACCTTTTTAATTAAGATTAATTAAACCCTGTTTAACCCCCTGTCACTGACGTGTGGCCCCCACACGTCAGGTTTGACCAGTCAGCGCCGTTGACTTGCTGACGCAAGCATGACGCGGTGCTGATGCAATTATTTATTTCCAGGAATTATTTTTAAACAGGAAATTCCAGAAAATGATTCAAACTTCAAAAATTCATATCAAATCAACCGTAGCTCAGATTGAAACAAGTTATATATGAAAAATCATCAGAAAAATGCAAGGAACCCATTTATGCTAGTTTCATGCATGAAAAACCAACTTATACTTGCTGTACAAGTGAAAACGTAATAATGGCATGTTATATACTTCACTTGGGGTTTGCATATGAACCCTTGGTTCATATGAACTTCAACCAAATAAACTCTAGCTGCATTAGCTCAAACAGCATCACATCCTCATGCCATGTTCATGCATCATATTGTTGCATATGATTGTGTATTGATTGCCGACACCGTTCCTTCTCGATAGGTTCTGCTCCGGAGACCGTTCCAGAGTACCTGTCAGAGGAGCAGTGCCCCCCCTGTTGATCTACCAGGCAAGCAAACCCCCTTGTTCATTCCGATATGATCCCTCTCTCGCTCCTGCTCTCTTTTATTGCATTAGAACAACAGCGAATCAACTGCTATTTTATGCTGCGGTAGTTGAACCCATTCCTCTGCATGACCTGTCATTGCCACAGTAAATAGTTGAAACCCACTAGCATGTGTAGGAGTTGATTGAGCCATGTTGTGCTTCTACCATGCCATGCCTGCTATTGCTTAGAGTTGTGTCAGGTCTGATTCATTGGGAATGGATTGGAGTGATATGATATGTTCTGATGCGGAGAGTGAACGTGTGAACACGATTTGGTAAAGGTAGCGGTGAGAGGCCATGTAGGAGTACATGGTGGGTTGTCTCATTGGAACCGTCCTTAAGCACTGAGTTCTGTGTATGTTGTCCAATGACTAGCTACTACCACGCATTGGGATGCTTAAGTGCCCCTCTCGACTTATTAATCCACTTGATCTCTGTCCAGGAGTTGCAAATAGTTTCTGGTGTTTGTAGGTAGTGTTAGTAGTCTACCAAGTGGCACCCGGCCAGGTGGGCTTGGGACAGACTAGGCACACGTGGCCCGGTGTACCGAGTGGCACCCGGATGGTGGGCTCGGGAACCCTGTACACATCGTTTGGGGCCGTGAGCGACACCCCGGCCGGATCTCCTCGCGGATGGAACCCGAATAGGCGATGAACCTGGACTAGAGTCTTGTGTGGTTAGTCAGGTCGTGGCCGACACCCTCGCCAGGCTTCCGCTTGAAGGTTGCCAAGATACATGACGTGTACATGGTGATAAGTGGTGAGAGCGCGTGTGAAGAAGTACACCCCTGCAGGGTTATCATGATCTATTCGAATAGCCGCGTCCTCGGTTATGGACTTCTTGGATGCTTACGTGGTACATAGACAACTTGAAGTGGATACCATAAAATGCTCAAGATAAGTGTGAGTGCTATGGATGGCCTTCTCGTAGTGAGACGGGGATGAATCCATAGTAGTGTATTGATGTGGTGATTAGTGGACTCGTGTGCGCCTTTTCAAAGAGTTACCAACAGTCGTAGAACAGGATAGCCACAGAGTCAAAGCTGGCTTGCTGCAACTAAACCCCACATTACCTCCTTGATACTAATGCATGTATGATAGGATCTGATGTAAGTCTTGCTGAGTACCTTTGTACTCACGTTTGCTTTATTTATGTTTTGCAGATGAGACATCTGTCTCACTAGTAGTTCCGCTTGGACTTCGATAGGTAGCTTGTACCTCAGCTACGATCTTGATCGGAGGTTGTAGATAGTCAGGCTTCTCAGCCTTTTATTTTGTAGTTGTCTGTACTCAGACATGTAATGCTTCCGCTTGTTGCTTGTATGTTCTGAATGATGGGTCATGTGACCCCTGTTTGTATTTAATGCTATGTGGCTCTTCTGGGCCTTTATCTATATGAGTTTGCGTTATGTTGTGATGCCATGTTGTACAGCACATACTTGCATGTTATGCGTACGTGTAACGTGTATTGCTATGTGTGGGATCCGACTATCTAGTTGTTTATCCTTGGCAGCCTTTCATATGGGGAAATGTAAGTCTAGTGCTTCCGAGCGATAGTAGTCCGCTACAGCCCGGTTCACCGGAGTCCTGCTAGCCCAGCACTACTGCTCGGAACACTTGACTGGCCGGCATGTGTTTCACGTCGTTCCTGTGTCTGTTCCTTCGAGGAAATGTCACGTGGTGTTATCCGGAGTCCTGCCTAGCCTGCTACAGCCCGGGTTACCGGAGTCCTGTTAGCCCAGTGCTACAGCCCGGATAAATACGTTGATGACCGACATGCTCGATGTGATTCATGTATGCCTGTCCTCATAAGTTGGCGCCGCCTTGGGTTCACGACTAGCCATGTCGGCCCGGGTTCTCTGTCATATGGATGCTAGCGACACTATCATATACGTGAGCCAAAAGGCGCAAACGGTCCCGGGCCAGGTAAGGTGGCACCCGTGGGAATACCGTGCGTGAGGCCGCAAAGTGATATGAGGTGTTACATGCTAGATCGGTGTGACTTAGGATCGGGGTCCCGACAGAGGAGGCGGAGCGCGTGGCGCGGCAGGCCACGGCGTACTGCATCAGGGATGGAGAACTCTACCGGAAGCGACCAAACAACGTATCACTGCGCTGCATCTCCAGGGAGCAAGGAAAGGAACTGCTGGGGGACATACACGGCGGGGACTGTGGGCATCATGCATCATCACGGACCCTCATTGGCAAGGCATTTCGTAGTGGTTTCTACTGGCCCACCGCGCTCAACGACGCTGTTGAACTGGTAAAGGCTTGTGAAGCCTGCCAATTTCACGCCAAGCAGATCCATCAGCCAACGGGAGGCCTGCAGACTATCCCCCTTTCATGGTGATTCACAGTTTGGGGGCTGGACATCCTAGGCCCGTTCCCTCAGGCGCCAGGGGGCTACCGCTACCTTTATGTCGCCATCGACAAGTTTACCAAGTGGGCAGAAGAAGAGGCCGTACGCACCATCCCCGCGGGTTCCGCGGTCAAGTTCATCAGAGGCATCGTGAGTCGGTTTGGGGTGCCGAACCGCATCATCACTGACAACGGTTCGCAGTTCACCAGTAACCTTTTAAAAACATATTGTGCTAACCTTGGAACGCAGATATGCTACGCTTCGGTGGCGCACCCACGAAGCAACGGCCAGGCTGAACGAGCCAACGCAGAGGTCCTGAGGGGCCTCAAGACCAGGACATTCAAAAAGAAGCTGGATGCCTGCAGCAGAGGTTGGTACGACGAGCTCCAGTCCGTGTTGTGGTCCATCCGCACAACCGCGACCAAGCCAACTGGAGAGACCCCGTTCTTCCTGGTCTACGGAGCCGAAGCAGTCCTCCCTCACGAGGTCAGACGTCGCTCCGCGCGGGTCCTGGCGTTCGACGAGGCGTAGCAGGACGCCATGTGGGGCACAGACCTCGTGCTGGCGGAGGAACGCCGCCGAGAAGCCGTGTTACGAGCGGCGAGGTACCAACAGGCGCTACGACGATATCACTGCCGCAACATCCGCCCCAGGACTCTCGAGGTAGGGGACCTCGTGCTCAGACGGGTTCTCTCCAGGGAGGGGCTGCACAAGCTCTCCCTCATGTGGGAGGGCCCGTTCAAGGTTGTTCATGTTTCCAGGCCTGTCTCAGCACGCTTGGAGACTTAGGATGGGGAGCCGATCCAGAACGCGTGGAACATCCAGCACCTCCGGAGGTTTTAGCCCTAAAAGGCCCAGAGCCTGTGAAGAAGGCGAACGCCTGTGAAGATTATCCTTTTTGGAAAAGGCCCAGAGCCTGTGAAGAAGGCGAACGCCTATGATGATTATCCTTTTTGGAAAAGGCCCAGAGCCTGTGAAGAAGGCGAACGCCTGTGAAGATTATCCTTTTTGGAAAAGGCCCAGAGCCTGTGAAGAAGGCGAACGCCTGTGAAGATTACGCTTTTAAGAAGAAAGGCCCGGAGCCTGTGAAGATGGCCAACGCCTGTGAAGCTCGCCGCCCGTGACACTCTCACGTAATAATGAGTTGGGGCTGTACACGCCCCAGAGTCTCAGGAGTGCCGGCCTCAGGCCCTGGGGCTCCCTCCCACGCCCAGTGGTAGCACTTAGCTCCGCGCTGGTGAGAAGACGTCGAAGACTAGATTAGGTGCCGGACGCGGCTTTTTCATTTGCTTTCCGCAGTTGGGTTGTTCATTTGATTTCCGCGGTTGGTTTGTTCATTTTGCTTTCCGAAGTTTTATTGAAGCTGTTACCGACCCTGACTTGTGGTTCTTCGCCTTTTCACTCTCCTGACTCGATCTCTTGTGCAAGGCCTCGCGAGGGGGCAGCCGAGTGCCCTCGCGAGTGTTTCTGTCCTAATTGTTCAAAGGCTCCGCGACCTGGGCCCATTACAGGAGCACCCCTCCAGTCCGTGCCTCACGGGCACCGTGACACGAACACAGGGCCTGGGTCAGTCGCCCCCACTACGGCTGGAGCCGGGAACTATCCACTCGCGGGCACATAGCTAGGAAGCACGATAACGAAAGCAAAGCGATGACTAACAGCAATAACCCAAAACACACCCCCGCGGGGCTCCACGCTACTGTCTTTTTACACAGGAAAAAGGAAAAGGAAGAGCAAATCGGGCGCAGCTCGCCCCACACCGGCCTGCAGGGAAGGCTCGAGCCGCCTCTGGGGCTCAAGCAGACTCCCTCTCGCGTTTCACCGAGGCGCGACGGCGGGCAGACGCGCCACCACCCCCCAAGCAGGCGCGGCGGCGCGGGGGCTGGCCGCGGCCACTGCTAGAAGAGTCACCGCCTGAAGAAGAACCAGAGAAGCTTGGGGAACCTTGAGCGCCGCCGACCACGCGATCGCTGTCCTCTCCGCCGTCGCCGGGGCTGGGTTCCCGGCCGCGGTCGTCATCCTCAGGGAAGCACCCTGCGCGGCGACCATCTTCCCCAAACACCCTCACGAAGAGGGTGGCATCGCCGTCAAACTTGAAGTGCAGGGTGCACCGACGGCTCAGGCCACGCGCGCGGGCAAACGTCTGCCAACCACGGGTCAAGGCCAGGCTCCCGGACGAGGAGGCCTCCAGTGAAGCCCACGAGGCCCGGCTGCAGCAGCCGTCTGCCTGAAGCCAGAGGCCGCCCGGGGCGCCAACCGGGAATTCGCCGAGGAGGAAGCGAGGGAGTTGAAGCCGGGCGCTGGTCGGCTCCGCCGACCACACAACGAACTCCGCCAGCACCTCTGCAGCATGGAAGCGCGGCCTAGGGGGACGCGCGACCAAAGCGCGCCCCCCGACCACAACTGTCCGCCCGACACCATGCTGGAAACCATCTCCACGGCTGCGGGGAGCTGCCGAGGTGGCCACAGGGTGTTTGCGGGGGCGCCCACGTCCACGCTTGGGCAAGGGAGAGGCGGGCTCAACCTGGTGAGCCTTCCCCTTCTCTGCGGCCGAGAACCTCCTCGACGGAGCCATTGCAGCAAGACGGAGTAAGGACCGGGAAGAAGGAGAAGCAAGAAGATATGGACTAGGAGGGCGCGCGCTGTTCCGTACTTATAGCCGGCGAAGGCCAACCATCGACCCCCACGATCACAAGTAATCATGACACGATTTGCATGCAGGGACTTGTCCAACCCACGCGATCACCGAGGCATCATGGGGAAGCGGAGGCGCCCACGTCCCATCAACCACCACGCGGCGCCCAAGGCCGCAGGCTGTTAGGGCCCGCGGCGCTTCGCCCTTGCCCTTTCGCTCCTCGGCACAGCCAAGTCCGGGCGCGCCTTGGGCCCGGGGGCTACTGTCGACGTTCTGGGAACGGGGGTCCCCAGACTTGCCTGCCTGCGGCGTACGACGTGGCTCAAAGGAGGCCCAACATGGCCCATCTTCATCAACACAAGACCCAAGACCCTCGCGAGGGGCCAAGCCTCGCGGGGCGGACGCGCAGAGCTTCCTCGGGCACGGCCTCATCAGGCTGGCTCACGAGGAGGCGGAGAGATCAAGGCGGGGTACGTCACGAGGTGCCCATTAAGTAAGCCGTGACGACCAAGGGCGCCAGGCGGGCGCCAGCCTGCACAGTGTCCTCCATCTCCTCTTTGGTGCTAAGGGGGCAAGCGCAGGCGAGAGGATCAAGCAAAGGCATCCATTTCGGTGCAACGAGACCAAGACCAGCTCCGCGACAAGGAGGAAGTCATCATGGAGTCCAAGCCAGCGTCACCACCAGAGCCTTTGGCAGGCGAGGACCAACTTTAGTCAGGATAAGTGTACCAGATGTTCCCCTTCAAAATGGCCAACTGTTGGTGGCCTTCCCGCTCAATATTTGGGAAGAGGCCCAGGGCCTTTGCCTATAAATAGGACTAGCCACCCCCAGGGTAGAGGGGGGATGGAGATCGACGAATCAAAGTAGAGGCAATCAGACAGAAAGAGAGAGAGAGAAGGGCGACTAAACCCCTCTAGCAGTTCATCGCCCCAGCTAAGAATAGACCCTCGCGAGGCTGTTCTTCCTTGTATTATTCATCCTCATCAGCCCAAGAGGCAATCCACCACACCACACTGGAGTAGGGTATTACACCGCATCGGTGGCCCGAACCAGTGTAAACCTTGCGTCTCTTGTGTTGTTCTTTCGGTAGTTTTAGATCTTTGCAAGACGGAGAGGTAGAGAGCATAATCTCTGCACGCACCCCAGAGTTCGAACCTTAGGGTCTGCCGGAACCCGAAATCCGACAGTCTGCAACATTCAGGTCCGTATGTATTTTGCAAATCTCTATGTCTCCCACCTGGACTAGATCCCGGATGGAATTGAAGTGTATCTTGATGTGCTTGGTTCTCTTGTGAAATCTGGATTCCTTCGCCAAGGCAATTGCACCAGTATTGTCACAAAAGATTTTCATTGGACTCGATGCACTAGGTATGAAACCTAGATCGGATATGAACTCCTTCATCCAGACTCCTTCGTTTGCTGCTTCCGAAGCAGCTATGTACTCCGCTTCACATGTAGATCCCGCCATGATGCTTTGTTTAGAACTGCACCAACTGACAGCTCCACCGTTTAATGTAAACACGTATCCGGTTTGCGATTTAGAATCATCCGGATCAGTGTCAAAGCTTGCATCAACGTAACCATTTACGATGAGCTCTTTGTCACCTCCATATAGGAGAAACATATCCTTCGTCCTTTTCAGGTACTTCAGGATGTTCTTGACCTCTTTCCAGTGATCCACTCCTGGATTACTTTGATACCTCCCTGCTAGACTTATAGCAAGGCACACATCAGGTCTGGTACACAACATTGCATACATGATAGAGCCTATGGCTGAAGCATAGGGAACTTTTTTCATTTTCTCTCTATCTTCTGCAGTGGTCGGGCATTGAGTCTTACTCAACTTCACACCTTGTAACAAAGGCAAGAATCCTTTCTTCGCCTGATCAATTTTGAACTTTTTCAAAACTTTGTCAAGGTATGTGCTTTGTGAAAGTCCAATTAAGCGTCTTGATCTATCTCTATAGATCTTAATGCCCAATATGTAAGCAGCTTCACCGAGGTCTTTCATTGAAAAACTCTTATTCAAGTATCCCTTTATGCTATCCAGAAATTCTATATCATTTCCGATCAGTAATATGCCATCCACATATAATATCAGAAATGCTACAAAGCTCCCACTCACTTTCTTGTAAATACATGCTTCTCCAAAAGTCTGTATAAAACCAAATGCTTTGATCACACTATCAAAGCGTTTATTCCAACTCCGAGAGGCTTGCACCAGTCGATAAATGGATCGCTGGAGCTTGCACACTTTGTTAGCTTCCTTTGGATTGATAAAACCTTCCGGTTGCATCATATACAACTCTTCTTCCAGAAATCCATTCAGGAATGCAGTTTTGACATCCATTTGCCAAATTTCATAATCATAAAATGCGGCAATTGCTAACATGATTCGGACAGACTTAAGCATCGCTACGGGTGAGAAGGTCTCATCGTAGTCAATCCCTTGAACTTGTCTAAAACCTTTTGCGACAAGTCGAGCTTTGTAGACAGTAACATTACCGTCAGCATCGGTCTTCTTCTTAAAAATCCATTTATTATCAATTGCTTGCCGATCATCGGGCAGGTCAACCAAAGTCCACACTTTGTTCTCATACATGGATCGCATCTCAGATTTCATGGCTTCAAGCCATTTCGCGGAATCTGGGCTCACCATCGCTTCTTCATAGTTTGTAGGTTCATCATGATCTAGCAGCATGACTTCCAGAACAGGATTACCATACCACTCTGGTGCGGATCTTACTCTGGTTGACCTACCAGGTTCAGTAACAACTTGATCTGAAGTTTCATGATCATCATCATTAATTTCCTCACTAATTGCTGTAGGTGTCACAAAAACCGGTTTCTGTGATGAACTACTTCCCAACAAGGGAGCACGTACAATTACCTCATCAAGTTATACTTTCCTCCCACTTACTTCTTTCGAGAGAAACTCCTTCTCTATAAAGTTTCCGGATTTAGCAACAAAAATCTTGCCTTCGGATCTGTGATAGAAGGTATATGCAATAGTCTCCTTTGGATATCCTATGAAGACACATTTCTCCGATTTGGGTTCAAGCTTATCAGGTTGAAGCTTTTTCACATAAGCATCGCATCCCCAAACTTTCAGAAACGACAACTTTGGTTTCTTGCCAAACCACAGTTCATAAAGCGTCGTCTCAACGGATTTTGATGGTGCCCTATTTAACGTGAATGTGGCCGTCTCTAAAGCATAACCCCAAAACAATAGCGGTAAATCAGTAATAGACATCGTAGATCGCACCATATCTAGTAAAGTACGATTACGACGTTCGGACACACCATGGCATTGTGGTGTTCCGGGTGGCGTGAGTTGCGAAACTATTCCGCATTGTTTCAAATGTACACCAAACTCGTAACTCAAATATTCTCCTCCGCGATCAGATCATAGAAATTTTATTTTCTTGTTACGATGATTTTCAACTTCACTCTGAAATTCTTTGAACTTTTCAAATATTTCAGACCTATGTTTCATTAAGTAGATATACCCATATCTGCTTAAGTCATCTGTGAAGGTGAGAAAATAACGATATCCACCACGAGCCTCAACATTTATCGGACCACATACATTTGTATGTATGATTTCCAACAAATATGTTGCTCTCTCCATAGTACCGGAGAACGGCGTTTTAGTCATCTTGCCCATGAGGCACGGTTCGCAAGTACCAAGTGATTCATAATCAAGTGGTTCCAAAAGTCCATCAGTATGGAGTTTCTTCATGCGCTTTACACCGATATGACCTAAACGGCAGTGCCACAAATAAGTTGCACTGTCATTATCAACTCTGCATCTTTTAGCTTCAACATTATGAGTATGTGTATCACTACTATCGAGATTCAACAAAAATAGACCATTCTTCAAGGGTGCATGACTATAAAAGATTTTACTCATATAAATAGAACAACCATTATTCTCTGATTTAAATGAATAACCGTCTCGCATCAAACAAGATCCAGATATAATGTTCATGCTCAACGCTGGCACCAAATAACAATTATTTAGGTCTAAAACTAATCCCGAAGGTAGATGTAGAGGTAGCATACCGACCGCGATCACATCGACTTTGGAACCATTTCCTACGCGCATCATCACCTCGTCCTTTGCCAATCTTCGCTTAATCCGTAGTCCCTGTTTTGAGTTGCAAATAATAGCAACAGAACCAGTATCAAATACCCAGGTGCTACTGCGAGCATTAGTAAGGTACACATCAATAACATGTATATCACATATACCTTTGTTCACCTTGCCATCCTTCTTATCCGCCAAATACTTTGGGCAGTTCCGCTTCCAGTGACCAATTTGCTTGCAGTAGAAGCACTCAGTTTCAGGCTTAGGTCCAGACTTGGATTTCTTCTCCTGAGCAGCAACTTGCTTGCTGTTCTTCTTGAAGTTCCCCTTCTTCTTTCCCTTGCCCTTTTTTTGAAACTAGTGGTCTTGTTGACCATCAACACTTGATGCTCCTTCTTGATTTCTACCTCCGCAACTTTAAGCATCGCGAAGAGCTCCGGAATATTCTTTTCCATCCCTTGCATATTATAGTTCATCACAAAGCTCTTGTAGCTTGGTGGCAGTGATTGGAGAATTCTGTCAATGACGCTATCATCCGGAAGATTAACTCCCAGCTGAACCAAGTGATTATTATACCCAGACATTTTGAGTATATGCTCACTGACATAACTATTCTCCTCCATCTTGCAGCTGTAGAACTTATTGGAGACTTCATATCTCTCAATCCGGGCATTTTCTTGGAATATTAACTTCAACTCCTGGAACATCTCATATGCTCCATGATGTTCAAAACGTCATTGAAGACCCGGTTCTAAGCCATAAAGCATGGCACACTGAACTATCGAGTAGTCACCAGCCTTGCTCTGCGAGACGTTCATAACATCTGGTGTTGCTCCAGCAGCAGGCCTGGCACCCAGCGGTGCTTCGAGGATGTAATTCTTCTGTGCAGCAATGAGGATAATCCCCAAGTTACGGATCCAGTCCGTGTAATTGCTACCATCATCTTTCAACTTTGCTTTCTCAAGGAACGCATTAAAATTCAACGGAACAACAACACGGGCCATCTATCTACAATCAAACATAGACAAGCAAGATACTATCAGGTACTAAGTTCATGATAAATTTAAGTTCAATTAATCATATTACTAAAGAACTCCCACTTAGATAGACATCCCTCTAATCCTTCTAAGTGATCACGTGATCCATATCAACTACACCATGTCCGATCATCACGTGAGATGGAGTAGTTTCAACGGTGAACATCAATATGTTGATCATATCGACTATATGATTCATGCTCGACCTTTTGGTCTCCGTGTTCCGAGGCCATATTTGTTATATGCTAGGCTCGTCAAGTTTAACCTGAGTATTCCGCGTGTGCAACTGTTTTGCACCTGTTGTATTTGAACGTAGAGCCTATCACACTCGATCATCACGTGGTGTCTCAGCACAAAGAACTTTCGCAACGGTGCATACTCAGGGAGAACACTTATAATTTGATAATTTAGTGAGGGATCATCTTATAATGCTACCGTCAATCAAAGCAAGATAAGATGCATAAAAGATAAACATCACATGCAATCAATATAAGTGATATGATATGGCCATCATCATGTTATGCTTGTGATCTCCATCTCTGAAGCAACGTCATGATCACCATCTTCACCGGCGCGGCATCTTGATCTCCATCGTAGCATCATTGTCGTATCACCAATCTTATGCTTCTACGACTATCGCTACCACTTAGTGATAAAGTAAAGCATTACAGGGCGATTGCATTGCATACAATAAAGCGACAACCATATGGCTCCTGCGAGTTGCCGATAACTCGGTTACAAAACATGATCATCTCATACAATAAAATTTAGCATCATGTCTTGACCATATCACATCACAACATGCACTGCAAAAACAAGTTAGACGTCCTCTACTTTGTTGTTGCCAGTTTTACGTGGCTGCTACGGGCTTAGCAAGAACCGTTCTTACCTACGCATCAAAACCACAACGATAGTTTGTCAAGTTAGTGCTATTTTAACCTTCGCAAGGACTGGGCGTAGCCACACTCGGTTCAACTAAAGTTGGAGAAACTGACACCCGCCAGCCACCTGTGTGCAAACCACATCGGTAGAACCAGTCTCGCGTAAGCGTACGCGTAATGTCGGTCCGGGCCGCTTCATCCAATCATACCGCCGAACCAAAGTATGACATGCTGGCAAGCAGTATGACTTATATCGCTCACAACTCACTTGTGTTCTACTCGTGCATATGACATCTAAGCATAAAACCTGGCTCGGATGCCACTGTTGGGGAACGTAGTAATTTTAAAAAAATTCCTACGCACACGCAAGATCATGGTGATGTATAACAATGAGAGGGGAGAGTGTTGTCCATGTACCCTCGTAGACCGGAAGCGGAAGCGTTATAACAAAGCGGTTGATGTAGTCGTACGTCTTCACGACCCGACCGATCAAGCACCGAAACTACGACACCTCCGAGTTCTAGCACACGTTCAGCTCGATGACGATCCCCTGACTCCGATCCAGCAAAGTGTCGGGGATGAGTTCCGTCAGCATGACGGCGTGGTGACGATCTTGATGTTCTACCGTCGCAGGGCTTCGCCTAAGCACCGCTACGATTTGACCGAGGTGGAATATGGTGGAATGGGGCACCGCACACGGCTAAGGAACGATCACGAAGATCAACTTGTGTGTCATGGGGTGCCCCCTTGCCCCCATATATAAAGGAGGGAGGGGGAGGTGCGGCCGGCCCCTAGGGGTGCGCTTGGAGGAGTCCTACTTCCACCGGGAGTAGGACCCCCCCTCTTGCCTTGTTGGAGAAGGAAAGGGGAAGGGAAAAGAGGGAAGGGGGGCGCCACCCCCCTTCCTTGTTCTATTCGGACTAGGGGGGAGGGGGTGCGCGGCCTTCCCTAGCCGGCCCTCCTCTTCTCCCTTAGGTCCCATGTAGGCCCATTAACCCCCGAGGGGGTTCCGGTAACCCCCCGTACTCCGGTAAAATCCTGATTTCACCCAGAACGATTCCGATATCCAAATATAGGCTTCCCATATATCAATCTTTATGTCTTGACCATTTCGAGACTCCTCGTCATGTCCGTGATCACATCTGGGACTCCGAACAACCTTCAGTACATCAAAACATATAAACTCATAATGAAACTGTCATCGTAACGTTAAGCATGCGGACCCTACGGGTTCGGGAACAATGTAGACATGACCGAGACACGTCTCCGGTCAGTAACCAATAGCGGAACCTAGATGCTCATATTGGCTCCCACATATTCTACGAAGATCTTTATCGGTCAGACCGCATAACAAAATACGTTGTTCCCTTTGTCATCGGTATGTTACTTGCCCGAGATTCGATCGTCGGTATCTCAATAACTAGTTCAATCTCATTACCGGCAAGTCTCTTTACTCGTTCCGTAATACATCATCTCACAACTAACTCATTAGTTGCAATGCTTGCAAGGCTTATGTGATGTGCATTACCGAGAGGGCCCAGAGATACCTCTCCGACAATCGGAGTAACAAACTAATCTCGAAATACGCCAACCCAACATGTACCTTCGGAGACACCTATAGAGCTCCTTTATAATAACCCAGTTATGTTGTGACGTTTGGTAGCACATAAAGTGTTCCTCCGGCAAACGAGAGTTGCATAATCTCATAGTCATAGGAACATGTATAAGTCATGAAGAAAGCAATAGCAACATACTAAACGATCGGGTGCTAAGCTAATGGAATGGGTCATGTCAATCACATCATTCTCCTAATGATGTGATCCCGTTAATCAAATGACAACACATGTCTATAGTTAGGAAACACAACCATCTTTGATCAACGAGCTAGTCAAGTAGAGGCATACTAGTGACACTCTGTTTGTCTATGTATTCACACAAGTATTATGTTTCCGGTTAATACAATTCTAGCATGAATAATAAACATTTATCATGATATAAGGAAATAAATAATAACTTTATTATTGCCTCTAGGGCATATTTCCTTCAGTTTTTATATTTTCAGATTACAAAAACCTATATCTATCATCCATATTGCACTTGTATCACCATCTCTTCGCCGAACTAGTGCACCTATACAATTCACCATTGTATTGGGTGTGTTGGGGACACAACAGACTCTTTGTTATTTGGTTGCAGGGTTGTTTGAGAGAGACCATCTTCATCCTACGCCTCCCATGGATTGATAAACCTTAGGTCATCCACTTGAGGGCAATTTGCTATTGTCCTACAAAGCTCTGCACTCGGAGGCCCAACAACATCTACAAGAAGAAGGTTGCGTAGTATACATTAGGGCCTAGGGTCGTACATAGTTAGTTTACAGAGAAATGAAACAACGTATCCAGACGCCAAACTTGCAGTCCACGCACATAGGAGTCCTATCCGCACACGTGGCATAGTCTTCTGTTTTTATCTTCACGGCCCACCAATCTGGCCCATATTGAATACACTGGACACCCTGAGGTCCCCTAATCCAGGACTCCCTCAGTAGCCCCTGAACAAGTCTTCGATGACGATGTGTTCGGCACGCGGAGTATCTTCAGCATTGCAAGGCGGGTTCCTTCTCTTGAATATTTTTAGTTAGCTCCCTGCATAGAGGAACTGTGTCCAGCTCTGCACTATCAATACAACCCTTAGCCATGAAGGCAGTAATCCAAAATTGGTACAATATTTTTTACTAACAACTTTTTTGGCGAAGCGTCACACTCGACTAGTTAACATTTTGAACCGTTTTCACGGCTCTTGTTTCGCGTTTCGAGGCTTAGCCCCTATTGACACGTCTTTTCAAAGCTGAGATCATGCCTGCCCATTACGAGATTCACATCAATGTGGTTTGGGTAACCCAACCGTGCCCTACGCACGATTTCTTTGGGAACAGGCGAGTTTTATGGCTCGATAGGGGGACGTTTGGTATTTTTACCGTCTATGAGAGGATAAAGATTCCTCCTTTTCCCCACGCCTTCTTGTTGCTCCTGCTTCCCATCCTTCAAGCTCCAGTGCCCAAAACTCTGATCTCCTCGGCAGTGGCCGGGTGCGGTTCCAAGGGCAAGTGGGAGGCCTCCTCCGTCATCGAGAAGGACATCAAGGATCTCTGGAGCGCGGGCTATCTGTCCGTGGACATCACACAGAAGCTCCTTGGCAAGGATCAGGTCATCCCCACTCTGGAGCCTGGTTGAGAGGGTCATGTTCATCCCCATTTCCTTCGAGAGCTAGGGTTTCCCCTCCACCCCTTCGTCTGGGGCCTCATGTTACTACATGCTAGATTTCCATGATCTAGCCCCGAAATCCTTCCTCCACATCTCGGCGTTTATTGTCGTGTGTGAGGCTCTTCTCCGCACCCCCCACACTTTGGCCTATGGCTCAAGGTCTTCAATCTGAAGCCGAAGGTGGTCGACGGTCAGCATGTAGACTACGGCGGGGCCATGTTAAGCAAGCTCCCTAACACCGTCTAGCCCAAAGGGGCATTTGTCGTGACTATCAAGGTGTAGCAGCAGGAGTGGTTCTACGTCACCAAACGCCGCGACGCCAAGTGGTCAGCCATGGCTGACTTCAGATCCGGACCCCCAACGAGACTCACCTCATGGACCGCCAAGGGCCTTGATTGGGGGTCCCAACTGGAGGTGAAGATGCTGCAGAAGCGCATCTCCAATGTGTTGAGCAAAAACACTGGCCTCACAAACATGATTCAAGTGATGCTCACCCACCATGTTCTTCCTTGCGAACTCCGGGTCTCCCCATGTGGGAGTTCAATCCGGAGGAGCCGCGGACCTTGAAGCTTCTTCGGCACTACTCACGAAGATATGTGGAAGCAACTCTTCAAGGCCCAACAAAGTTGGCCGATGAAGACCGAGGACATCGGACTCGACCGCGAGAACCCGTCCTCAGCGGTAAGCATAGCCTTTCCGAAGACCTATTCGGTCAGTACTTCAAATATAGTAAAAATTATACCGCCTGCCTTCTGTACAGGGCTGGACGGCAAAGGCGGAGCGAATCGACTATCTGGCGCCGCTGCCTGAGAATCCGGCCACACCCCAGCTAACAGAGATGCTGGTTCCGGCGCCGTATCAGGTACCAGAGAAGAAGGCCAAGAAGACGAAGGGCAAGGAGGCCAAGGGTGGCCCCCGCCACAAAGGTCCTTCAGACACAGTGTCCGGAGAGACCGAAGCCCTCTCTTCCCATGACAGAGACGAGGAAGAAGAGGAGGAGGAAGTGGAAACCGACTCCCCTCACAAGGGGAGGAAGAAGAAGAGGGCAGCCTCCAAAGAACTGAAGGGGGAGGCGCCCAAAAGAGGGAATATGACCCTCCCGGACAGTTTGGATTCGGATTCGAAACTGGTCCCCAAGAAACCTCCCAGGGCGAAGCCCCTGGCCGAATCGTAAGTATTCAGAAATTTACTTGTTTATCTTTGGTTTTCCTGTTTCCATCATATAAGTTATTTTGTTATTTGCCTTTCAGCCCTCCCCTTGAGCTCCCACACACTCCTTTATTGGAGGGGAACTCTCTGCCGCCCGAGATGGCGGAGAGCGAGATGCCGCCATGTGCCCCCTCGCCTATCACCATGGAGGACACTGAGATGTCGTCCTGAAGGACCTCTCCTAACTGAGGGGGGGGGGGAGCGAGGCCGTCGAGAAGGTGCCCGAGGTTAATACCTCGGTCACCGAAGAGCTAGGGGAGACGACCCCTATGAACACCGACGGTGGGGAGCCCCAACAATACGGGCCCCAGCCGAACACCATCCCAGAGACCAACACTGCTCTGGAACGGATAAGCAACCCCCTTTGAAAGAGGGAGGAGGAGCATCGGCTCCATCGGTGGCCTCCACTAATCCGAAGGATCCCAACGCTTTAGAGGAAGCACTACAACATGCTTCAATCATGGAGAAGGTTCAATCTGCTAAAAGCGGATTGAACGAAGCCTACACCTGCCTACTGACAGGCCTTGAGGTATGCGACATAATGTTACGAAACTTTTCATACGGAAGAATAAACCTGTATATAGACAGTAGCCCCTGAGGCTCTATATGGTTTAGAAAAACTCGGACAGAGTTTCCATATAACAATCAGGAGACTAACATGATGTGTTATTATTTTAGCAGGCTTCCCTGTTAGCAGCAACTGCCCAGGCCGCCGAAGTTTCTGAACTCAATTGAAAGCTTCAGGTGGACGATGAGGAAATCGACCGCATTAATAAGCGGTTCGACGAGACGCAAGGTATGCGTATGATGTTAAAAAATGAATTTACTTACATATCAAAAGTGATATGTATATTGATAGGCTAACTTCTGGAATGCTTTACAGCTGGCGTTGCCGAGGTTGAGACCCTCAAAGGCGCCTTTGCCCAAGCCAAGAAGGAGGCAGAGGCTAATAAGGGAACCGTTGAGAAAGCGACTGCTGAACTAGAAGCCGATAAAGTCGCCCGCCGCCAACATGAAGATCGGGTGGCTGAAGTCGAGCAGGAGCTGAAGAATGCCATCCGCAAATGCAACATATTGGAGCAAAAGACTTCGGCCCAATCATCCGAGCTTGGCAAGGCCCTCCAAGATGCTAAAGAGGCGTGGAGCGAGTCCCACAGTGCTCGCGAAGAGATCCATCAGGCAAGGCAGATAGCGGCTGGTAAGGCCTTTCTTTTGCAAAGTATCTTTGGAGGTCAGATGTACATTTTGCTCACACGAGTGTGGAGTACTCCAAGCACGTTTGCGGAACTTCCGAAGAGTGGTTCCGATGCCGCACAATTCTTCCGAGCTCAGGAGGGAAACTCGATGGAGAAGCTGTTTTGGTCGCAGTATCTTGCGCCGGGGCACCTGGTATTGCTGAACGACCAGCTAAAGCAGCTGACGGAGCTGCATAGCGTGGCAGGCCTGGCCATGAAGGACATAATAGTCCGACTCTGGCTGGCCGAGTCAATTCCTAGCAGCTACTTCGGTTTGGTGAAGCAGCTGGTCGATGTGCTACCGTGGATCGATGTTGTGAAGCGCTCGGCCTGCATAGAGGGTGACCGGATGACCTTCGCCCGTTCAATATGCAACGGGCGAAGATGAAGGCCACTGACGTTGCGACCGCTGGTCCGCTCGAAGGCAAAGATCATCGGAAGCCGGTGAGGTACTTCGACGATGTTCTGGAAGGGGCCCAAATAGTAGAGGGCCAATGTTCTAAGGAAGTAATATTTGATTAGATGCGTTCGGGTTGTACAAACTATGTGATGAACCCATGCTGTGATATATTTATGCTTGCGCCTTTTGTTTCAAGCATTTTTCCTCCGTGCGACTGTTTATTGTTGTATTTCTGAAAGTTGCCGGTCGTCGGCTTCAGCCCCCATGTAGATACTACCGAGGTGTTCGGCATAACGCGTGACCACACTTTATCCAATGTCGTGGTCCATAAAGGAGGTGTCCGCAAGGTGAACCAGGCAATCAGACTACATGGCTTTATTACTCTCACTTAGCCATAGGTGTTTGACTGTGGAGCTAAGTACTAGCCCTTGGTGCGTGTGCGGCTATCTGGACTATGGTGCCTTTTCCACGTGGGCGAACGAAGACCAGCCCCTCGTATAACATGGGGTCAATCGCTAATGATATGTAGTATAATACTAAGTCAGCGAATTGCTGACCAGCTCTCGCCTATCATGACAGTCAGTTTTCAGCTTTCTCTGCTGAGGTACTTGACCGGACGAACCGGAAATACAATCGCACTAGTTCTCCCTTTACTACCTTAGCCGAACGGGCGGAGCGTAAGGTGGTAAGCACAGGAGCCGGGCAACCCAACTATAGACAAAAGACATGATTCGGAGCCAATGCATATAATGCAGTATCCGGGATGCCGAAGAGTTCACTATAGGTGTTTAGACTTTGAAATGTGCTGGGCCAAATACAGCCCCTAGTGTGAAGGCCGGACTAAAGCACGTTTGGCAGCCTGAAGCAGGGAGGGAATACAGATGATGGAAAATAAAAATGAAGTGAAGTCCAAATAAAATTGGAGATCAATTGTTTCCTTTTATGCCCTGATTAATACGCCGGACCATGTTTTTAGAGAGAATGCCGTGAATATCGAAGCCATTTTACATGTCGAGAGTTTTCACAAGGGAAAGTTTTACACATGGCCTAAATGTAGTGGTTTGAAGATCCCAATGGTGCCATGCTGCATGTCTGTGTAGTTTCTCCTTGGTGAGAAATCCTTTGAGAGGAGGAGTCCATGTTCGCCTGCAAGAAAGAAGGACCTAAATATAGAGCCCTTGTACAACCGTAGAGTAGCCAGGTTTTTAGCTTACCTGTAGTGTGCTACCTCTGGAGCACTGCGTTGGTTTTCCCTTGAAGAGGAAAGGGTGATATAGTAAAGCAGCGTAAGTATTTCCCTTAGTTTTTGAGAACCAAGGTATCAATCCAGTAGGAGACCACGCACAAGTCCCTCGCACCTACACAAACAAATAAATCGTCGCAACCAACGCGATAAGGGGTTGTCAATCCCTACACGGTCACTTACGAGAGTGAGATCTGATAGATATGATAAGATAATATTTTTGGTATTTTTATGATAAAGATGCAGAGTAAAGAAAGTAAAGAGAAAGACGGCAATAGAAATAACTAAGTGTTGGAAGATTAATATGATGGAAAATAGACCAGGGGGCCATAGGTTTCACTAGTGGCTTCTCTCAAGAGCATAAATATTATGGTGGGTGAACAAATTACTGTTGAGCAATTGATAGAATTGAGCATAGTTATGACAATATCTAGGTATGATCATGTATATAGGCATCACGTCCGAGATAAGTAGACCGACTCCTGCCTGCATCTACTACTATTACTCCACAGATCGACCGCTATCCAACATGCATCTAGAGTATTAAGTTCATAAGAACAGAGTAACGCCTTAAGTAAGATGACATGATGTAGAGGGATAAACTCATGCAATATGATATAAAATCCATCTTGTTATCCTCGATGGCAACAATACAATACGTGCCTTGCTGCCCCTACTGTCACTGGGAAAGGACACCGCAAGATTGAACCCAAAGCTAAGCACTTCTCCCATTGCAAGAAAGATCAATCTAGTAGGCCAAACCAAACTGATAATTCGAAGAGACTTGCAAAGGTAACCAATCATACATAAAATAACTCAGAGGAGAGTCAAATATTGTTCATAACTTGATCATAAACCCACAATTCATCAGACTCAACAAACACATCGTGTCGTGGAATTGTCACGGCAGATGTCCTCTTGCAAGGACTTAGTCGTGGTGCCATTGCAACTAGGAAGCTTAAAGGGGTTTAACGGGACAAGGGACACGAGAGAGGTTTTATACTAGTTTGGCCCCTTACGATGAAGGTAAAGCCTACGTCAAATTGAGTTGGTATTGCTAGGGTTTTGATGACCAGGGAGCGAGATACGCTATGCCCGGCTCTCGATGAGATGTTTCTTGCCCTAAACCGCCAACGGGTCGTCCCCTTATATACACGGGTTGACACCCTATGGCCTACAGAGTCCCAGCCGGCTCATAAACATTGTCCGGCTCGGTGACTAGTTAATTCTGCCTTATCGTACAAATCATGCCATTACGGCGGTTTATCACTACGGGCCTTAAGTCGCCTCTGGGCTTTAAACCCTTTATTGAACCGTCATCTTCATGGTTGACCTTGGGCTTCATATGATGAATCCTCCTTGCGTAACCCGACCCCTTCTGGGCGGCTTACACAAATAGTTATATCCCCAACATTAGGCCCCAGATTGATTTGAACCGGTTCATGTCAATCTTAAAATACCTTAAGAAAAAAGCCTTCTGTCTTCTCTCTGTGCAAAGGTTATAACCTGCCGTGACGTCATCTTCTGGATCTGTGACAACCCACCGTGACATCATCTTCCATTAAATTCATATTTTACTCTGTCATATCCTTAAAAGATCTTTGTCTTTACTGACCATTCCGAAAACCGAGGCGTCAGAGTCGTTCGGCCTCCTTGTTTCTCGCGCCTTCTCAGTCAACCCTTCCTTATAAATAGGCATGACCTAGGTCTTTTCCATTCTCCCCTTCGGCCGTCTTCTTCCTCTTGCTGTTTCTCTGCTGCTCGAGCTCCGCCGCCGCCGCCGCAGATCTCCTCGTCTTCGCCAACTCAGGTCACTGCATCAACGTGATTTGACCAGAAAACCACAACGAACCTCCACAGCAAATATGTATCTGTACGTTTCTTCCTTCTTGTCCCTCAGATCCGCATTAAGACTTTCAAGTTCCTCGGTGTTCTTCGCTGTTCATTAGGAACCCCTCATAGATTTCATCACCACCGCCGTTTTTTGATCCTTAAGATGATATAAAACTGGCACACTAGCTATTTCGCACCCATTTCAAATGCAAATAGATTCCTTTTCTCTGTACAGAGGCTTTGTTTAGAACTGATGAACTCATCTGTACTAGTTTTAGGTCTAGAATATTTTCTTTGTTGTACACCTGTTTGATCCAAAATGATATCCGCCAGCTGCGAAACTTGTTTGTGCAATACTTAGGCAAAATCCGTTTCTGTCATATCCATTTAGCCACAGCGACTCTCACCGCCGGCTTTTAAAAAGATAATGCCGAGTCACAGTCTTGCCAACTCCTGGAGGTTTAAAATAACTTAATTGCCTCTGATATTCATAGCGGCTTAACTGACCAGATATAGTTAGCCATATGTCATTAGACCCCTTCGTAAGCCGCCCTCTTGAATAGAATTTAAAATTTTCTCATCCGGGTTAAACTAAGCCGGAAAATACTATTTTGTCATAGGCTTCCATCTGCATTATGGCACCCAAGGCTCCCAAAGCTCCTGTGACCTGTAACTGGGTCAAGTCCATTGTTACTGAAAGCACATTGTCTGATTTCGTGAAGACTGGCTACCCACGCAAGAAAGAGGTCATGTCTTATCGTGCTCCTAACCCGTCAGAGGAAAAACCTCAGCCCAAGGAGGGGGAAGTGATCGTTTTTGCTGATCATATGAGCCGGGGCTTTTCTCCACCCGGCTCAAAATTCTTCAGGGATGTCTTGCACTTTTTTGACCTTAGACCACAAGATATTGGGCCCAATTCTGTATCAAACATATGCAATTTCCAAGTCTTTTGCGAAGTGTACCTTGGAGAAGAGCCCAACATACTACTATTCAGAGAGTTATTTTACTTAAATCGCCAGAATGAGCACGCCAATGGGCCCAGCCTGGAACTTGGTGGTATCTCCATTCAGCGACGGGGGGACTGCCTTTTCCCATACGCCGAACCGCCAAGCCACCCTAAGGATTGGAACCAGACGTGGTTCTATTGCCAAGACACTTCTCCGGCTGATGAGAACCCGCTGCCCGGCTTTCGCACTTTGCGCCTTGAATCCAACCACCCGCTGCCGGACAAGTTATCTGCTGTTGAGCGTCTACCACTCGCCCCCACCATAAAGAAAATCAAGGCTCTTTTGGGGAATGGCTTAGATGTCATTGATTTAGTCCGAGTCTGGATCTCCTGGCGGGTGATTCCGTTAAGCCGCCGCCCCGGCTTAATGTGCACTTACTCAGGCGAAAAGGATGAACCACTGCGTCATTGTCCTGATGACTTACCTGATGATATGGTTGAAGCTATGACCCAATCTCTGTTGAAAGAGGGCTTAGTGGTCAGTAATGCCTTCGGCTTACTTCCATTCTGCAAGAATAACCCGGATCCTACAGTAAGTCATCAACCTCAACAATTATACCCTTATTGTGTTATGCCTTGCTTTTACTCATAGCCCTTTATCATTATTCATAGGCAAATGACAATTTCTGGAAGGTCAAATATGACCATGTGGCTGCCAAACAAGCCAGAGCGGCCAAGAGAGCCGAGAGGAAAACCGCCAAGACAGGAACTCAAAGGAAGAAGAAGCCAAGTACTTCAGATTTATTTAAACTGGATGACACCTCTGACGATGAACAAGAGGTAATCCTTAACTCCCCTAACTCCTTTACCATTATCTTATTGACATTAATTCCTTTTAAGGAGGACACGAGAAACAACCAAGCAGTTGAGGAAGAGGTGACTATATTTTCCTCCGACTCCGAGCCTTTGCTGAGGCAGAAAGTCCGAAGAGTGACCCGGAAAGTAAGATTTTCACATCCTTTAGCTTACCAAGATCCTCAATTTCTTTTGACGCGATAAACTCATGAGAGCCAGAGGCAGACCCGGACCAGCAAAGACGCGGAGCTCTCCTTTGGCTTACTTGATGTAACAAGGAAGCGCCGTGCTGAGGTTATCTCCGATTTACGCTCTTCCGTACCTTTGGCAGGTTTCATTCGTCAACCCCTCAATTCATCTGACTTAAACTATCAGGATACTTCACCTACCTCTGGAGAATCCATGCAATCCAACATGCCGGCTTTCAAGACTGCTCCAGGGCAATGTCAACTTATTTATCTTTATGCTTATCTTACTCATGTTTTTGTACTAACCCTTCTGATTTACACATCGCGTACAAGTGAAGCCCAGCAAAAGGGCGAAGAAAAATAAGCCGGCCAAAGAGCCGGTCGTGACTGACCTAGAGCTCGAAACAACCGCTCCTGATACCTCCACACATGAGCCGCCGCCTAAACCGGCGCATGATATTCCAGCACCAACTTCTGCTCCGCCTGCCGAACAAGCTCTTGATGGTTCTGACAATCCAGAGATTCCCAGCCCAGCCAAAACAGATGACCCGGAAGTCGAGATCCTTAAGTCTTAGTTTGTTGAACCGGGACGGCCCACTGTACTTGCCAAGTGCTCTGCCAAGGAGGAACTTTTGGAACACCGAAAGGCCAAGCTGGACGTCACTGATTACACTCATCTGAGCATTGGAGAGATTGTCTCTGGCTACATAAATCAAGTGCACAGCAGCCGTGACCTGGAAATTGACATGGTGAAAAAGATACATAAAAAATCAGAGGTATGACTTTTGTTGCTTTCCCTTATTCATACTTACTATACCAACCCCCAAGTCTATTGCTTATGAAAAAAATATGCTGTAGACTTTGAATCCGCTTAGCACTGCTTGCCAGACGCCCGGTTTATCTTGTAACACTCGAACGCCGGCTCTAAAATAAGATATTGGAACTGGTGTAGTATAACACTTTGAACTGCAATATGCATTAGCCCCCAAGTGCCAAGTATCTTTGCTTTGCAAAGTGCTTGGGACTTAATTTCCATGAACCGCCGCAGTAAGTTAGAGTTCTTCAGCATACATTAGCCCCCAAGTATCAAGTATCTTTGCTTGCAAAGTACTTGGGACTTAATGTTATCTTATAATAATCCTGACTGTAACCCGACATAGATGCAGGCCACCATAAGTCAATTTGAGTCGGAGATTGCTGATATGAAGAATCGCCTGGAAGCTCAAGAGACTGAAATCCAAAAGGCCAATTCCAAGTTTGAGTTCAGCATATCTGAAAAAGAAAAATTGAAGAAAGGCTATGAAGCAGATAAGAAAGTATGGGCTGATGAAAAGGCCTCCTTGGTCACCCGGGCAGAGAAAGCAGAAGCGTCGCTTGCGAAAGCAACTGCCGAGCTATCTGGCTTAAAACACCATATGATGGTCTCAGCAATCTTTGGTAAGTTACTTCTGCAAACGCTAAATACTGCAAATCTTTTTTCAATGAGTATCTCAATTGTCACATCCGGCTCACCTGATGTTTGTTAATGTAGGCCCCAGGAGCGCAAACCTTAGCCAGAGCATGTTGATCAAGCTAAAGGCGGTTTATACCCCGGTGGAACAACTCTACACCGGGTCACAACGTGCTTTGGCCGTTGTGGCTTTGTCAAATGAGGTTCCCCATCTCCTGGCAGAAGTGCTAAGGCGGCTCGCTGTGCTACCTCAACGGGTCGAAGAGCTAAGGCGGGCGTATGCAAGAGCCGGAGCCATAGCCGCATTGAGCCGGGCCAAGGCATGGTTACCAGAGCTGGACCCGGCCGACATCGCCCTTGGATATCCAAGTTTTAAGGAGGATGGCACCCCGTTTGAGGAGAAGGACTTCACCTCCTGCGTGAAGGAAATACGCCCTGTGGCCACTCTAATTGGGAATGACACCGACCTCACCAAGTACCAGCCGGGTTATGACAGCCAAAATCAGAGGATTGGAACGCCACATTATGATGCAGTCAGCTTGAAGTCGATCCGGCAGGGTTAATTGATGATGAAGCTGATTTTGAGGCTTTGAGTGTCATTGACTGGTCATCATCAACCTTCTAGGACCGGGCAGCCGACGTAGGAGCGGAGAGGGATGACCCGGAAGCTTCAGGGCAGCAAAACGAGTGATCTGTCAGACGTTTTATCTTTATGCTTTGTGGAAAACAATGCTTCATTATCCAGACTTGGGGAGTCTTGTAATAGGGTAGAAAAACTCTTGATTTTGTCGTGCCTTCATGCACGTTCGAGGCGCTCAATACTTTAAGACGCCATCATTATGTGCTTCTGGCTTATACCGGTCTTCTGCTTTCTTCGTGCTGAAAAAATTTACTTGCATTACCTTGCGTATAGAACAAACACAAGTCCCTTGGCGTCTTACCGCATAGGGGGTCATATAATGTATTGACAACCCGGAGTGTGAACCAAAGAATCATACAAAGGCCGGTTTTTCAATTACATCTTCGAGACACAATCGTAACAGCATACCTATGATCCTTTGGTGATCTTGCCGGTTTATGTGACCCGAATAACGAGGGTAAGCTTCTAATCCTGAAACTTGGCACATATGATGTTTGCTATGTCCTAACAACCCCTTTTGGTCAATATTAACCCGGTGGAACAAAAACCACCCCATAAACGCTTTCAAGATGATCTCAAAGTAGTCAAATAATTGTGAATGCGAAGTGTTACGAGAAATAGACAAAATTCAAAGGCTTCTGATTCGAATACGATCAGTAAATCATTCCAAAGGGGTTAAGCTAAGATTCGGATACAATCATATAGCCCCCAGTGGCTTTGGTGATGCCGATCAAGTGGGTATCGACAACTATGTTCTCTTTGGTTCAAATACGACCTATGTTTGAACAGGAAGCCCCCAAGTGACCATAAGAGTTGTTTAATGACGCTGATTCGAATATGATCCACGTCAGACCCAAAGGGGTTAAGCTATGATTCAGATATGATCAAGAAGCCCCCTAGTGGGTTTGGCAGTATGCCGATCAAGAGGGTATCGATAGCTATGTTCTCTTTGGTTCGAATACGACCTATGTTTGAACAGGAAGCCCCCAAGTGATTATGGCTAGATTCAGATATGATCATAAGCCGTACCAAGGGGAAAGCCGGATTCAAATATGATCCGCTCCCTGTTGGTTGTTTCAACATCATGACAAGGAAGACATGTAAACTTTTGAGGATGAAAAAGGACAGAGGTCCTGCTTTATTGCTTTCATAATATATACATCATCAAAATTTGTACATCCTGAGAGCCGGTGGCTCAAGTATAATATGGCCGAATATGAGCGATATTCCACGGTCGGCGGGTCTCCTCCTCCGACTTACGTGAGTCCTTATGCTCTCGAACATTGATGAGGTAATATGACCCGTTGTTCAGGTTCTTGCTGACCACAAAGGGTCCTTCCCAAGGAGGGAATAGCTTGTGCATATCAGATTGATCCTGGATGAGCCGGAGCACTAAGTCACCTTCCTGAAAGGCTCTGGATCTAAACCGGCGGCTGTGGTAGCGGCGCAGGTCTTGCTGGTAAATCGTCGAACGGGCTATTTCCAAGTCTCGCTCTTCATCTAATAAGTCAAGTGCATCCTGACGAGCTCGTTCATTATCAAGTTCAACGTAAGCCGCCACACGGGACTAGTCATGACGAATGTCACTTGGCAGGACCGCCTCTTCTCCGTACACCATGAAGAAAGGTGTATAACCCATAGATCTGTTAGGTGTAGTGTTGATACTCCAAATCACAGAGGGTAATTCCTCCACCCAACAACCCGGCGTCTGCTGTAAGGGGACCAAGAGCCGGGGTTTTATACCTTTCAAGATCTCCTGATTGGCTCTTTCTGCTTGACCATTGGATTGAGGATGAGCTACCGCCGAAACATCAAGCTGGATATGTTCTCGTTGACAAAATTCTTCCATAGCACCTTTGGAGAGATTAGTGCCATTGTTAGTTATGATGCTTTATGGAAAACCAAAATGAAAGATCACCATTTTCATGAACTGAACTGCCGTGGCTGCATCACACTTACTGACCGGCTCTGCCTCAACCCAGTTTGTAAATTTATCAACCGCCACCAGGAGGTGTGTCTTTTTATCCTTAGACCTTTTGAAAGATCCGACCATATCAAGCCCCCAGACGGCAAACAGCCAAGTAATCGGAATCATCCTCAATTCTTGAGCCGGCACATGAGCCCGTCGTGAGAATTTTTGACAACCGTCACATTTAATGACCAGATCTTCCGCATCAGCATGAGCCGTCTGCCAATAAAAACCATGAAGGAAAGCCTTGGCCACGAGAGATTTTGAGCCAGCATGATGACCACAATCACCTTCATGGATCTCCCAAAGTATTTCCTGACCTTCCGCAGGTGACACACAATGTTGAAACGCCCCAGTAACACTGCGATGATGCAACTCACCGTGAACAATTGTCATGGATTTAGACCGCCGGATGATTTGTCTCGCCAAGGTCTCATCCTCAGGCAACTTTCCCCGGGTCATGTAAGCCAAATATGGCACTGTCCAATCCGGGATGACGTTAAGAGCCGCCACCAGCTGCACTTCCGGGTCTGGCACAGCTAAGTCTTCCTCTGTGGGTAACTTGACAGAAGGATGTGCAAAACATCCAAAAAGGTGTTAGGCAGTACCGGCTTACGCTGAGATCCCAGCCGGTTTAGAGCATTAGCCGCCTCATTCTTCCTACGATCAATGTGCTCCACTTGATAACCCTTGAAGTGCCCAGCTACAGCATCAACTTCACGATGATAAGCCGCCACGAGGGGATCCTTGGAGTCCCATTTGCCTGACACCTATTGAGCCACGAGATCTGAGTCGCCCAAACACCTTACCCGGCTCAAGTTCATCTCTTTGGCCATCCGAAGACCATGGATTAAGGCCTCATATTCAGCTGCATTATTAGTACAAGGAAACATGAGCCGGGGCACATAACAAAATTTATCACCTTGAGGGGAAGTTAAAACGATGCAGCCCCCGAGCCCTCCAACTGCCTGGATCCATCAAAGTGAATAGTCCAATACGTGTTATTCGGCTTCTCCTCAGGTGTCTGTAGCTCTGTCCAATCATTGATAAAGTCCACCAGGGCTTGAGACTTAATAGCAGTACGTGGCACATACTTCAAACCATGGGGCCCAAGCTTGATGGCCCACTTGGCGACTCGTCATGTGGCCTCTCTATTCTGGATGATGTCTCCCAAGGGAGCAGAACTTACCATGATGATAGGGTGACCCTGGAAGTATTGTTTAAGATTACGGCTTGCCATGAACACCCTGTAAACAAGCTTCTGCCAATGTGGATACCTTTGCTTAGACTCAATGAGCACCTCACTAATGTAATAAACCGGCCCTTGAACCGGATGCTCCTTGCCAGCCTCCTTGCGTTCCACCACAATTGCAACACTGACAGCACGTGAGTTAGCGGCCACGTATAACAGCAACGGTTCTCTATCAACGGGAGCCGCAAGGAGTGGCGGCTCAGATAGCTGTCTCTTTAAATCTTCAAAAGCAGCGTTAGCAGCATCACTCCAGACAAAAGTGTCCATTTTCTTCAACATCTGATATAGCGGTATGGCCTTCTCACCTAACCGGCTTATAAACCGGCTTAAAGCAGCGATACGACCCGCCAATCGCTGAACATCATTGATGCATGCTGGTTTAGCCAAAGAGGTAATTGCCTTGATCTTCTCCGGGTTAGCTTCAATGCCCCTGTTGGAGACTAGGAAACCCAAAAGCTTGCCTGCTGGTAAGCCAAACACACATTTGGCCGGGTTAAGCATCATCTTGTAGACCCGGAGATTATCAAAGGTTTCCTTCAGATCATCTACTAAGGTTTCCTTCTCTCTGGATTTCACCACTATATCATCCACGTAAGTGTGAACATTGCGCCCGATCTGATTATGGAGACACTTCTGTACACACCGCTGATAAGTCGCCTGGGCACTCTTGAGCCCAAATGGCATAGACACATAGCAGAAGGCTCCAAATGGAGTGATGAAGGCCGTCTTCTCCTGGTCCTTAACTACCATCTTGATCTGATGATAACGAGAGTAAGCATCTAGAAAGCTCAAATGCTCACAACCCGCCGTGGCATCAATGATTTGATCAATACGGGGGAGGGCAAAGGGATCAGCCGGATAGGCCTTATTTAAGTCCGTGTAATCCACACACATCTGCCAAGTGCCGTTCTTTTTAGGCACGAGCACTGGGTTAGCCAACCACTCTGGATGAAAAACTTCAACAATGAACCCGGCCGCCAAGAGCCGGGCCACCTCCTCAATAAATAGATTTCCGTCTTTCTTCGTTGAACCGCCAAAGAAACTGCCTGACCGACTTAAACTTCGGATCAATATTAAGAGTGTGCTCAGCGAGTTCTCTCGGTACAGCTGGCATGTCAGAAGGTTTCCATGCAAAGATGTCCCAATTCTCACAGATGAACTCGATGAGCGCGCTTTCCTATTTAGGATCCAGATTGGCACTGATACTGAACTGCTTAGACGAATCACCCGTAGTGAAACCAACAAGCTTGGTTTCATTAGCCGACTTAAATTTCATCACCGGGTCATGCTCTGTGGTTGGCTTCTTCAGAGGTGTCATGTCTGCCGGGTCAACAATATCCTTATAAAACTTCAATTCCTCTGTTGCACAAACAGATTCAACATAAGCAGCATCGCCCTCCTCACATTCCAGGGCTATCTTTCGACTCCCATGCATAGTAATAGTGCCCTTGTGACCCGGCATCTTGAGCTGCAAATAAACATAACACGGCCGCGCCATGAACTTGGCATAAGCCGGCCGTCCAAATAGAGCGTGATATGGGCTTTTGATCTTGACCACCTCAAAGGTTAATTTCTCAGCCCTAGAATCATATTCATCTCCGAAGGCTACCTCCAGTTCAATCTTGCCAACTGGGTATGCCGACTTACTAGGTACCACTCCATGGAAAACAGTGTTGGACGCCTTTAAATTTTTATCAGTCAACCCCATACGTCGAAAGGTCTCATAATAGAGGATGTTGATGCTGCTACCTCCATCCATGAGTACCTTAGTGAATTTATATCCACCAACTTGAGGTGCTACCACCAAGGCTAACTGACCCGGATTATCAACCCGGGGAGGGTGATCTTCCCTGCTCCACACAATAGGCTGCTCTGACCACCTCAAGTGACGGGGAACCGCCGGCTCAACAGCGTTCACCGCCCTCTTATGAATCTTCTGGTCACGTTTGCATAAGCTAGTAGTGAACACATGATACTGTCCACTGTTCAGCTGCTTTGGATTGCTCTGTTAACCCGACTGCTGCTGACCTCCTTGAACAGATTGGTGCTGATTATAGCCGCCTTGATTTCCCTGAAAGCAGGAATTTGAACCGCCACCCGGGACATGAAAGCCGCCGGCACCTGAGCCGCCGCCCGACCTATGATTGCCGTCGAACGTGTTGGAATTCTTGAAAGCCTTCATGATCGCGCAATCCTTCCATAAGTGAGTGGCTGGCATTTCCTGGGTGCCGTGTCTCGGACATGGCTCATTGAGTAGCTGCTCAAGAGATGGACCTGACCCGCCAGATTGAGGGGGCGGCCTCCCCTTGCGTCTCTGATTGTTACCCTGTGCATTAGGGTTGGCCACAAACTCCGAATTACCATCGACTTTATGCTTGTTGCCTCCTTGATTCGCCGGGTTATGTTGCTGACCCTTTCCATTGCCGTTCTTCTTTCCCTTCCCCGTCTTTTCCTCATCAGACGCATGAACCTTGGTACTATCAGAATCGGCGTATTTGACTAGAGCCGCCATCAGCTGACCCATATCATTACAATCACGCTTGAGGCGCCCCAGCTTCTGCCTCAGCGGTTCAAATCGGCAATTTTTCTCCAACATGAGGACTGCAGAGCCAGCATCCATCTTGTCAGACGAATGTATTATCTCCTTGACCCGGTGCACCCAATGAGTGGTAGATTCACCCTCCTCTTGTTTACAATTGGTTAAATCCACAATAGACATGGACTTCTTGCATGTGTCTTTGAAGTTCTAAATGAACCGGGCCTTCAATTCCGCCCATGAGCTGATGGAATTAGGCGGCAGGCCCTTTAACCAAGTCCGGGCCGTTCCATCCAGCATCATGGTGAAGTATTTGGCCATTGCTGCGTCACTGACCTCCAACAGTTCCATGGCCATCTCATAGCTTTCGATCCACGCCCCGGGCTGTAAGTCGGCCGTATAATTTGGCACCTTCCGGGGTCCCTTGAAATCCTTAGGCAAACGCACATTGTGTAAAGCCGACACCAAACAAGGAATGCTGCCGGTTCTGGTGGCCACTCCTGCCTCAACAGAAGTCGCCAGATAATCCGGGTAGGCCTGATGAGCCGTATGCTGAGCCGCCCGCTCGTCCTCCTGACGTATCCAGTCTTGCACCGAGTTATAACCGCCGGGCTGGTTACGGCACTGGGCGTTGCTTGACAAAGCCTCCGACTCCATGTGCCTGCTATAACTCGGGCTCCGGCTTGGGGGAGGGGTTGAATGAATCCTGTCTCAACTATAGGAATAAGCCTCTTGCTGAGCGAGAGCTGTTTGGATGAGCTCTCTGATCCTTCGCGTCTCCACCGCTGTTGGATCGTCACCGTCCACTGGGAGAGCCGCCAAACGTGCCGATGCTGCGATCAGGTTCTTCATGGGGTTAGAAAAGTGACCCTGTGGTGTCGGTATGTAGCGGGGCGTGGCCATCACCCGAGGTTGAGCCGGTCCCCCTGCTCCGGATGTCATGAATTGATTTGCTTCTGGCGGGTTACTAGGGCCGGCCCCGGGTGTAGCGAAAAGGTTCCAAGGATCATAAACCGGAGGCAAGCGGGATTGAGTTTTCTGGTGTCTCCTCTTCATCACCTCGTTAGATGCGTTCAGGCTCATCGTAAGCTGGAAAGCCTCTGACTAGAGCTATTGTGCCAGTGCGTCCAAAGCCGCCCGTTCCGTGGCCAACCTGGTGTCCTCAGCTGCTAAGGCCTCCTTGGCCCGAGCTATTTCCTCACGCACCTATGCCACCTCTTCATTATGCTCATCTTGACTCGCAGGAATAACCGTGGCGGTTAATAGGGCCGTCAGCCTATCCATGAGATCAATCAGCACCTGAGCCGGCGGGCGCACAGGGCCTCCTGCCCCGGCCGCTCCTGACCCAGACATTATCGCCGCCGCAGCCGTAGAGTTTTGGTCGGGTTGAGTACCAGCCATGAAGACTCCTACCCTGTCGGATCACGGGTTCCGGCAGACCCTTAAGGTTCGAACTCTGGGGTGCGCATGGAGATCGTACCCTCTACCTCGCCGTCTCGTAAGGATCTAACTACTGGAAAAACAACACAAGAGACACGGAGTTTATACTAGTTCGGGCCACCGTTGTGGTGTAATACCCTACTCTAGTTTGTGGTGGGTGGATTGCCTCTTGGGCTGATGATGAAGAACAGTACAAGGAAGAACAGCCTCGCGAGGGTCTGTTCTTGGCTAGGGGATGAACCGCTAAGCGGAGTTCGATCGCCCTTCTCTCTCTCTATGTATGCCTCTAGATACTGAATCAGATGTCTCTACCCTGGTGGTGGCTAGTCCTATTTCTAGGCAAAGGCCCTGGGCCTCTTCCCAAATATTGAGCGGGAAGGGCGCCAACAATTGGCCAATTTGAAGGGGAACATCTGGTACACTTATCCTGACTAAAGTTGGTCTTCGCCTACCAAAGGCCCTGTGGTGACGCCGTGCTGGGCTCCATGGTGACCTCCTTCCCACCGTTGGACTAGTCTTGGTCTCGTTGCACCGAAATGGGTGCCTTTGCCTGATCCTCTCGCCTGCGCTTGCCCCCTTTGCACCAAAGAGGAAAGGGAGACGCTGCGCGGGCTGGCGCCCGCCTGGCACCCTTGGTCGTCATGGCTTGTGTCATGAGCACCTCGTGAGGTACCCGCCTTGATCTCTCTGCCTCCTCGCGAGCCAGCCTAAGGAGGCCTTGCTTGAGGAAGCACCGTGTCGTCCGCCTCACGAGGCTTGGCCCCTCGCGAGGGTCTTGAGCCTTGTATTGATGAAGATGGGCCACACTGGGCTCCCATTCGAGCCACGCCGCAGGCCGCAGGCAGGCAAGTCTGGGGACCCCCGTTCCCAGAACACCGACAGTAGCCCCCGGGCCCAAGGCGCGCATGGACTTGGCCGTGCCGAGAGGTGAAAGGGCAAGGGCGAAGCGCCACGGGCCCTAACAGCCTGCGGCCTCGGGCGCCGCGTGGCGGTTGATTGGACGTGGGCGGCACTGTTTACCCACGCTCCCTTATTCTGCGCCGCGCTAGGTTGCCCCACAGTTGTACACAGCCGCCCCCTTTACCTGTTGCTTGACCGTCTCCTGCTCTTCCTCCCCCCAAACTCTGACCCTTGCTTCCAATCCCATCTCGCGTCTCCTCTCTTCCGCCCGCCGCCATGGCTCCAAAGAAGGGGAAGGGGAAGAAGCCTGTGGCTCCATCTCGCCCGCCGCCGCCGGTGGCGCCTGCTGTCGGCCGCTCAATCATACTCAACCTGGAATGCCTGGGCAAGCTCAGTCCGGCTCTGGCCACCGCCTTCAACGAGTGTGGGAGGACAACGGCTTGGCCTACGTATCACTTCCCCACCGATAGGATAATCACCGAGGTCCATTACTTCGCCGACGCCTTGTGGGCGGGTTTGGTGCCTCCCTTCTCCGATTTCTTCAACGCCATCCTCAATCATTATCAGATCCACATGATGCATCTGGGTCCTGAGTCCATTGCCCTCCTTTCAGTCTTCGCTTTTGTTTGTGAGGCGATGGTAGGCAACCCTCCTTCTGTTGCCTTGCTGCGCCACTTCTTCCCCCTGCATCTTACCGACCCCACGCAATGCTCGGCATGCGTGAGCTTTGTAGCTTCGCCCGAGACCGCAGCCTCTAGTATCGACTTCAACCTCCCTCTGCCTTCAGCCGGGTTCCGCGAGCGGTGGTTGTATGTTGATGTCAGGGTGCCCAGCCCCCGGCTCGCGAAGCCGACATTGCCTGCTGTGCCCAACTCGGGCTGGGGTCAGGAGACGCTCGCGAGCCCCCGACTCGCCTTCGTCTGGCACCGCTTTATGTCCTTGAAAAAGCTTGGCGTAACGGCGCCCAAGGTGGTGAAGGAGTTCCTACTGCGCCGCATTGCCCCTCTCCAGCGCCATTCTTGTCGAATGTGGGCCTTCAGCGGCTGTGGCGACCGCATGAGGCTTCAGGAAGAAGACTTGACGCCCGAGGCGCTGAGGAAGGTGCTCTTGGTCCTGACAGGTGATCCCAACCCTGGCGGCATCCGATAGGGTGGAGCTCTGCTGTACCTTTGCCAGAACAGGGATGACTTTGTGAGGCAGATGCCCCCCCTTCGATGAGTGGGGGTTGCGCCCTGCTGGCTTCTGAGGGCTTTGCGAGAACCCTGTGGCGGTGATTACCCCTCCGGTCGGCCCAGGCGAATCCTCCTCGAGGGATGGTGCAGGGAGGCGGGAGACAGCGGGGGCCGAGAGGGCCGCTGATGATGTGGCCGCATCTGGCGATGCTCTTGATGGGGCAGCTCATGAGGCTCGTGCTGCCGAGGCTGCGGGTGAGGCGCTGCCGCTTCCGACGCTTGAGGCCGAGGCTCTTGAGCCCCCGGCCGTGATCTCTGGCGAAGCAACTGCCCGTGCGCATCAGGCATGTGTCCTCGACGCAAGTGGCCCTGGTACTCCGTCCTCTTCGCAGGCAGATTCCTGTGCATCTCTCCTGGGCCGTTTCCGTGTGGACTTTGAGGCCCTCTGGAGAAAAAGGGAGGCCCTGGGCGACAACTTCCCCTGCCGCTTGCTAAAGCGCCGGAAGTACTTTGCTGTCGATGAGTAAGTCTCCTCCTTTTCTGTTCCCTATCCTGCTTGCCGCATCCGCTGATCATTGCTCTGCAGGCCTCTCCCTACTGAGCTCAATGAAGCCGCCAAGTCGACGCCTTCCTTGACTTCGTCTCCTCCGCCACCCCTTGGTGCTTCAAGCTGCACTGCCCTTGTGGTTTGGGCGAGCGACGGCGCGGACCGTCACACAGCGCGTGGTGACTCCTCTGTTCCCGCGATCTCCTTCCGCGGGCCTTCCCTTGACATAGGCAGCCTGCCGTGGGCTTCCCGTTGGGTCGCGGGCGGCGACTGGCAGAGGCTCCCCTCGGGCCCTCCTCCTGAGGGCAGGCCGGACTCAGGCCAGGCTTCTGATGCGGCGCGGCCAGCCGTCGTGCGGGCGCCAGGCCCCAGCCCCCTGCCCGGGGCTGGAGCGATGGTCCAAGGTCCTCGACGCTTGCTTGGGGCGGATGATGGCGTGGCAGATGTGCTTGAGCATGCTCGGGGACGTCGTGCTCGATGCCATGAGTTCCTCCGAAGGGAGAGTGGCGCCGTAGACCTGCTTGGGCAGGAGCTCGCTGAGGAAGACGCGCGCCTGGAAGCCGAGGGCCTGCGCCAGGCCGCAGAGCGGCGCGAGCTGGAGGCCGCCGCTGCACTCGCGCGTCGTCGGCGCGACCTTGATGACGAAGGAGCGAAGGCGTCCCTGGAGGCTTCCCTGGCGGCTCGGTCTCAGGCCATTGAGGAGGCCCGAGGAGCAGACCGACGGCGAGAAGCAGCAGAAGAACGGGCTCGGGAGCTCTTGGCCCGGTGTCGCTCGTTGGAGGAGCAAGCGGAGCTGCGCGAGGCAGCCCTTGCATCGATGGAGGTGGCTTCTGGCGACCCGGCTGAGCTTCGGAAGCGCGAGGAAGCGTTGGTGCTGGAGGCCACCGAACGCACTCGCGAGCACGAGCAGCTGGAGACGAGGGAGCGCGTAGTGACGCAGGCGGAAGATGATGCCGCCGCGCGGGAAACGCGTGTCCTGGAGGAGGTTTGCCGTCGGGTGGCAACAGCGCGCCAAGGCCTCGAGCGTGAGTTCGAGGGGAAGCTGGGGATGATCCGAGTCGAAGCTGAGGGTAGAACCGCCGCCTTGAGGGCCCAACAGGATGAGGCGACACGACGAGCGGACGCCTCCCGGGTCGCTCTTGAGGCAGCGCAGAAGGAGCTGGCCACCTCCCAGGCCGAGGTGCTCCGCCTTCGCCAACGTGAGGAAGAGGCTGTGGCCGTCGAGCATCAGAATGCCGACGAGATACGCTAGTGGCAAGTCCTGGAGCACGAGCACTGCCCCATGCTCACCAAGCTCAGGGAGAGGGCTAACATTGCCCTGGGCAACATCTATGAGGCTGCCGTGGGCGAGCCGCACACGATTAGCTACGCCGGCAACCTACAGTTCTTCACCACCGTGGTGACACAGCTGGAGGCACGGTCGGTCAAAGCCGATAGGTTGGTGGAGGAGAGGAGGCGCGCCCTGCTCGGGCGCGCCTTTTCTCGCGTCTTCAGCCATCTTCGAAACATGGATCCCCACTTCGACTTCGACGCCGCCATCGCCCCAGTTCCCCAAGCCGTTCGAGGTGACCTGGCTGAATGGGTGGAGAGCAACGTAGATGCTCTCGTCCGGGCCTTCACTTCGGATGATGACGACGTGATCGTGGGCGCCGACGAAGGTGGCATGGTGGATGACCCCAATGCCGTTGATGGTGGTGCAGATGACGAAGGCGAGTCCAGCGACGCCAGCGATAGCTCGGGAGGCGCCCCCGAGGATGCATTGGGGGATTTGTCAGATTGACCATGTACTATCCTCGTCTTTTTACCCTGCATAGATAGAACTCAGGCGTTTGGCCCGACGGTTGTGAGAGCATTTTGGGAGGGGAAGCCCCTCATGTATGAACTCGTATCTAATGTATCTGCAGTGATTAAATCGTACGCGTGTCCAACGGTAGGCTGGTTCACCCTTGTTCCTTCTTGGCTCCAAAGCCGCCTGCTAGATTGCGCCGCGCCTCGGGTGCTTTACAGTTGAAACCTCGAGAGGCGGGGTCGTTGCTGACAGGAAACCCCACAGGCGTGGGCCGTCTTCGCAGGCTCAGGGCCTTATCTTGAGCGAGACGCCTTCATAGGCGTTCGCCCTCTTCACAGGCTCCGGGCCTTTTCTCGAGCGAGACGCCTTCACAGGCGTTCACCTTCTTCACAGGCTCAGGGCCTTCTCCCGAGCGGGGTGGCTTCACAGGCGTTCGCCTTCTTCACAGGCTCAGGGCCTTCTCCCGAGCGGGATGGCTTCACAGGCGTTCGCCTTATTCACAGGCTCAGGGCCTTCTCCCGAGCGGGATGGCTTCACAGGCGTTCGTCTTCTTCACAGGCTCAGGGCCTTCTCCCGAGCGGGATGGCTTCACAGGCGTTCGCCTTCTTCACAGGCTCAGGGCCTTCTCCCGAGCGGGATGGCTTCACAGGTGTTCGCCTTCTTCACAGGCTCAGGGCCTTCTCCCGAGCGGGATGGCTTCATAGGCGTTCGCCTTCTTCACAGGCTCAGGGCCTTCTCCCGAGCGGGATGGCTTCACAGGCGTTCGCCTTCTTCACAGGCTCAGGGCCTTCTCACGAGCGGGATGGCTTCACAGGCGTTCGCCTTCTTCACAGGCTCAGGGCCTTCTCCCGAGCGGGATGGCTTCACAGGCGTTCGCCTTCTTCACAGGCTCAGGGCCTTCTCCCGAGCGGGATGGCTTCACAGGCGTTCGCCTTCTTCATAGGCTCAGGGCCTTTCATGAGAAAACGATCTCCGCAAGCACCAAAGGTCACCTCGCGAGGGAGCGACAACGGCAGTCTGGGCCGTGCTCAAGCTAGGCCTGGCCCGGCTCGCGAGGGGCTCGCGAGGGGAGGCAGCTGTGGTGAGATGGTGACCAGAACGCGGGAAACGATTCAAACAAGACCAAGCACCCCTTCCCCGAACGCACGCAAAGCTCAAATTCGAATTCAACTTAAATCCAGCGGGGGAAAAAGGTTACAACCAAAGGAAGAAGGCAATGAAAGCAAACAAAAAGGCCGCGTTCGACACCTAATCTAGTCTTCGACGTCTTCTCACCAGCGCGGAGCTAAGTGCTGTCCACTGGGCGTGGGAGGGAGCCCCAGGGCCTGAGGCCGGCACCCCTGAGACTCCGGGGCGTGTAGAGCCCCACTCATTATTACGTGAGAGTGTCACGGGGCGGCGAGCTTCACAGGCACTGGGCCTTCTTCACAGGAACCGGCATTTCTTCATATCGCCAAACGAGGGCCCCGCCTTGCGCCACACTCTAGTCCCACCAACGACGACCGGAAACGAGGACGCCGCCGGCGGGGTATAGCGGTCGCCAGCGGTTCCCCCGACGACCACGGGTCCTCCGCCAGGGGCAGGCCCTCAGGCGCCTCCCCAGCGGAGGGCCTACCTTCTAAGAACGCCTTACTCCGAACGCCGCAGTGGTGATGTAGGATCCCTATCCCTTTCCTGCAGCCCCCTGCGTCCTCCTCCCGAGGGGTAGGAGGCCGCGGGAGCGGGGCAGCTGCTTGCTGCGGCGACCTGCACCTCCTGTGACCCATGATTAGCGTATGCCTGCTCTTAAGGAATTAACGGTACCCGATAGTCGTTGCCTCCAGTGTGACCGACGGAGCCGTCCTGGGTTCCTAGAAGGGCTCGGCCTCTGGCGTCTCGTCCCCCCAGCTGGGGCTGAAGAGTGAGCCCTGTTCGCCCTCGTGAGCGTGCCCTTGGTCCATCATGTGGGGCACGTATTCCTCTGGCGCCGCCACCCCGAATGCTGTGCTGTAGTGCTCCATGCGCCACGCGGCGTTGCTCGCCGTGCCCACCATGGGGTGGTAGCGCGGTTGCCCGCACGCGCCGTGGGCCGCGCTGAGCCCTTCTCCTTCTCACGCCGGGGGCGGGGGTAGCGCCACCGCCAGTCCAGCACCGTCGGATTTGCTGGTGCCGGGGTAGTCTTGAGGCCCGCGGGGGCGCGCGGGGCCTCCTCGTGCGTCGCCCTGAGCTGGAGGCGGAAGCCGAGTGCAGAAGGGGTGAGCCCCCGAAGCGGCGAAGCCCAGGAGCTCAGCGACCTGTTGGGGAACGTTGCAGAAAATTAAAATTTTTCCTACGGTTTCACCAAGATCCATCTATGAGTTCATCCAGGAACGAGTCATGCGAGAGAGAGATTGCATCTACATACCACTTTGTAGATCGCGAGCGGAAGCGTTCAACGAACGGGGATGAAGTAGTCGTACACACCGTGATCCAAATCACCGGAGATCCTAGCACCGAAAGCACGGCACCTCCGCGTTCAACACACGTACGGTCAGCGTAACGTCTCCTTCTTCTTGATCCAACAAGGCAAAGGAGAGGTTGGGGAAGAAGACTCCAGCAGCAGCACGACGGCGTGGTGATGGTGGAGCTGCACTACTCCGAAAGGGCTTCGCCAAGCTCTACGGAGGAGGAGGATGTGTTGGAGAGGGAGAGGGAGGCGCCAGGGCAAAAGGTGTTCAGCCCCCCTCCCCTCCCCCCTTTATATAACCCCTTGGGGGGGCGCCGGCCCTAGGAGATGGAATCTCCTAGGGGGGCGGCGGCCAGGGAGGGGGGCTTGCCCCCCAAGCAAGGGGGCGCCCCCTTTAGGGTTCCCCCCCAACCCTAGGCGCATGGGCCTTTGGGGGGGAGGCGCACCAGCCCACTTTGGGCTGGTTCCCTCCCTCATACAGCCCATGGGGCCCTCCGGGATAGGTGGCCCCACCCGGTGGACCCCCCGGGACCCTCCGGTGGTCCCGGTACAATACCGATAACCCCGAAACTTGTCCCGATGTCCGTATGACGACTTTCCATATATAAATCTTTACCTCCGGACTATTCCGAAACTCCTCGTGACGTCCGGGATCTCATCCGGGACTCCGAACAACATTCGGGTTACTGCATATACATATCTTCACAACCCTAGCGTCACCGAACCTTAAGTGTGTAGACCCTACGGGTTCGGGAGACATGCAGACATGACCGAGACGGCTCTCGGGCAATAACCAACAGCGGGATCTGGATACTCATGTTGGCTCCCACATGCTCCACGATGATCTCATCGGATGAACCACGATGTCGAGGATTCAATTAATCCCGTATATGATTCCCTTTGTCAATCGGTATTTTACTTGCCCGAGATTCGATCGTCGGTATCCCAATACCTTGTTCAATCTCGTTACCGGCAAGTCACTTTTCTCGTACCGTAATGCATGATCCCGTGATCAAACACTTTGATCACACTGAGCTCATTATGATGATGCATTACCGAGAGGGCCCGGTGATACCTCTCCGTCAAGCGGAGTGACAAATCCCAGTCTCGATCCATGTCAACCCAACAGACACTTTCAGAGATACCCGTAGTATACCTTTATAGTCACCCAGTTACGTTGTGATCTTTGGCACACCCAAAGCACTCCTACGGTATCCGGGAGTTACATGATCTCATGGTCTAAGGAAAGGATACTTGACATTGGAAAACTCTAGCAAACGAACTATGCGATCTTATGCTATGTTTAGGATTGGGTCTTGTCCATCACATCATTCTCCTAATGATGTGATCTCGTTATCAATGACATCCAATGTCCATAGTCAGGAAACCATGACTATCTGTTGATCAACGAGCTAGTCAACTAGAGGCTCACTAGGGACATATTGTTGTCTGTTATTCACACATGTATTACGATTTCCGGATAACACAATTATAGCACGAATAAAGACAATAATCATGAATAAGGAAATATAATAATAATGCTTTTATTATTGCCTCTAGGGCATATTTCCAACAGTCTCCCACTTGCACTAGAGTCAATAATCTAGTTACATTGTGATGAATCGAACACCCATAGAGTTTTGGTGCTGATCATGTTTTGCCTTAGGGAGAGGTTTAGTCAACGGATCTGCGACATTCAGATCCGTGTGCACTTTACAAATTTCTATGTCTCCATCTTGAACATTTTCACGAATGGAGTTGAAGCGACGCTTGATGTGCCTGGTCTTCTTGTGAAACCTGGGCTCCTTTGCAAGTGCAATAGCTCCAGTGTTGTCACAGAAGAGCTTGATTGGCCCCGACGCATTGGGTATGACTCCGAGGTCGGTGATGAACTCCTTCACCCAAATTGCTTCATGTGCTACCTCCGAGGCTGCCATGTACTCCGCTTCACATGTAGATCCCGCCACGACGCTTTGCTTGCAACTGCACCAGCTAACTGCCCCACCATTCAAAATATACACGTATCCGGTTTGTGACTTAGAGTCATCCAGATCTGCGTCGAAGCTAGCGTCGACGTAACCCTTTACGACGAGCTCTTCGTCACCTCCATAAACGAGAAACATTTCCTTAGTCCTTTTCAGGTACTTCAGGATATTCTTGACCGCTGTCCAGTGTTCCTTGCCGGGATTACTTTGGTACCTTCCTACCAAACTTATGGCAAGGTTTACATCAGGTCTGGTACACAGCATGGCATACATAATAGAAACTATGGCTGAGGCATAGGGGATGACACTCATCTCTTCTATATCTTCTGCCGTGGTCGGACATTGAGCTGAGCTCAATTTCACACCTTGTAACACAGGTAAGAACCCCTTCTTAGATTGATCCATATTGAACTTCTTCAATATCTTATCAAGGTATGTGCTTTGTGAAAGACCTATGAGGCGTCTCAATCTATCTCTATAGATCTTGATGCCTAATATATAAGCAGCTTCTCCAAGGTCCTTCATTGAAAAACTTTTATTCAAGTAGGCCTTAACGCTATCCAAGAGTTCTATATCATTTCCCATCAAAACTATGTCGTCTACATATAATATGAGAAATGCTATAGCGCTCCCACTCACTTTCTTGTAAACACAGGCTTCTCCATAAGTCTGTGTAAACCCAAATGCTTTGATCATCTCATCAAAGTGAATGTTCCAACTCCGAGATGCTTGCACCAGCCCATAAATCGAGCGTTGGAGCTTGCACACCTTGTCAGCGTTCTTAGGATCGACAAAACCTTCCGGCTGCATCATATACAATTCTTCCTTAAGGAAACCATTAAGGAATGCCGTTTTGACGTCCATTTGCCATATTTCATAATCATAGAATGCGGCAATTGCTAACATGATTCGGACGGACTTCAGCTTCGCTACCGGTGAGAAAGTCTCATCATAGTCAACCCCTTGAACTTATCGATAACCCTTAGCGACAAGCCGAGCTTTATAGATGGTCACATTACCATCCGCGTCTGTCTTCTTCTTAGAGATCCATTTATTTTCTATCGCTCGCCGTTCAACGGGAAAGTCAGTCAAAGTCCATACTTCGTTTTCATACATGGATCCTATCTCGGATTTCATGGCTTCTAGCCATTTGTTGGAATCCGGGCCCGCCATTGCTTCCTCATAGTTCGAAGGTTCACCGTTGTCTAACAACATGATTTCCAAGACAGGGTTGCCGTACCACTCTGGTGCGGAACGTGTCCTTGTGGAACTTCGAATTTCAGTAGGAGCTTGATTAGAAGTATCTTGATCATCATCATTAATTTCCTCTCTAGTCGGTGCAGGCACTTCAGAAACGTTTTCTTGAGTTTCGCCATTTTCCGGTTCAAGAGGTAACACTTCATCAAGTTCTACTTTCCTCCCACTTACTTCTTTCGAGAGAAACTCTTTCTCCAGAAAGGATCCATTCTTGGCAACAAAGATCTTGCCTTCGGATCTGAGGTAGAAGGTATACCCAACAGTTTCTTTATGGTATCCTATGAAGACGCATTTTTCTGACTTGGGTTCGAGCTTTTCAGGTTGAAGTTTCTTGACATAAGCATCGCATCCCCAAACTTTTGGAAACGACAGCTTAGGTTTCTTCCCAAACCATAATTCATACGGTGTCGTCTCAACGGATTTCGACGGAGCCCTATTTAAAGTGAATGCGGCAGTCTCTAAAGCATAGCCCCAAAAAGATAACGGTAAGTCGGTAAGAGACATCATAGATCGCACCATATCTAATAGAGTGCGATTACGACGTTCGGACACACCATTACGCTGAGGTGTTCCAGGCGGCGTGAGTTGTGAAACTATTCCACATTTTCTTAAGTGTGTGCCAAATTCGTGACTCAAGTATTCTCCTCCACGATCTGATCGTAGAAACTTGATCTTTCTCTCACGTTGATTTTCAACCTCACTCTGAAATTCCTTGAACTTTTCAAAGGTCTCAGACTTGTGTTTCATTAAGTAGACATACCCATATCTACTCAAGTCATCAGTGAGGGTGAGAACATAACGATAGCCACCGCGAGCCTCAACACTCATTGGACTGCACACATCGGTATGTATGATTTCCAATAAGTTGGTTGCTCGCTCCATTGTTCCTGAGAACGGAGTCTTGGTCATTTTACCCATGAGGCATGGTTCGCACGTGTCAAATGATTCATAATCAAGAGACTCTAAAAGTCCATCTGCATGGAGCTTCTTCATGCGTTTGACACCTATGTGACCAAGGCGGCAGTGCCACAAATATGTGAGACTATTGTTATCAACTTTAACTCTTTTGGTATTCACACTATGAATATGTGTATCATCACGTACGAGATTCATTAAGAATAAACCATGACCATAAAACATGTCTCTCATATAAATAGAACAACCATTATTCTTGGATTTAAATGAGTAGCCATCTTGAATTAAGCGAGATCCAGACACAATGTTCATGCTCAGACTTGGCACTAAATAACAATTATTAAGGTTTAAAACTAATCCCGTAGGTAAATGTAGAGGCAGCGTGCCGACGGCGATCACATCGACCTTGGAACCATTCCCGACGCGCATCGTCACCTCGTCCTTCGCCAGTCTCCGTTTATTCCGCAGCTCCTGCTTTGAGTTACAAATGTGAGCAACTGCACCGGTATCAAATACCCAAGAGCTACTACGAGTACTGGTAAGGTACACATCAATTACATGTATATCACATATACCTTTGGTTTTGCCGGCCTTCTTGTCTGCTAAGTATTTGGGGCAGTTCCGCTTCCAGTGACCACTTCCCTTGCAATAAAAACACTCAGTCTCGGGCTTGGGTCCATTCTTTGGCTTATTCCCGGCAGCTTGCTTACCGGGTGCGGCAACTTCCTTGCCGTCCTTCTTGAAGTTCTTTTTACCCTTGCCCTTCTTGAACTTAGTGGTTTTATTCACCATCAACACTTGATGCTCCTTCTTGATTTCTACCTCTGCTGATTTCAGCATAGCATATACCTCAGGAATGGTCTTTACCATCCCCTGCATATTGTAGTTCATCACAAAGCTCTTGTAGCTAGGTGGAAGCGACTGGAGGATTCTGTCAATGACCGCTTCATCCGGGAGATTAACTTCCAGTTGAGTCAAGCGGTTGTGCAACCCAGACATCTTGAGTATGTGTTCACTGACAGAGCCATTTTCCTCCATCTTACAGCTAAAGAATTTGTCGGAGACTTCATATCTCTCGACCCGGGCATGAGCTTGGAAAACCATTTTCAGCTCTTCGAACATCTCATATGCTCCATGTCTCTCAAAACGCTTTTGGAGCCCCGACTCTAAGCTGTAAAGCATGCCGCACTGAACGAGGGAGTAATCATCGCAGCGTGACTGCCAAGCGTTCATAACGTCTTGTTCTGCAGGGAGAATAGGTGCGTCACCCAGCGGTGCTCGTAGGACATAATCTTTCTTGGCAGCTATGAGGATGATCCTCAGGTTCCGGACCCAGTCCGTATAGTTGCTACCATCGCCTTTCAGCTTGGTTTTCTCTAGGAACGCGTTGAAGTTGAGGACTACGTTGGCCATTTGATCTACAAGACATATTGTAAATATTTAGACTAAGTTCATGATAATAAAGTTCATTTAATCAAATTATTTAATGAACTCCCACTTAGATAGACATCCCTCTTCTAGTCATCTAAGTATTACATGATCCGAGTCAACTAGGCCGTGTCCGATCATCACGTGAGACGGACTAGTCAACATCGGTGAACATCTTCATGTTGATCGTATCTTCTATACGACTCATGCTCGACCTTTCGGTCTTCTGTGTTCCAAGGCCATGTCTGTACATGCTAGGCTCGTCAAGTCAACCTAAGTGTTTTGCGTGTGTAAATCTGTCTTACACCCGTTGTATGTGAACGTTAGAATCTATCACACCCGATCATCACGTGGTGCTTCGAAACAACGAACTGTCGCAATGGTGCACAGTTAGGGGGAACACTTTCTTGAAATTATTATGAGGGATCATCTTATTTACTACCGTCGTTCTATGTAAACAAGATGCAAAACATGATAAACATCACATGCAATCAAATAATAAACGTGACATGATATGGCCAATATCACATAGCTCCTTCGATCTCCATCTTGGGGCTCCATGATCATCTTGTCACCGGCTTGACACCATGATCTTCATCATCATGATCTTCATCATCGTGTCTCCATGAAGTTGCTCGCCAACTATTACTTCTACTACTATGGCTAACGCGTTTAGCAATAAAGTAAAGTAATTTACATGGCGTTTCTCAATGACACGCAGGTCATACAAAAAATAAAGACAACTCCTATGGCTCCTGCCGGTTGTCATACTCATCGACATGCAAGTCGTGATTCCTATTACAATAGCATGAACATCTCATACATCACATATAGATCATTCATCATTCATCACAACTTTGGCCATATCATATCACAAAGCACTTGCTGCAAAAACAAGTTATACGTCCTCTAATTGTTGTTGCAAGTTTTTACGTGGCTGAATTAGGGTTCTAGCAAGAACGTTTTCTTACCTACGTGAAAACCACAACGTGATTTGTCAACTTCTATTTACCCTTCATAAGGACCCTTTTCATCGAATCCGCTCCAACTAAAGTGGGAGAGACAGACACCCGCCAGCCACCTTATGCAACTAGTGCATGTTAGGCGGTGGAACCGGTCTCACGTAAGCGTACGTGTAAGGTTGGTCCGGGCCGCTTCATCCCACAATACCGCTGAAGCAAGATAAGACTAGTAGCGGCAAGAAAAGTTGACAACATCTACGCCCACAACAAATTGTGTTCTACTCGTGCAATAGAGAACTACACATAGACCTGGCTCATGATGCCACTGTTGGGGAACGTTGCAGAAAATTAAAATTTTTCCTACGGTTTCACCAAGATCCATCTATGAGTTCATCCAGCAACGAGTCATGCGAGAGAGAGATTGCATCTACATACCACTTTGTAGATCGCGAGCGGAAGCGTTCAACGAACGGGGATGAAGTAGTCGTACACACCGTGATCCAAATCACCGGAGATCCTAGCACCGAAAGCACGGCACCTCCGCGTTCAACACACGTACGGTCAGCGTAACGTCTCCTTCTTATTGATCCAGCAAGGCAAAGGAGAGGTTGGGGAAGAAGACTCCAGCAGCAGCACGACGGCGTGGTGATGGTGGAGCTGCAGTACTCCGACAGGGCTTCGCCGAGCTCTACGGAGGAGGAGGATGTGTTGGAGAGGGAGAGGGAGGCGCCAGGGCAAAAGGTGTTCAGCCCCCCTCCCCTCCCCCCTTTATATAACCCCTGGGGGGGGGCGCCGGCCCTAGGAGATGGAATCTCCTAGGGGGGGCGGCGGCCAGGGAGGGGGGCTTGCCCCCCAAGCAAGGGGGGCGCCCCCTTTAGGGTTTCCCCCCCCCCAACCCCAGGCGCATGGGCCTTTGGGGGGAGGCGCACCAGCCCACTTTGGGCTGGTTCCCTCCCTCATACAGCCCATGGGGCCCTCCGGGATAGGTGGCCCCACCTGGTGGACCCCCGGGACCCTCCGGTGGTCCCGGTACAATACCGATAACCCCGAAACTTGTCCCGATGTCCGTATGACGACTTTCCATATATAAATCTTTACCTCCGGACTATTCCGAAACTCCTCGTGACGTCCGGGATCTCATACGGGACTCCGAACAACATTCGGGTTACTGCATATACATATCTTCACAACCCTAGCGTCACCGAACCTTAAGTGTGTAGACCCTACGGGTTCGGGAGACATGCAGACATGACCGAGACGGCTCTCGGGCAATAACCAATAGCGGGATCTGGATACCCATGTTGGCTCCCACATGCTCCATGATGATCTCATCGGATGAACCACGATGTCGAGGATTCAATTAATCCCGTATACGATTCCCTTTGTCAATCGGTATTTTACTTGCCCGAGATTCGATCGTCGGTATCCCAATACCTCGTTCAATCTCGTTACCGGCAAGTCACTTTTCTCGTACCGTAATGCATGATCCCGTGATCAAACACTTTGATCACACTGAGCTCATTATGATGATGCATTATCGAGAGGGCCCGGTGATACCTCTCCGTCAAGCAGAATGACAAATCCCAGTCTTGATCCATGTCAACCCAACAGACACTTTCAGAGATACCCGTAGTATACCTTTATAGTCACCCAGTTACGTTGTGACGTTTGGCACACCCAAAGCACTCCTACGGTATCAGGGAGTTACACGATCTCATGGTCTAAGGAAAGGATACTTGACATTGGAAAACTCTAGCAAACGAACTATGCGATCTTATGCTATGTTTAGGATTGGGTCTTGTCCATCACATCATTCTCCTAATGATGTGATCTCGTTATCAATGACATCCAATGTCCATAGTCAGGAAACCATGACTATCTGTTGATCAACGAGCTAGTCAACTAGAGGCTCACTAGGGACATATTGTTGTCTGTTATTCACACATGTATTACGATTTTCGGATAACACAATTATAGCACGAATAAAGACAATTATCATGAATAAGGAAATATAATAATAATGCTTTTATTATTGCCTCTAGGGCATATTTCCAACACGACCCGCTCCAGCAGCACGTCGCGGCCGCCCTCCAGTAGCCTGCACTGCAGCAGCACCCGTGCAACGGTGGGCGCGACCCTCGAGTTCGCCTATTCCTGGCGGGTGTAAGGTGTCGTAGTTGCGGCGTGACTAGAGGCCCTCGCTGCCGACCGTGCCTGTCGCGGTGTGAGTGTCGCAGAAGCTTGCCCGCGTCGCCCGCGGCCCACAGCGCCCTGCGGACCGCGAGCTGCCTGTGGCGCGGGGCCGCCCGGAGCGGGAGGCTCCGCGCAGATGGGCCACGCCGCCCATGGGCCTTGGTTGCCCACCTGGTCGCCGGGCATGGTGACGACGACGCAACGGGAGACGGAGCGATGGGAAGGCAGATTCCGGCGCACCCCTACCTGGCGCGCCAAATGTCGGATCACGGGTTCCGGCAGACCCTTAAGGTTCGAACTCTGGGGTGCGCGCGGAGATCGTGCCCTCTACCTCGCCGTCTCGTAAGGATCTAACTACTGGAAAAACAACACAAGAGACACAGAGTTTATACTAGTTCGGGCCACCGTTGTGGTGTAATACCCTACTCTAGTTTGTGGTGGGTGGATTGCCTCTTGGGCTGATGATGAAGAACAGTACAAGGAAGAACAGCCTCGCGAGGGTCTGTTCTTGGCTAGGGGATGAACTGCTAGGGGGAGTTCGATCGCCCTTCTCTCTCTCTATGTATGCCTCTAGATACTGAATCAGATGTCTCTACCCTGGGGGTGGCTAGTCCTATTTCTAGGCAAAGGCCCTGGGCCTCTTCCCAAATATTGAGCGGGAAGGGCGCTAACAATTGGCTAATTTGAAGGGGAACATCTGGTACACTTATCCTGACTAAAGTTGGTCTTCGCCTGCCAAAGGCCCTGTGGTGACGCCGTCCTGGGCTCCATGGTGACCTCCTTGCCACCGTTGGACTGGTCTTGGTCTCGTTGCACCGAAATGGGTGCCTTTGCCTGATCCTCTCGCCTGCGCTTGCCCTCTTTGCACCAAAGAGGAAAGGGAGACGCTGCGCGGGCTGGCGCCCGCCTGGCACCCTTGGTCGTCATGGCTTGCGTCATGAGCACCTCGTGAGGTACCCGCCTTGATCTCTCCGCCTCCTCGCGAGCCAGCCTAAGGAGGCTGTGCTTGAGGAAGCGCCGTGTCGTCCGCCTCGCGAGGCTTGGCCCCTCGCGAGGGTTTTGAGCCTTGTGTTGATGAAGATGGGCCACGCTGGGCCCCCATTCGAGCCACGCCACAGGCCGCAGGCAGGCAAGTCTGGGGACCCCCGTTCCCAGAACGCCGACATACCCAGCTTTGCGGCTCAAAGGGGTCCGGAATACTGCTGCCATCGGAACAGCCCCCAAGCCTGCCATCTTGCAGTTGATACAGCGAATCTGTCTCGCCAATGGACGAATCACCATCAGAGTGGATGTCCGTCTCACCGCCATCTGCGGATCCTTCAAAAAGTTCTCCTCCGTGGATGCAACCCACAAAGGCACGCCTCACGATGGGTTGAGCTCGGGCGGGTCTCGCATGCTGAGCCGTCTCGACGAGGTCGGTGCAGTTGTCCGGCTCAGGGCCCGGCTCATCAATCCGGCCGATGAAGACGTGGATTCCGCCGATGGGGACCCGGTACCCGTACTCAATTGAGCCGGTGTCGGGGCCCCAGCCTTCGTCGTCAATGTAGATCTTGCCGCGACGACTCTTGGTCATCCGGCCCACTACATATCCCTTGAGCCCTTCGAAGTTGCCCTTCAAGAACTCAAATCCACTATGCGCTGGCCCCACGGTGGGCACCAACTGTCGTGGAATTGTCACGGCAGATGTCCTCTTGCAAGGACTTAGTCGTGGTGCCATCGCAACTAGGAAGCTTAAAGGGGTTTAACGGGACAAGGGACATGAGAGAGGTTTTATACTAGTTCGGCCCCTTACGATGAAGGTAAAACCTACGTCTAGTTGAGTTGGTATTGCTAGGATTCGATGACCAGGGAGCGAGATATGCTATGCCCGGCTCTCGATGAGATGTTTCTTGCCCTAAACCGCCAGCGGGTTGTCCCCTTATATACACGGGTTGACGCCCTGCGGCCTACAGAGTCCCGGCCGGCTCATAAACATTTTCCGGCTCGGTGACTAGTTAATTCTGCCTTATCGTACAAGTCATGCCATTACGGCGGTTTATCACTACGGGCCTTAAGTCGCCTGTGGGCTTTAAACCCTTTATCAAACCGTCATCTTCATGCTTGACCTTGGGCTTCATATGATGAATCCTCCTTGCATAACTCGGCCCCTCCTGGGCGGCTTACACAAATAGTTATATCCCCAACACACCGCAAAAGAAGATTACATTGAATAGATCTCCACAAGAGAGGGGGAGAACATTGTATTGAGATCCGAAAAGAGAGAAGAAGCCATCTAGCTAATAACTATGGACCCGAAGGCCTGAGGTAAACTACTCACACATCATTGGAGAGGCTATGGTGTTGATGTAGAAGCCCTCCATGATCGATGCCCCCTCCGGTGGAGCTCCGGAAAAGGCTCCAAGATGGGATCTCACGGGTACAGATGGTTGCGGCGGTGGAATTAGGTTTTTGGCTCCATATCTAGTAGTTTGGGGGTACGTACGTATATATAGGAGGAACAAGTACGTCGGTGGAGCAACATGGGGCCCACGAGGGTGGAGGGCGCGCCTGGGGGGGAGGGTAGGTGCGGCCCCTACCTCGTGCCCTCCTAGTTGCTTTCTTGACGTAGGGTCCAAGTCCTCTAGACCACGTTCGTTCCGAAAATCACGTTCCCAATGGTTTCATTCCGTTTGGACTCCGCTTGATATTCTTTTTCTGCGGAACTTTGAAATAGGCAAAAAACATCAATTCTGGGCTTGGCCTCTGATTAATAGGTTAGTCCCAAAAATAATCTAGAAGTGTATAATAAAGCCCATTAATGTCCAAAACAGAATATAATATAGCATGGAACAACAAAAAATTATAGATATGTTGGAGACGTATGAAGCATCCCCAAGCTTAGTTCCTGCTTGTCCTCGAGTAGGTAAATGATAAAAACAGAATTTTTGATGTGGAATGCTACTTAGTATAATTTCAATGTAATTCTCTTAATTGTGGTATGAATATTCATATCCGAAAGATTCAAGATAAAAGTTTAATATTGACGTAAAAATAATAATACTTCAAGCATACTAACTAAGCAATCATGTCTTCTCAAAATAACATGGCCAAAGAAAGTTAACCCTACAAAATCTATAGTCTGGCTATGCTCTATCTTCACCACACAAAGTATTTAAATCATGCACAACCCCGATGACAAGCCAAGCAATTGTTTCATACTTTTGATGTTCTCAAACTTTTTCAATCTTCACGCAATACATGAGCGTGAGCCATGGACATATCACTATATGTGGAATAGAATGGTGGTTGCAGAGAAGACAAAAAGAGAAGATAGTCTCACATCAACTAGGCCTATCAACGGGCTATGGAGATGCCCATCAATAGATATCAATGTGAGTGAGTAGGGATTGCCATGCAACAGATGCACTAGAGCTATAAGTATATGAAAGCTCAACAGAAGAAACTAAGTGGGTGTGCATCCAACTCGCTTGCTCACGAAGACCTAGGGCATTTTGAGGAAGCCCATCATTGGAATATACAAGCCAAGTTCTATAATGAAAAATTCCCACTAGTATATGAAAGTGATATCATAAGAGACTCTCTATCATGGAGATCATGGTGCTACTTTGAAGCACAAGTGTGGTAAAAGGATAGTAACATTGTCCCTTCTCTCTTTTTCTCTCATTTCTTTTTTCTTTTTTTATTTGGGCCTTTTCTCATATTTTTTATGGCCTCTTTTTTTTAGTCCGGAGTCTCATCCCGACTTGTGGGGGAATCATAGTCTACACCATCCTTTCCTCACTTGGGACAATGCTCTAAAAAATGATGATCGTCACACTTTTATTTACTTACAACTCATAAATTTCAACTCAATACTTAGAACAAAATATGACTCTATGTGAATGCCTCCGGCAGTGTACCAGGATATGGAATGAATCAAGAGTGACATGTATGAAAGAATTATGGACGGTGGCTTTGCCACAAATACAATGTCAACTACATCATCATGCGAGGCAATATGACAATGATGGAGCGTGTCATAATTATCGGAACGATAGTAAGTTGCATGGTAATATATCTCGGAATGGCTATGGAAATGCCATGATAGTTAGGTATGGTGGCTGTCGTTAGGAAGGTATATGGTGGGTGTATGATACCGGCGAAAAGTGCGCGGTATTAGAGAGGATAGCAATAATGGAAGGAAGAAAGTGTGTATAATCCATGGACTCAGCATTAGTCATAAAGAACTCATATACTTATTGAAAAATCAGAAGTATCCGTTAGGAAAAGACCATTGCTCGTCCCCGAGTGCCACTCATAAGGAAGACAATCAATAAATAAATCATGCTCCGACTTCATCACATAACGGTTCACCATACGTGCATGCTACGAGAATCACAAACTTTAACAGAAGTATCTCTCAAATTCACAACTACTCAACTAGCATGACTCTAATATCACCATCTTTATATCTCAAAACAATTATCAAGCATCTAATTTCTCATAGCATTCAAAACACTCATAAGAATTTTTTTACTACTCTTAGATGCCTATTACCTTAGGACAAGTTTCTCAATTTAAGCAAATTACCATGCTGTTTTGTAGGACTCTCAAAATAATCTAAGTGAATAATGAGAGATCAATAGTTTCTATAAAACAACTCCACCACCGTGCTCTAAAAGATATAAGTGAAGCACTAGAGCAAAAACTATATAACTCAAAAGATATAAGTGAAGCACATAGAGTATTCTAATAAATTCCGAATCAAGTGTGACTCCCTCAAAAGGTGTGCACAGCAAGGATGATTGTGGTAAACTAACAAATAAAGACTCAAATAATACAAGACGCTCCAAGCAAAACACATATCATGTGGCTAATAAAAATATAGCTCCAAGTAAAGTTACTGATGGAAGTAGACGAAAGAGGGAATGCCTTCCAGGGCATCCCCAAGCTTTGACTTTTAGGTGTTCTTAGATTATCTTGGGGTGCCATGGGCATCCCCAAGCTTAGGCTTTTGACACTCCTTTTTCCATAGTCCATCAAATCTTTCACCCAAACTTGAAAACTTCACAACACAAAACTCAGCAGAAAATCTCGTGAGCTCCGTTAGCGAAAGAAAACAAAAGACCACTTCAAGGTACTGTAATGAACTCATTCTTTATTTATATTGGTGTTAAAACTACTGTATTCCAACTTCTCTATGTTTTATAAACTTTTTTACTAGCCATAGATTCATCAAAATAAGCAAACAACATACGAAAAACAGAATCTGTCAAAAACAGAACAGTCTGTAGTAATCTGTAACTAACACAAACTTATGGAACTCCAAAAAATCTAACAAAATAGGACGACCTAGACAATTTGTTTATTGATCATCAGCAATTGGAATAAATATTTTATCACGTTCTGGTGATTTTTAACAATTATTTTCGTGAACAGAAAGTTTCTGGAATTTACAGCAAGATCAAATAACTATCATCCAAGAAGATCCTATAGGTTAAACTTGGCACAAACACTAACTAAAACATAAAAAGACATATAACTAGAGGCTAGATCAAATATTTATTCCTAAACAGAAGAAGAAAAAGCAAAAAACTAAAAATAAAATTGGGTTGCCTCCCAACAAGCGCTATCGTTTAACGCTCCTAGCTAGGCATAATAGCAAGGATAGATCTAGGTATTGCCATAATAATAAGATAGATCGTTAAAACTCACTTCATACTCTCTACGTTCGGCAGTAAGTTTTCTTTGACGCAAGCAAAAGTAATCAAAAGGGTTAAATTTAATGGGACAAAAATCCCCCAGATCAACTTTAGGAGGTATAGGTTCCTCCTTCGGCCCTTCATATTGCACAACCAATTCATCATTATAAGCATTCTTTTGACAGAACTTGGTGAGCCTATATTCGAGAGAATATCCTAGCTCATTATTTCGAATAGCAAAATCTATTGGAAATATGCCTTAGAGGCAATAATAAAATGATTATTATTATATTTCCTTGTTCATGATAATTGTCTATTATTCATGCTATAATTGTGTTATTCGGAAATCGTAATACATGTGTGAACACATAGATCACAACAAGTCCCTAGTGAGCCTTTAGTTGACTAGCTCGTTGATCAACAAATAGTCATGGTTTCCTGACTATGGGCATTAGATGTCATTGATAACGGGATCACATCATTAGGAGAATGATGTGATGGACAAGACCCAATCCTAAGCCTAGCACAAGATCGTGTAGTTCGTTTGCTAAAGCTTTTCCAATGTTAAGTATCATTTCCTTAGACCATGAGATCATGTAACTCCCGGATACTGTAGGAGTGCTTTGGGTGTGCCAAACGTCACAACGTAACTGGGTGACTATAAAGGTACACTACAGGTATCCCCGAAAGTATCTGTTGGGTTGACACGGATCGAGACTGGGATTTGTTACTCAGTATGACAGAGAGGTATCTCTGGGCCCACTCGGTAATGCACCATCATAATGAGCTCAATGTGACCAAGTGTTTGGTCACGGGATAATGCATTACGGTACGAGTAAAGTGACTTGCCGGTAACGAGATGGAACGAGGTATTGGGATACCGGCGATCGAATCTCGGGCAAGTAACGTACCGATTGACAAAGGGAATTGTATACGGGATTACTTGAATCCTCGACATCGTGGTTCATCCGATGAGATCATCGAGGAGCATGTGGGAGCCAACATGGGTATCCAGATCCCGCTATTGGTTATTGACCGGAGAGTCGTCTCGGTCATGTCTCAATGTCTCCCTAACCCGTAGGGTCTAAACACTTAAGGTTCGGTGACGCTAGGGTTTTAGAGATATGAGTATGCGGTAACCCGAAAGTTGTTCGGAGTCCCGGATGAGATCCCGGACGTCACGAGGAGTTCTGGATTGGTCCGAAGGTAAAGATTTATATATAGGAAGTCGAGTTTCGGCTATCGGGAAAGTTGCGGGGTTAATCGGTATTGTACTAGGACCACCGTAAGGGTCCCGGGGGTCCACCTATCCCGGAGGGCCCCATGGGCTGAAGTGGGAGGGAAACCAGCCCCTGGTGGGCTGGTGCGCCCCCCTTGGGCCTCCCTTGCGCCTAGGGTTGGGAAACCCTAGGGGTGGGGGCGCCCCACTTGGCTTGGGGGGCAAGCCACCCCCTGGCCGGCGCCCCCTTGGAGATGCATCTCCTAGGGCCGGCGCCCCCCTAGGGGCCTTTATAAAGAGGGGGGGAGGGAGGGCAGCCACACCTAAGCCTTGTCGCCTCCCTCTCCCTCCCATAACACCTCTCTCTCTCTCTCGCTGAGCTTGGCGAAGCCCTGCCGAGATCCTCGCTGCATCCACCACCACGCCGTCATGCTGCTGGATCTCCATCAACCTCTCCTTCCCCCTTGCTGGATCAAGTAGGAGGAGACATCTTCCCCAATCGTACGTGTGTTGAACGCGGAGGTGCCGTCCGTTCGGCACTTGGTCATCGGTGATTTGGATCACGGCGAGTACGACTCCATCATCCCCGTTCTCTTGAACGCTTCCGCTCGCGATCTACAAGGGTATGTAGATGCACTCCTCTCTCTCGTTGCTAGATGACTCCATAGATTGATCTTGGTGAAGCGTAGAAATATTTTATTTTCTGCAACGTTCCCCAATAGTGGAATCAAAGCTAGGTCTATGCGTAGTTTCTATGCACGAGTAGAACACAAGTTGTTGTGGGCGTCGATTTTGTCAATTTGCTTGCCGTTACTAGTATTATCTTGATTCAGCGGCATCATGGGATGAAGCGGCCCGGACCGACCTTACACGTACGCTTACGTGAGACAGGTTCCACCGACTGACATGCACTAGTTGCATATGGTGGCTAGCGAGTGTCTGTCTCTCCCACTTTAGTTGGATCGGATTCGATGAAAAGGGTCCTTATGAAGGGTAAATAGAAATTGGCATATCACGTTGTGGTTTTGACGTAGGTATGAAACATTCTTGCTAGAACTCTATTGCAGCCACGTAAAACATGCAACAATAATTAGAGGATGTCTAACTTGTTTTTGCAGCATATGCCTTGTGATGTGATATGGCCAAAAAAAGGTTGTGATGAATGATGAATGATATATGTGATGTATGAGATTGATCATGTTCTTGTAATAGGAATCACAACTTGCATGTCGATGAGTATGACAACCGATAGGAGCCATAGGAGTTGTCTTAATTTATTTATGACCTGCGTGTCAACATAAACGTCATGTAATTACTTTACTTTATTGCTAAGCCATTGGCCATAGTAGTAGAAGTAATAGTGGACGTGACAACTTCATGAAGACACGATGATGGAGATCATGGTGTCATGCCGGTGACGAAGATGATCATGGCGCCCCGAAGATGGAGATCAAAGGAGCAATATGATATTGGCCATATCATGTCACTATTTGATTGCATGTGATGTTCATCATGTTTTTGCATCTTATTTGCTTAGAACGATGGTAGTAAATAAGATGATCCCTCATAACAATTTCAAGAAAGTGTTCCCCCTAACTGTGCACCGTTGCGAAGATTCGTTGTTCCGAAGCACCACGTGATGATCGGGTGTGATAGGTTCTAACGTTCGCATACAACAGGTGTAAGCCAGATTTACACACGCAATACACTTAGGTTGACGTGACGAGCCTAGCATGTACATACATGGCCTCGGAACACAAGAGACCGAAAGGTCGAACATGAGTCATATGGAAGATACGATCAAAATGGAGATGTTCACCGATGATGACTAGTCCGTCTCACGTGATGATCGGACACGGCCTAGTTGACTCGGATCATGTATCACTTAGATGACTAGAGGGATGTCTAATCTGAGTGGGAGTTCATTAAATAATTTGATTAGATGAACTTAATTATCATGACCATAGTCTAAAACTTTGCAATATGTCTTGTAGATCAAATGTCCCACTCTAATGTCAACCTCAACTTCAACGCGTTCCTAGAGAAAACCAATCTGAAAGATGATGGCAGCAACTATACGGACTAGGTCCGGAACCTGAGGATCATCCTCATAGCTGCTAAGAAACAATATGTCCTAGAAGCACCGCTAGGTGAAGCACCCATCCCAGAGAACCAAGACGTTATGAACGCTTGGCAGCAGCGTGCTGATGATTACTCCCTCGTTCAGTGCGGCATGCTTTACAGCTTAGAACCGGGGCTCCAAAAGCGTTTTGAGAAACACGGAGCATATGAGATGTTCGAAGAGCTGAAAATGGTTTTCCAAGCTCATGCCTGGGTCGAGAGATATGAAGTCTCTAACAAGTTCTACAGTTGTAAGATGGAGGAAAATAGTTCTGTCAGTGAGCACATACTCAAAATGTCTGGGTTGCACAACCGCTTGTCCCAACTGGACATTAACCTCCCGGATGAGGCGGTCATTGACAGAATCCTTCAGTCGTTCCCACCTAGCTACAAGAGCTTTGTGATGAAATACAATATGCAGGTGATGGAAAAGACCATTCCTGAGGTATATTCAATGCTGAAATCAGCGGAGGTGGAAATCAAAAAGGAACATCAAGTGTTGATGGTCAATAAAACCACTAGTTTCAAGAAAGGCAAGGGTAAGAAGAACTTCAAGAAGGACGGTAAGGGAGTTGCTGCGCCCGGTAAACCAGTTGCCGGGAAGAAGCCAAAGAATGGACCCAAACCTGAGACTAAGTGCTTTTATGGCAAGGGAAAGGGACACTGGAAGCGGAACTGCCCCAAATACTTAGCGGACAAGAAGGCCGGCAACACTAAAGGTATATGTGATATACATGTAATTGATGTGTACATTACCAGTACTCGTAGTAGCTCCTGGGTATTTGATACCGGTGCGGTTGCTCATATTTGTAACTGAAAACAGGAGCTGCGGAATAAACAGAGACTGGCGAAGGACGAGGTGACGATGCGCGTCGAGAATGGTTCCAAGGTCGATGTGATCGCCGTCGGCACGCTACCTCGACATTTACCTATGGGATTAGTTTTAAACCTCAATAATTGTTATTTAGTGCCAGCTTTGAGCATGAACATTGTATCTGGATCTCGTTTAATGCGAGATGGCTACTCATTTAAATCCGAGAATAATGGTTGTTCTATTTATATGAGAGATATGTTTTATGGTCATGCCCCACTGGTGAATGGTTTATTCTTAATGAATATCGAACGTAATGTTACACATATTCATAGTGTGAATACCAAAAGATGTAAGGTTGATAATGATAGTACCACATACTTGTGGCACTGCCGCCTTGGTCACATAGGTGTCAAACGCATGAAGAAGCTCCATACAGATGGACTTTTGGAGTCTCTTGATTTCGAATCATTTGACACGTGTGAACCATGCCTCATGGGGAAGATGACCAAGACTCCGTTCTCCGAAACAATGGAGCGAGCAACCAACTTATTGGAAATTATACATACTGATGTGTGCGGTCCAATGAGCGTTGAGGCTCGCGGTGGCTATCATTATGTTCTCACTCTCACTGATGACTTAAGTAGATATGGGTATGTCTATTTGATGAAACACAAGTCTGAGACCTTTGAAAAGTTCAAGGAATTTCAGAATGAGGTAGAGAATCAACGTGACCGAAAGATAAAATTCTTACGATCAGATCGTGGGGGAGAATATTTAAGTCACGAATTTGGTACGCACTTAAGGAAATGTGGAATCGTTTCACAACTCACGCCGCCTGGAACACCTCAGCGTAACGGTGTGTCCGAACGTCGTAATAGCACTCTATTGGATATGGTGCGATCTATGATGTCACTCACTGATTTACCGCTATCATTTTGGGGATACGTTCTAGAGACAGCTACATTCACTTTAAATAGGGCACCGTCTAAATCCGTTGAGACGACACCGTATGAATTATGGTTTGGGAAGAAACCTAAGATGTCGTTTCTAAAAGTTTGGGGATGCGATGCTAATGTCAAGAAACTTCAACCTGAAAAGCTCGAACCCAAGTCGAAAAAACGCGTCTTCATAGGATACCCTAAGGAAACAATTGGGTATACCTTCAGCGCTCCATCTATGGGCTGGTGCAAGCATCTCGGAGTTGGAACATTCGCTTTGATGAAATGATCAAAGCGTTTGGGTTTATGCAGACTTATGGAGAAGCATGCGTTTACAAGAAACTGAGTGGGAGCTCTATAGCATTTCTCATATTATATGTGGATGACATACTTTTGATGGGAAATGATATAGAACTTTTGGACAACATTAAGGCCTATTTGAATAAGTGTTTTTCAATGAAGGACCTTGGAGAAGCTGCTTACATATTAGGCATCAAGATCTATAGAGATAGATCGAGATGCCTCATAGGTCTTTCACAAAGCACATACCTTGATAAGATATTGAAGAAGTTCAATATGGATCAGTCAAAGAAAGGGTTCTTGCCTGTGTTGCAAGGTGTAAAATTGAGCTTAGCTCAATGTCCGACCTCGGCAGAAGATAGAGAAAACATGAGTGTCGTCCCCTATGCCTCAGCCATAGGGTTTATGATGTACGCCATGTTGTGTACCAGACCTGATGTAAACCTTGCCGTAAGTTTGGTAGGAAGGTACCGAAGTAATCCCGGCATGGAACACTGGATAGAGGTCAAGAACATCTTGAAGTACCTGAAAAGGACTAAGGATATGTTTCTCGTTTCTGGAGCTGACGAAGAGCTCGTCGTAAAGGGTTACGTCGACGCTAGCTTCGACACAGATCTGGATGACTCCAAGTCACAAACCGGATACGTGTTTATTTTGAATGGTGGGGCAGTAAGCTGGTGCAGTTGCAAGCAAAGCGTCGTGGCGGGATCTACATGTGAAGCGGAGTAAATGGCAGCCTCGGAGGTAGCGCATGAAGCAATCTGGATGAAGGAGTTCATCACCGACCTAGGAGTCATACCCAATGCGTCGGGGCCAATCGCTCTCTTTTGTGACAACACTGGAGCTATTGCACTTGCTAAGGAGCCCAGATTTCACAAGAAGACCAGGCACATCAAGCGTCGCTTCAACTCCATTCGTGAAAATGTTCAAGATGGAGACATAGGTATTTGTAAAGTGCACACGGATCTGAATGTCGCAGATCCGTTGGCTAAACCTCTTTCGCGAGCAAAACATGATCAACACCAGAACTCTATGGGTGTTCGATTCATCACAACGTAACTAGATTATTGACTCTAGTGCAAGTGGGAGACTGTTGGAAATATGCCCTAGAGGCAATAATAAAATGATTATTATTATATTTCCTTGCTCATGATAATTTTATATTATTCATGCTATAATTGTGTTATCCGGAAATCGTAATACATGTGTGAATACATAGATCACAACACGTCCCTAGTGAGCCTCTAGTTGACTAGCTCGCTGATCAACAGATAGTCATGGTTTCCTGACTATGGGCACTAGATGTCATTGATAACGGGATCACATCATTAGGAGAATGATGTGATGGACAAGACCCAATCCTAAGCCTAGCACAAGATTGTGTAGTTCGTTTGCTAAAGCTTTTCCAATGTTAAGTATCATTTCCTTAGACCATGAGATCGTGTAACTCCCGAATACCGTAGGAGTGCTTTGGGTGTGCCAAACGTCACAATGTAACTGGGTGGCTATAAAGGTACACTACAGGTATCCCCAAAAGTATCTATTTGGTTGACACGGATCGAGACTCGGATTTGTCACTCCGTATGACGGAGAGGTATCTCTGGGCCCACTTGGTAATGCATCATCATAATGAGCTCAATGTGACCAAGTGTTTGGTCACGGGATCATGCAGTACGGTACGAGTAAAGTGACTTGCCGGTAACGAGATGGAATGAGGTATTGGGATACCGACGACCGAATCTCGGGCAAGTAATGTACCGATTGACAAAGGGAATTTTATACGGGATTACTTGAATCCTCGACATCGTGGTTCATCCAAGGAGATCATCGAGGAGCATGTGGGAGCCAACATGGGTATCCAGATCACGCTGTTGGTTATTGACCGGAGAGTCGTCTCGGTCATGTCTGCATGTCTCCCGAACCCGTAGGGTCTACACACTTAAGGTTCAGTGACTCTAGGGTTGTAGAGATATGAGTATGCGATAACCTGAAAGTTGTTCGGAGTCCCGGATGAGATCCCGGACGTCACGAGGAGTTCCGGATTGGTCCGGAGGTAAAGATTTATATGTAGGAGGTCGAGTTTCGGCCATCGGGAAAGTTGCGGGGTTAAAGCCGGCGCCCCCCTACGGGCCTATATAAAGAGGGGGGGGGGAGGGAGGGCAGCCGCACGTAAGCCTTGGCGCCTCCCTGTCCCTCCCGTAACACCTCTCTCTCTCGCTGAGCTTGGCGAAGCCCTGCCGAGATCCTCGCTGCATCCACCACCACACTGTCGTGCTGCTGGATCTCCATCAACCTCTCCTTCCCCCTTGCTGGATCAAGTAGGAGGAGACGTCTTCCCCAACCATACGTGTGTTGAATGTGGAGGGGCCGTCCGTTCGGCACTTGGTCATCGGTGATTTGGATCACGACGAGTACGACTCCATCATCCTCGTTCTCTTGAATGCTTCCGCTCGCGATCTACAAGGGTATGTAGATGCACTCCTCTCTCTCGTTGCTAGATGACTCCATAGATTGATCTTGGTGAAGCGTAGAAATTTTTTATTTTCTGCAACGTTCCCCAACAAAATCATCATTAAGTTCATAAATTATATCAACTGGAATATTTCTAGGAACCTTTTTTCTAAGGTTTTCATTAAAAGCAACATAATCTAGAGATTGAAAACGCATTATTTCCTCTTGATAAAATAAGATAGTTTCTATGGGAGGACGTCCAGCGTCCACCCTGTAATGCGCAAAGATCTGTTTGGCCTCTTTTATAATAAATCTGAACTCATGAGCCAAAAAGATAGTACCGGCACACTTAACAGAAGAACGCTCAATGTTAGAAAATTCTAGGAAAATCCTTTGTATGCAAGGATGCATGTGCATAAATTGTCTTTCAAGTTCAACTACAAGCATGGCGATAGGGTCCGCAAGACTACTAGTTCTATGAAGAATAGAACTACCCATAGAAGGCAAAGCACCGGCACAAGTAAAGAAATCTTGAATAACTCCTTTTCCAATAATATTACCACTACCAATTCTGAATTTTTTTGTATGTAAGGTAGGGATTCTTTAGAAGGAGCATCAGAATTTTCCATGATATTATTACTGTCCTTATCGACAATAATTTCCCCAATTTCAGACATAACGGCAGAAGGTGCAAAGGGGAAAAAAGAAAGAGGAAGGCGAATAAAACGGCAAGGGTGAAGTGGGGGAGAGGAAAACGAGAGGCAAATGGCAAATAATGTAATGCGGGAGATAAGGGTTTGTGATGGGTACTTGGTATGTTGACTTTTGCGTAGACTCCCCGGCAACGGCGCCAGAAATCCTTCTTGCTACCTCTTGAGCACTGCGTTGGTTTTCCCTTGAAGAGGAAAGGGTGATGCAGTAAAGCAGCGTAAGTATTTCCCTCAGTTTTTAAGAACCAAGGTATCAATCCAGTAGGAGACCACGCACGAGTCCCTCGCACCTACACAAACAAATAAATCCTCGCAACCAACGTGATAAGGGGTTGTCAATCCCTACACACTCACTTACGAGAGTGATATCTAATAGATATGATAAGATAATATTTTTGGTATTTTTATGATAAATATGCAAAGTAAAGAAAGTAAAAAGAAAGACGACAATAGAAATAACTAAGTGTTGGAAGATTAATATGATGGAAAATAGACCCGGGGCCCATAGGTTTCACTAGTGGCTTCTCTCGAGAGCATAAATATTACGGTGGGTGAACAAATTACTGTTGAGCAATTGATAGAATCGAGCATAGTTATGAGAATATCTAGGTATGATCATGTATATAGGCATCACGTCCGAGACAAGTAGATCGACTCCTGCCTGCATCTACTACTATTACTCCGCACATCGACCGCTATCCAGCATGCATCTAGAGTATTAAGTTCATAAGAACATAGTAACACCTTAAGTAAGATGACATGATGTAGAGGGATAAACTCATGCAATATGATATAAACCCCATCTTGTTATCCTCGATGGCAACAATACAATACGTGCCTTGCTGCCCCTACTGTCACTTGGAAAGGACACCGCAAGATTGAATCCAAAGCTAAGCACTTCTCCCATTGCAAGAAAGATCAATCTTGTAGGCCAAACCAAACTGATAATTCGAAGAGACTTGCAAAGATGACCAATCATACATAAAAGAATTCAGAGGAGATTCAAATATTGTTCATAGATAAACTTGATCATAAACCCACAATTCATCGGTCTCAACAAACAAACCGCAAAAGAAGATTACATCGAATAGATCTCCACAAGAGAGGGGGAGAACATTGTATTGAGATCCAAAAAGAGAGAAGAAGCCATATAGCTAATAACTATGGACCCGAAGGTCTGAAGTAAACTACTCACACATCATCGGAGAGGCTATGGTGTTGATGTAGAAGCCCTTCGTGATCGATGCCCCCTCCGGTGGAGCTTTGGAAAAGGCCCCAAGATGGTATCTCACGGGTACAGAAGGTTGCGGCGGTGAAATTAGCTTTTTGGCTCCGTATCTGGTAGTTTGGGGGTACGTAGGTATATATAGGAGGAAGAAGTATGTTGGTGGAGCAACATGGGGCCCACGAGGGTGGAGGGCGCGCCTAGGGGGGGGGGCGGGTAGGCGCGCCCCTACCTCATGCCCTCTTGGTTGCTTTCTTGACATAGGGTCTAAGTCCTCTGGATCACGTTCGTTCCGAAAATCACGTTCCCGAAGGTTTCATTCCGTTTGGACTCCGTTTGATATTCTTTTTTTGCGAAACTCTGAAATAGGCAAAAAACAACTATTCTCGGCCGGGCCTCCGGTTAATAGGTCAGTCCCAAAAATAATATAAAAGTGTATAATAAAGACCATTAATGTCCAAAATAGAATATAATATAGCATGGAACAATAAAAAATTATAGATATGTCGGAGACATATCACAGTGGGAAAAATATTAAGGTCCGAATAGGGTCAAGCCGTACTATAGAACCTGTCCGCGGTGTGCCTCTGGTGTTGCCTAAGGTATTTTAAGTGCGTAATTATGCATGCGCGGTACGTATGCCGCAACCTTATGAGGCGATCGGGGGAGGCTGGACTGCTATTCAAGCTCTGGATCCGCCGAGCTATCGCTCTGTAATGCGGACCGGACTCGCTTAGCGGTGTCTGATACGCCCATTTTGCATCATGCTTTTATATCTATATTTATTGCATTATGGGCTATTACTTCACATTATGTCACAATACTTATGCCTTTTCTCTCTTATTTTACAAGGTTTACATGAAGAGGGAGAATGCCGGCAGGTGGAATTCTGGGCTGGAAAAGGAGCAAATATTAGAGACCTATTCTGTACAACTCCAAAAGTCCTGAAACTCCAAGAAAGTTAGTTTTGGAATATATTAAAAATATTGGGCAAAGAAAGCACCTGAGGGGGCCACCCACTGTCCACGAGGGTGGAGTGCGTGCCCTACCCCTTGGGAGCGCCCCCTGCCTCATGGGCCACCTGGAAGCCCCCCGATGCCCATCTTCTGGTATAAGGTGTCTTTTTCCTTGGAAAAAATCATAAGGAATCTTTCAGGATGAAGCACCGCTGTTTTGAGGTGGAACCAATCTAGGGCTCCGGCGGAGCTGCTCTGCCGGGGAAATATCCCTCCGGGAGGGAGAAATCATCAGCATCGTCAGCACCATCTATCCTCTCATCGGGAGGGGTTCAATATCCATTAACATCTTCACCAGCACCATCTCCTCTCAAACCCTAGTTCATCTCTTGTATCCGATCTTTGTCTCAAGACCTCAAATTGGTACCTGTGGGTTGCTAGTTGTGTTGATTACTCCTTGTAGTTGATGCTAGTTGGTTTATTCGGTGGAAGATTATATGTTCAGATCCTTTATGCACATTAATACCCCTCTGATTATGAACATGAATATGATTTGTGAGTAGTTACATTTGTTCCCGCTGACATGGGAGAAGTCTTGTTATAAGTAGTCATGTGAATTTGGTATTCGTTTGATATTTTGATGAGATGTATGTTGTCTTTCCTCTAGTGGTGTTATGTGAACGTCGACTACATGACACTTCACCATTGTTTGGGCCTAGGGGAAGGCATTGGGAAGTAATAAGTAGATGATGGGTTGCTAAAGTGACAAAAGCTTAAACCCTAGTTTATGTGTTGCTTCATAAGGGGCCGATTTGGATCCATATGTTTCATGCTATGGTTAGGTTTACCTTAATTCTTCTTTCATAGTTGCGGATACTTGCGAGGGGGGTTAATCATAAGTGGGATGCTTGTCCAAGGAAGAGCAGTACCCAAGCACCGTTCCACCCACATATCAAATTATCAAAGTAACAAACGGGAATCATATGAGCATGATGAAAACTAGCTTGACGATAATTCCCATGTGTCCTCTGGAGCGCTTTCCTTTATATAAGAGTTTCTCCAGGCTTGTACTTTGCTACAAAAAGGATTGGGCCACCTTGCTACACCTCGTTTACTTTTATTACTTGTTACCCATTACGAATTACCTTATCACAAAACTATCTGTTACCGATAATTTCAGTGCTTGCAGAGAATACCTTACTGAAAACCGCTCGTGATTTCCTTCCGCTCCTCGTTGGGTTCGACACTCTTACTTATCGAAAGGACTATGATAGATCCCCTATACATGTGGGTCATCAAGACTCTTTTTTGGCGCTGTTGCCAGGGAGCGAAGCACCTTTGGTAGGTGGAATTTGGTAAGGAAAAAATTATATAGTGTGCTGAAACTTACTGTCACTTGTTACTATGGAAAATAATCCTTTGAGGGCTTGTTCGGGGTATCTTCACCCCGACCTGTAGAGCAAAGAGTTTCTCCTCAACCTACCGAACCTACTGAAAATTTTTACCTTGAAATTCCTTCGGGTATGATAGAGAAACTGCTAGCTAATCCTTTTACAGGAGATGGAACATTACATCCTGATATGCAGCTAATCTATGTGGATGGAGTTTGTGGATTATTTAAGCTTGCAGGTATGCCCAAAGATGTTATCAAGAAGACGGTTTTCCCTTTATCTTTGAAGGGAAAGGCATTGACATGGTTTATGCTATGTGGTGATATTGGATCATGGAACTACAACCGATTGAAATTGGAATTTCATCAGAAGTTTTATCCTATGCATCTGGTTCATCGTGATCATAATTATGTATATAATTTTTGGCCTCGCGAAGGAGAAAGTATCGCTCAAGCTTGGGGAAGGCTTAAATCAATGTTATATTCATGCCCCAATCATGAGCTCTCAAGAGAAATTATTATTCAAAATTTTTATGCTCGGCTTTCTCTCAATAATTGCTCCATGCTCGATACTTCTTGTACTGGTTCTTTTATGATGAAGATTATTGAATTCAGATGGGATTTATTGGAAAGAATTAAACGCAACTCTAAAGATTGGAACTCGACAAAGGTAAGGAGTCAGATATAACACCTAAGTTTGATTGTGTTAAATCTTTATGGATACCGATGCTTTTCGTGAATTTAGCACTAAATACGGGCTTGACTCTGAGATAGTAGCTTCTTTCTGTGAATTATTTGCTACTCATGTTGATCTCCCTAAGGAGAAGTGGTTTATATATCATCCTCCCATTGAAGTAAAAGTAGTTGAACCTATTAAAGTTGAAGAAAAGACTATCACTTATAATGTTGATCCCATTGTTCCTACCGCTTATATTGAGAAACCACCTTTCCCTGTTAGAATAAAGGATCATGCTAAAGCTTCAACTGTGGTTCATAAGAGAAATGCTAGAACACCTATGCCCTCTGAGAAAATTAAAGTTGAACCTAGTATCGCTATGGTTAAGGATCTCTTGGTCGATAATACTGATGGGCATGTTATTTACTTCTGTGATGAAGCTGCTGGAATTGCTAGACCTGATACTAGAAATAAACATAGACCTATTGTTGACATGCCTGTTGTTTCTGTTAAAATAGGAGATCACGGTTATCATGGCTTATGTGATATGGGTGCTAGTGTCAGTGCAATACCTTATACTTTATATAAAGAAAATTATGCATGATATTGCACCTGCTGAGATAGAAGATATTGATGTTACTATTAAGCTTGCCAATAGAGATACTATTTCACCAAATGGGATTGTTAGAGATGTTGAAGTCTTGTGTGGGAAAATTAAATATCCTACTGATTTTCTTGTTCTTGCTTCCCCACAAGACGACTTTTGTCCCATTATATTTGGTAGACCCTTATTGAATACTGTTAATGCTAAGATAGACTGCGAAAAGGATATTGTTACTGTTGGTTTAGGGGCTATGTCTCATGATTTTAATTTTGCTAAATTTCGTAGACAACCCCATGATAAAGAATTTCCTAGTAAAGATGAAATTATTGGTCTTGCTTCTATTTCCGTGCCTCCTAATGATCCTTTAGAACAATACTTGCTAGACCATGAGAATGATATGTTTATGAATGAAAGAAGGGATATAGATGAAGTATTCTTTAAACAGGAACCTATTTCGAAACACAACTTGCCTGTTGAAATTCTAGGGGATCCTCCTCCACCCAAGGGTGATCCCGTGTTTGAGCTTAAACCATTACCTGATACTCTTAAATACGCTTATCTTGACAAAAAGAAGATATATCCTGTTATTATTAGTGCTAACCTTTCAGAGCAGGAAGAAGAGAAATTATTGAAAAATCTAAAGAAGTAACGTGTTGCTATTGGATATACTCTTGATGATCTTAGGGGCATTAGTCCCACTCTATGCCAGCACAAAATAAAATTGGAGAAAGATGCTAAACCGGTTGTTGATCACCAACGACGGTTAAATCCTAAGATGAAAGAAGTGGTAAGAAGTGAAATACTAAAGCCTCTAGAGGCAGGTATAATTTATCATGTTGCTGATAGTCAGTGGTTAAGTCCTGTCCATTGTGTCCCTAAGAAGGGAGGTATTACTATTGTTCCTAATGATAAAGATGAATTGATCCCACAAATAATTGTTACAGGTTATAGAATGGTAATCGACTTCTGCAAATTAAATAAAGCTACTAGAAAGGATCATTACCCTTTACCTTTTATTGATCAAATGCTAGAAAGGTTATCCAAATATACACATTTTTGCTTTCTAGACGATTATTCTGGTTTCTCTCAAATACATGTGTCAAAAGAGGATCAGGAAAAGACCACTTTTACTTGCCCTTTCGGTACCTTTGCTTATAGATGTATGGCTTTTGGTTTATGTAATGCACCTACTAACTATCAAAGATGTATGACTGCTATATTCTCTGACTTTTAAGAAAAGATTGTTGAGGTTTTCATGGATGATTTCTCTGTGTATGGAACTTCTTTTGATGATTGCTTAAGCAACCTCGATCGAGTTTTGCAGAGTTGTAAAGAAACTAATCTTGTCTTGAATTGGGAGAAGTGCTTCTTTGTGGTTAATGAAGGTATTGTCTTGGGGCATAAAATTTCTGAAAGAGGTATTGAAGTTGATAAAGCTAAAGTTGATGCTATTGAAAAGATGTCGTGTCCTAAGGACATTAAAGGTATAAGAAGTTTCCTTGGCCATTCCGGTTTTTATAGGAGGTTCATTAAAGACTTCTCAAAAATTTCTAGGCCTCTGACTAATCTTTTACAAAAAGATGTTCCTTTTGTCTTTGGTGATGATTGTGTAGAAGAATTTGAAATACTTAAGAAAGCCTTGATTTCTGCACCTATTGTTCATCCACCTGATTGGAATTTACCCTTTGAAATTATGTGTGATGCTAGTGATTATGATGTGGGTGTTGTTCTAGGACAAAGAGTTGATAAGAAATTAAATGTTATCCAATATGCTAGCAAAACTCTAGACGGTGCCCAGAGAAATTATGCTACTACTGAAAAATAATTTTTAGCAGTTGTATTTGCTTGTGATAAGTTCGACCTTATATTGTTGATTCTAAAGCAACTATTCACACTGATCATGCTGCTATTAAATATCTTATGGAAAAGAAAGATGCTCAACCTAGACTTATTAGATGAGTTCTCTTGCTACAAGAATTTGATTTGCATATTATTGTTAGAAAGGGAGCTGAGAACCCCGTTGCAGACAACTTATCTAGGTTAGAGAATGTTCTTGATGACCCACTACCTATTGATGATAGCTTTCCCGATGAACAATTGGCTGTCATAAATGCTTCTCATACTGCTCCATGGTATACTGATTATGCTAATTACATTGTTGCTAAATTTATACCATCTAGTTCCACATACCAGCAAAAGAAAAAGTTTTTCTACGATTTAAGACATTACTTCTGGGATGACCCACATCTTTATAAAGAAGGAGTAGATGGTGTTATTAGACGTTGTGTACCTGAGCATGAACAGGAATAGATCCTGCGCAAGTGTCACTCCGAGGCTTATGGAGGACACCACGCTGGAGATAGAACTGCACATAAGGTATTGCAATCCGGCTTTTATTGGCCTACTCTTTTCAAATATGCTCGTAAGTTTGTCTTGTCTTGTGATGAATGTCAAAGAATTGGTAATATTAGTAGACGTCAAGAAATGCCTATGAACTATTCACTTGTTATTGAACCATTTGATGTTTGGGGCTTTGATTATATGGGACCGTTTCCTTCCTCTAATGGGTATACACATATTTTAGTTGCTGTTGATTATGTTACTAAGTGGGTAGAAGCTATCCCAACTAGTAGTGCTGGCCATAGCACCTCTATTAAGATGCTTAAAGAAGTTATTTTTCCGTGGTTTGGAGTCCCTAGATACTTAAGACTGATGGTGGTTCACATTTTATTCATGGTGCTTTTCGTAAAATGCTTGCTAAGTATGATGTTAATCATAGAATTGCTCTCCATACCACCCAGAGTCTAGTGGTCAAGTAGAAGTGAGTAACAGAGAGATTAAATTAATTCTGCAAAAGACTGTTAATAGGTCTAGAAAGAATTGGTCCAAGAAACTTGATGATGCATTATGGGCCTATAGAACTGAATATAAAAATCCTATAGGTATGTCTCCGTATAAAATGGTTTACGGAAAAGCATGTCACTTACCTCTCGAACTAGAACATAAGGCATATTGGGCCATTTAAGAGCTCAATTATGATTTCAAACTTGCCGGTGAAAAGAGAATATTTGACTTTAACTCACTTGATGAGTGGAGAACCCAGGCCTATGAGAATGCCAAACTGTTTAAAGAAAAAGTTAAAAGATGGCATGACAAAAGGATACAAAAGCGTGAGTTTAATGTAGGTGATTATGGTTTGTTATACAACTCTCGTTTAAGATTTTTTGCAGGAAAACTCCTCTCTAAATGGGAAGGTCCTTACGTTATCGAGGAGGTCTATCATTCAAGTGCCATAAAAATCAAGAACTTCAAAGGCACAAATCTGAAGCTGGTGAACCTATAAATGTTGAAACCAATGTTATTGACACCAATGTTATTGACACCGTAACCTCGGAGGAGTACATAAGGGACACTTTCCTTAAAGTTTCAGACTCCGAAAAGGAATAGGTATGTGGTACAGTAAGTAAACCAACTCCAAAACAGTTCTAATAGCAATTTTCTCCGTTTTGGAATATTAAAAAATTAGGAAAATAAGAAGTAGTCCGAAAGGGACACAAGGCATCCACGAGGGTGGAGGGCGCGCCCCCTACCTCGTGGGCACCTCCTGTGCCCTCCGGACTCCGTTTTCTTGCACGATACTTCTTTTGGTCGGTAAAAATTCATTATATAATCTCCCGAAGGTTTTGACCATGGTACCACGACAAAATCCTCTACTTTTGTTTTGAGCTGTTTTTCTGACATATCTAGATCACCATGATGTCTTCAAGCGCCCCCAAGGATAATTTTTTTGAGAAGGTCATCAACCCCTACCTCGCGGAGGTGCTGCAACAGCCTCAAACCATTGAGATGCGTGAGGGGGTGCTGCACATCCGCTATGTTGAGGGACCAAGGAGGACCGGAAGCGTGGAGACAAGACTCGAAGCAATGGAGCAACAAGTTTTCAAGTGCCAGGGGATGGTGGAACTCGGACTCAACGCCAACCACATGATGATCGCTGAGTTCACCAACAACCACAAGCTGGATGCGAAGAACATTGGGGAGACCATCTTCAAGCTTCACGAGAAAATTGAGCACCTCCAAGCCCAGATCTATGACCTACAAAACCAAAACTGTGAGTATGAATATAGATTCAAGAGGATGAGTTTGGCTGAAAATTGAGGATCCCGGAGACTCGATCATCCTTCTATGATGGTGAGCCTATGCCTTGGAAGATGGACAACAAGCCTCCATCATCACCAGGTCCGAAGAGAGAGAGAGAGAGAGAGAGAGAGAGAGATAAATACATGGGTATGGGCACTCCCCTTGGCAACTGCCAAGCTTGGGGGAGGTGTGTAACGCCCTCGATGCGGCTATATCTCCCACGTGTCGAAGCACGACTTAGAGGCATAACCGCATTGAAAGCAATGTCGCAAGTGAGGTAATCTTCACACAACCCAAGTAATACATATGGGAAAGAGATACATAGTTGGCTTACAATCGCCACTTCACGCAATACATGAGTAAAGCATTACATCAAACAGATACAATCAAGGTCCGACTACGGAACCAAAATAAAAGAAGACTACCCCAAATGCTACACAGATCCCCGATCGTCCCAACTGGGCTCCACTACTGATCAACTGAAACGAAACAACACAATGAACAAGATCTTCATTGAGCTCCTCCTTGAGCTCGGGTGCGTCACCTGCATGGTTCAACGGCACCTGCGAACTGGTTGTGGAAGTATCTGTGAGTCACGGGGACTCAGCAATCTAACACAATCGCGATCAAGACTATTTAAGCTTAAAGGTAGGACAGGGTAGTGAGGTGGAGCTGCAGCAAGCGACTAGCAAATATGGTGGCTAACATACGCAAAAGAGAGCGAGAAGATAAGCAAAGCACGGTTGTGAAGCTAGAAGTGATCAAGAAGTGATCCAGAAACTACTTACGTCCAACATAACTCCAACACTGTGTTCACTTCCCAGACTCCGCCGAGAAGAGACCATCACGGTTACACACGCGGTTGATGTATTTTAGTTAAGATCAACTTCGGGTATTCTACAACCGGACATTAACAATTTCCCATCTGCCTCATAACCGCGGGCATGGCTTTCGAAAGATAATACCCTGCAGGGGTGTCCCAACTTAGCCCATTATAAGCTCTCACGGTCAACGAAGGATATTCCTTCTACCGGGAAGACCCGATCAGTCTCGGAATCCCGGCTACAAGACATTTAGACAATGGTAAAACAAGACCAGCAAAGCCACCCGATGTGCCGACAAATCCCGATAGGAGTCGCACGTATCTCGTTCTCAGGGCACACCGGATAAGCGAAGCGTACAGGTACCAACATGACCCAAGTTGCCTAGGGACTGTCCCGCACGGTGCTCTAGTTTGGACCAACACTCAGAGGAGCACTGGCCCGGGGGTTAAAATAAAGATGACCCTTGAGTCTGCAGAACCCAAGGGAAAAAGGCTTAGGTGGCAAATGGTAAAACCAAGGTTGGGCCTTGCTGGAGGAGTCTTATTCAAAGCGAACTGTCAAGGGGGTCCCATAAATCACCCAACCGTGTAAGGAACGCAAAATCAAGGAACATAACACCGGTATGACGGAAACTAGGGCGGCAAGAGTGGAACAAAACACCAGGAATTAGGCCGAGCCTTCCACCCTTTATCAAGTATATAGATGCATTAATTAAATAAGAGATATTGCGATATCCCAACATATCCATGTTCCAACATGGAACAGACTTCAACTTGACCTGCAACTAACAACGCTATAAGAGGGGCTGAGCAAAGCGGTAACATAGCCAAAGAACGGTTTGCTAGGACAAGGTGGTTAGAGGCTTGGCTTAACAATGTGGGAGGCATGAAAAAGCAAGTGGTAGGTATCGCAGCATAGGCATAGCAAAAGAGCGAGCAATCTAGCAAGCAAAGATAGAAGTGATTTCGAGGGTATGGTCATCTTGCCTGAGATCCCGCTAGGAAGAAGAACGCGTCCATGAAGAAGACAAGCGGACGTAGTCGAACGAATCCTCACAACTCGGGAACGAAACCGAACCTATCGAGAGAAACAACACGGAAAGAAGCAAGCAACATAGTAAACAACCATCACATAAACATGGCATGATGCACAATAAAGTTTGATGCATGTCCGGTTTAATGAGCATGGCATGGCAAAGTGCAACAAAAAACACTACAAATTAAGTGGAGCTCAATATGCAACGAGTTGCATATTGACGAAACACCACATGACTTATTTAGTTCTCTCTCAGTTATGTATCCAACAATATTAAATATTAGTTAACATGGCAAGAGGTGAAGCGTAACAAAACTATACCATCTAAACAATTTAAATGGGGCCGGATATAACAAACAACAAATCCGGTAAATCCCCATATGCATTTAGCAAATTTAATGGAAACAACAAATATAAACATTTTAAATGTTGTTATTATGATGCGGATGACATATGCAAGTTTTATGCAGTTTTTATTAAAAGTTGACATGAGCGTGATGAGAGCATTTGTCACCGTGGTAGAAAGAAAGGGGTGCCACGACAATGAAACGGAAATGATGCCGCGAAAACATTCCGATGAACCGTTAGCTCACAGGGATACCGGCGCAAAAGGAAGTGGGTGTGAGTGTGTTGTGTAAGAAGATGGGGTGCTTCCGGATACCGGTTTCCCACATATCGACACAAGGCAACAAGGAACTCGCAAAGAACAACTCAGACACAGTGCAACCACGAGCATATCATACAACACACAACATTCGTTCACGGGCGTCGTCTCGGTGGTTATACCTTCCAAGGTAGCATTCTCGAGCGGTTCGAGTTCGTAGAGGAAGTAGTTGTTCTCGTGACGGTAGTGGAAGTAGGTGTACACGGCGACGGTAGTTGTACACGGGTCTTCGGTGATGGTAGTGGTACACGGGTCTTCGGCGATGGTAGTGGTACCCGGTCGTAGAGGAACTTGACGTATCCGGGGGCTCAGGGGCTCCGGATGTCGTGGTACTTGGCGAATCTGCGTAGTCATACACGTTCAAGAAGAAACTTATGCGGCGTCGTGGAACTTGGCACATCCAAAGGGTACTTGGCGGGTCCGAGGTCTCCGGCTGTAGTGGTACTTGCTGTTACAAGTAGTCGAACTTGAGGTGCTCCTGGCGTCGAACTTGCGGCGTTGGACAGAACCATGGCGAGGTTCAGCAGCTACCCCACGTCCATGACGAAAATTGGAGCTCGGGCAGCGAGTCGAAGCAGCAAGCAGGGGCGTGATGTTGGAAAGACGGCCTCGGGACTTGGCGCGAAGCAGGAGGCTGGTTCCGAGCAGGACTTGCAGCGGCAGCGGCGGGAACTTGGCACGGCGGTCTCGCGAGGCATGTGGAGGCTCAAGGCGACAGCGTCGAGGAGGAAGACCGGCGACGCAGCTGCGGGCACCGGGAGGCGTGGCTTCGACGTGCAGGGCCGGAGACGAGGTGCAGAAGGGCGGCGAGGGGCTCGGCGACGGGGATGCCTGGAACTGCTGCTGGTGGCGCTCGTGGCCATGGGACGTGGAAACAGAGGTCGAAGGTGGGGCGCAGTGGAGGACCGGGCGCGGCGTCGGCGAGAGGGTGCAGCAGCTGCTGCTGGCGGCGAGGTCGAAGCGGGATGGTTGAGGTCGGGGTCGAGTAGGGCAACAGGTCGGCGGCATGGACGGGCAGAAGGCGCTCGGGATCGAGCTCCTCTCGATCCAGAGCTTGGCTGCGGGCGCGGGACGGAGGAGGTGCAGCGCAGGGCAGGGGAAGAACGGGTGAGGGGGAGCTCTCCCGGTGGAGGCGACGAGGGGATCGGGCGTAGGGAGCTCCTCTTCCTAGCTCGATGCGTGCGTGTGTGTGTGGCGGCGGGCATAGGGAACGAGAGGGAGAGGTCGAGAGGAGGGGTCGGGCCTAGGGTTAGGTTTAGGTGGGGCGGCTGGGCTGCTGAGCCAACTTGGTGGACAGGGAAAAAAGGCCAAGAAGAGTTGGGCTGCGCTGGAAACTCTCTCTCCCTCACACACATGACAGAAGAGAAAAAAATAAAGAAAAGGAAAGAAAGAAAAAGGTTAGAGAAGGGACTTGGGCATGGGGATTATTTTCCCGGACTCACAAAAATGCGCTTGTCCCAAGAAAATAGAAGTGAGCATGATTGCAAGATTTAAATTCAAATTCATTTGAATTTAATTCAAATGGTTTAAACAAGGACGAGGATTTAGAAGTGTTCAAAAATGTTGAGAAATTAGGAAGAGCCTCGATAAATGGAAAAAGAAATGTTGGCAAAGTTTGGAGGTGAAACTTGAAGAAGAAGAGGCATGGACTTAAATTGCAAGTGTGTTATGGTGCATTCCAATTAATGGAATATTTTATTATAGCTCCTTAGTAATATTGGAGACTTTGAATATGTTGTAAAGAGAAATCACAAGTGAATTCCCTCGATTTAAATGGATCAAAGACCCATGCAATTTGTTTGAGTTTTAGTTGATTTGAGAAATTGATGGCATGATGACATGATGCAATGCAAAAATAAAAGAGCAAGCACAAAAGAAACACACGGCGAAACCCGGAATATATGGAAGTCTTCTCGAGCATCGGTCTCGGGGCGTTACAACACTCCACCACTACGAGAGGATCTCGTCCCGAGATCTAGGATGGCACCGGATAGAAAACGGAAGAAGAAAGAGGTAAAACTAAGTTGCTTCTTTGACAAACAAGTGAAACCAAAGAACCTTGAGAGGTCGCAAAGCTTGAAGAAAAGACACGACGGAGGTGAACAAAATCTAAAACACTCCGTTCAGCAAGAGGAACAAGGAACATGGAATACGGAGAGAAAGAAGAGTTTACGTGACAAGATAGACATTGAAACCACTCCGGTTAAAACTAGACAGAGAAGGAACAAGAATGACATAATTTGGGCAACACTCCGACTGAAAATGGAAGGAATTGAACATGAACTTGACAAGATGAGAGGATACTTGAAGAGATCAACAACACACTGCCTTCGGAATTGAAAGAATGACACAAGGGGTAAGAAACATTTTAGACAGCACTCCGGTTGAGAAGGGGGCAAAGCTTGATAAGGTGAGAGAACTTGAAGATATGACAACAACACTCCGGTTAAATGGATAAGCAAAAGGAAAGAACATGATCCTCACAATTCGAGATGAAGAGTGAAGAGAGCGACATCACAATGCTTCCGGAACAAAAGAATAGAAGCTAGATTGTTGGGATAAAGGGACAGAGAAGAAAAAATGACAACTTCCACCACAATTGAATTTCAAGAGCATCCTTGCAAGGAAGGATTGAACGGAGTTGTTGGGAAATAAACAACGAAAAGCGCAAGCTTGTTGTGGGCTTATGGAAAACATCTCAAAATTATGAGGTGACAACCGTGTTGGGGAACGTAGTAATTTCAAAATTTTCCTACGCACATGCAAGATCATGGTGATGTATAGCAACGAGAGGGGAGAGTGTTGTCTATGTACCCTCGTAGACCGAAAGCGGAAGCGTTATATCAACGCGGTTGATGTAGTCGTACGTCTTCACGATCCGACCGATCCAAGCACCGTTACTCCGGCACCTCCGAGTTCTTGGCACACGTTCAGCTCGATGACGATCCCCGGGCTCCGATCCAGCAAAGCGCCGGGGAGGAGTTCCGTCAGCACAACGGCGTGGTGACGATCTTGATGTTCTGCCGTCTCAGGGCTTCGCCTAAGCACCGTAACGATATGACCGAGGTGGAATATGGTGGAGGGGGGCACCGCACACGGCTAAGGAACGATCACGAAGATCAACTTGTGTGTCCATGGGGTGCCCCCTGCCTCAGTATATAAAGGATGGAGGAGGAGGAGGCCGGCCAAGGCTATTGGTGCGGCCAGGATGGGAGTCCTACTAGGACTCCAAGTCCTAGTAGGAGTCCATCAAGAGGGGAGGAAGGGAGAAGGAAGTGGAGGAGTAGGAAAGGTGGCCAGCCCCCTTTTCCCTAGTCCAATTCGGACTAGAGGGGAGGGGGGCGCAGCAGCCTTTTTCCTCTTCCCACTAAAGCCCATCAAGGCCCATTACTTCTCCCGTAATCCCGTAACTCCCCGATACTCCCGAAAATACCCGAATCACTCAGAACCTTTCCGATGTCCGAATATAGTCGTCCAATATATCGATCTTTACGTCTCGACCATTTCGAGACTCCTCGTCATGTCCCCGATCTCATCCGGGACCCCGAACTCCTTCGGTACATCAAAATTCATAAACTCATAATATAACTGTCATCGAAACCTTAAGCGTGCGGACCCTACGGTTCGAGAACAATGTAGACATGACCGAGACACGTCTCCGGTCAATAACCAATAGCGGGACCTGGATGCCCATATTGGCTCCTACATATTCTACGAAGATCTTTATCGGTCAGACCGCATAACAACATACGTTGTTCTCTTTGTCCATCGGTATGTTACTTGCCCGAGATTCGATCGTCGGTATCCAATACCTAGTTCAATCTCGTTACCGGCAAGTCTCTTTACTCGTTCCGTAATACATCATCCTGCAACTAACTCATTAGTTGCAATGCTTGCAAGGCTTAAGTGATGTGCATTACCGAGAGGGCCCAGAGATACCTCTCCCACAATTGGAGTGACAAATCCTAATCTCGAAATACGCCAACCCAACATCTACCTTTGGTGACACCTGTAGTACTCCTTTATAATCACCCAGTTATGTTGTGACGTTTGGTAGCACCCAAAGTATTCCTCCGGCAAACGGGAGTTGCATAATCTCATAGTCAAAGGAACATGTATAAGTCATGGATAAAAGCAACATCAACATACTAAACGATTGGGTGCTATGCTAATGGAATGGGTCATGTCAATCAGATCATTCAACTAATGATGTGACCTTGTTAATCAAATGACAACTCCTTTGTCCATGGTTAGGAAACTTAACCATCTTTGATTAACAAGCTAGTCAAGTAGAGGCATACTAGTGACACTCTGTTTGTCTATGTATCCACACATGTATTATGTTTCCAGTTAATACAATTCTAGCATGAATAATAAAAATTTATCGTGATATATAAGGAAATAAATAATAACTTTATTATTGCCTCTAGGGCATATTTCCTTCAGTCTCCCACTTACACTAGAGTCAATAATCTAGGTCACATCACCATGTGATTAACTCACATCACCATGTGATTAACTCGATAGTTCACATCATCATGTGATTAACACCCATAGTTCACATCGCCATGTGACCAACACCCAAAGGGTTTGCTAGATTCAGTAATCTAGTTCACATCGCTATGTGATTAACACCCAAAGAGTACTACGGTGTGATCATGTTTTGCTTGTGAGAGAAGTTTAGTCAACGGGTCTGCCACATTCAGATCTGTTATGTATTTTGCAATTTTCTATGTCTACAATGCTCTGCACGGAGCTACTCTAGGTAATTGCTCCCACTTTCAATATGTATCTAGATCGAGACTTAGAGTCATCCAGATCGGTGTCAAAACTTGCATCGACGTAACCCTTTACGACGAACCTTTTGTCACTTCCATAATCGAGAAACATATCCTTATTCCACTAAGGATAATTTTGACCGCTGTCCAGTGATCTACTCCTAGATCATTATTGTACTCCCTTGCCAAAATCAGTGTAGGTTATACAATAGATCTGGTACACAGCATGGCATACTTTATAGAACCTATGGCCAAGGCATAGGGAATGTCTTTCATTCTCTTTCTATCTTCTGCCGTGGTCGGGTTTTGAGTCTTACTCAATTTCACACCTTGTTAAACAGGCAAGAACTCTTTCTTTGACTGTTCCATTTTGAACTACTTCAAAATCATGTCAAGGTATGTACTCATTGAAAAAACTTATCAAGCGTCCTGATCTATCTCTATAGATCTTAATGCTCAATATGTCAGCAGCTTCATCGAGGTCTTTCTTTGAAAAACTCCTTTTAAACACTCCTTTATGCTTTGCAGAATAATTCAACAATGTGTCATTCACATATACTTATCAGAAATGCTGTAGTGCTCCCACTCACTTTCTTGTAAATACAGGCTTCACCGCAAGTCTGTATAAAACTATATGCTTTGATCAACTTATCAAAGCGTGTATTCCAACTCTGAGATGCTTGCACCAATCCATAGATGGATCGCTGGAGCTTGCATATTTTGTTAGCACCTTTAGGATTGACAAAATCTTCTGGTTGCATTATATACAACTTTTCTTTAATAGCTCCATTAAGGAATGCAGTTTTGTTTATCCATTTGCCAGATTTCATAAAATGCGGCAATTGCTAACATGATTCGGACAGACTTAAGCATAGATACGAGTGAGAAACTCTCATCGTAGTCAACACTTTGAACTTGTCGAAAACCTTTTGCGACAATTCTAGCTTTGTAGATAGTAACACTACTATCAGCGTCCGTCTTCCTCTTGAAGATCCATTTATTTTCTATGGCTTGCCGATCATCGGGCAAATCCATCAAAGTCCATACTTTGTTCTCATACATGGATCATATCTCAGATTTCATGGCCTCAAACCACTTCGCGGAATCTGGGCTCATCATCGCTTCCTCATAGTTCGCAAGTTCATCATGGTCTAGTAACATGACTTCCAGAACAGGATTACCGTACCACTTGCTGCGGATCTCACTCTAGTTTACTTACGAGATTCAGTAGTAACTTGATCTTGAAGTAACATGATCATTATCATTAGCTTCCTTACTAATTGGTGTAGTAGTCACAGGAACAGATTTCTGTGATGAACTACTTTCCAATAAGGGAGAAGGTACAATTACCTCATCAAGTTTTCTACTTTCCTCCCACTTACTTCTTTCGGGAGAAACTCCTTCTCTGGAAAGAATCCATTCTCAGCAACGAATATCTTGCCTTCGGATCTGTGATAGAAGGTATACCCAACTGTCTTCTTTGGGTATCCTATGAAGACATATTTCTCCGATTTGGGTTTGAGCTTATCAGGATGAAACCTTTTCATATAAGCATCACAACCCCAATTTTTTTTAAGAAACGACAACTTTGGTTTCTTGCTAAACCATAGTTCATATAGTGTCGTCTCAACGGATTTAGATGGTGCCCTATTTAACATGAATGTAGCTGTCTCTAATGCATAACCCCAAAACGATAGTGGTAAATCGGCAAGAGACATCATAGATTGTACAATATCCAATAAAGTACGGTTATGATGTTCGGACGCACCATTATGCTGTGGTGTTCCAGGTGGCGTGAGTAGTGAAACTATTTCACATTGTTTTAACTGAAGACCAAACTCGTAACTCAAATATTCGTCTCCGTGATCAGATCGTAGAAACTTTATTTTCTTGTCATGATGATTTTCCACTTCACTCTGAAATTCTTTGAACTTTTTCAAACATTTCAGACTTATGTTTCATCAAGTAGATATACCCATATCTGCTCAAAACATCTGTGAAGGTCAGAAAATAATGATACTTGTCGCGAGCCTTAATATTCATCGGACCACATACATCAGTATGTATGATTTCCAACAAATCTGTTGCTCGCTCCATTGTTCCGGAGAACGGCGTTTTAGTCATCTTGCCCAAGAGGCATGGTTCGCAAGCATCAAGTGATTCATAATCAAGTGATTCCAAAAATTCCATCTGCATGGAGTTTCTTCATGCGCTTTACACCAATATGACTTAAACAGTAGTGCCACAAACAAGCTGCACTATCATTATTAACTTTGCATCCTTTTGGCTTCAATATTATGAATATGTGTATCACTATGATCGAGATCCAACAAACCATTTTCGTTGGTGTGTATGACCATAGAAGGTTTTATTCATGTAAACAGAACAACAATTGTTCTCTAACTTAAATGAATAACTGTATTGCAATTAACATGATCAAATCATATTCATGCTCAACGCAAACACCAAATAACACTTATTTAGTTTCAACACTAATCCCGAAAGTATAGGGAGTGTGTGATGATGATCATATCAATCTTGGAACCACTTCCAACACACATCGTCACCTTGCCCTTTAACTAGTCTTTGTTCATTCTGCAACTCCCGTTTCGAGTTACTAATTTTAGCAACTGAACTAGTACCAAATACTGAGGGGTTGCTATGAACACTAGTAAAGTACACATCAATAACATGTATATCAAGTATACTTATGTTCACTTTGCCATCCTTCTTATCCGCCAATCACTTGGGGTAGTTCCGCTTCCAGTGACCAGTCCCTTTGCAGTAGAAGCACTTAGTCTCAGGCTTAGGACCAGACTTGGGCTTTTTCACTTGAGCAGCAACTTGCTTGCCGTTCTTCTTGAAGTTCCCCTTCTTTCCTTTTGCCCTTTTCTTGAAACTAGTGATCTTGTCAACCATCAACACTTGATGTTTTTCTTTGATTTCTACCTTCGCCGATTTTAGCATCGCGAAGAGCTTGGGAATATTTTCCGTTATCCCTTGCATATTATAGTTCATCACGAAGTTCTACTAACTTGGTGATGGTGACTAGAGAATTCTGTCAATCACTATTTTATCTGGAAGATTAACTCCCACTTGATTCAAGCGATTGTAGTACTCAGACTATCTGAGCACATGCTCACTAGTTGAGCGATTCTCCTCCATCTTTTAGCTATAGAACTTGTTGGAGACTTCATATCTCTCAACTCGGGTATTTGCTTGAAATATTAACTTCAACTCCTGGAACATCTCGTATGGTCCATGACGTTCAAAACGTCTTTGAAGTCCCGATTCTAAGCCGTTAAGCATGGTGCACTAAACTATTAAGTAGTCATCATATTGAGCTAGCAAAACGTTCATAACGTCTGCATCTGCTCCTGCAAAAGGTCCGTCACCTAGCGGTGCATCAAGGACATAATTCTTCTGTGCAGCAATGAGGATAAACCTCAGATTACGGATCCAATCCGCATCATTGCTACTAACAATTTTCAACACAATTTTCTCTAGGAACATATCAAAATAAACACAGGGAAGCAACAATGCGAGCTATTGATCTACAACATAGATATGCTAATACTACCAGGACTAAGTTCATGATAAATTAAAGTTCAATTAATCATATTACTTAAGAACTCCCACTTAGATAGACATCCCTCTAATCTTCTAAGTGATCACGTGATCCAAATCAACTAAACCATAACCGATCATCACGTGAAATGGATTAGTTTTCAATGGTGAACATCATTATGTTGATCATATCTACTATATGATTCACGCTCGACCTTTCGGTCTCCGTGTTCCGAGGTCATATCTTATATGCATAGCTCGTCAAGTATAACCTGAGTATTCCGCGTGTGCAACTGTTTTGCACCCGTTGTATTTGAATGTAGAACCTATCACACCCGATCATCACGTGGTGTCTCAGCACGAAGAACTTTTGCAACGGTGCATACTCAGGGAGAACACTTCTTGATAATTTAGTGAGAGATCATCTTATAATGCTACCGTCAATCAAAGCAAGATAAGATGCATAAAAAGATAAACATCACATGCAATCAATATAAGTGATATGATATGGTCATCATCATCTTGTGCTTGTGATCTCCATCTCCGAAGCACCGTCATGATCACCATCGTCACCGGCGTGACACCTTGATCTCCATCGTAGCATCGTTGTCGTCTCGCCAATCTTATGCTTCCACGACTATCACTACCGCTTAGTAATAAAGTAAAGCATTACATCGCGATTGCATTGCATAGAATAAAGCGACAACCATATGGCTCCTGCCAGTTGCCGATAACTCAGTTACAAAACATGATCATCTCATACAATAATATTTAGCATCATGTCTTGACCATATCACATCACAACATGCCCTGCAAAAACAAGTTAGACGTCCTCTACTTTGTTTGTTGCAAATTTTACGTGGCTGCTACGGGCTTAAGCAAGAACTCATCTTACCTACGCATCAAAACCACAACGATAGTTTGTCAAATAGACTCCGTTTTAACCTTCTCAAGGACCGGGCGTAGCCACACTCGGTTCAACTAAAGTTGGAGAGACAGTCTTCCGCAAGCCATCTATGTGCAAAGCACGTCGAGGGAACCGGTCTCGCGTAAGAGTACGCGTAAGGTTGGTCCGGATCGTCTCGTCCAACAATACCGCTGAACCAAAGTATGACATGCTGGTAGGCAGTATGACTTATATCGCCCACAACTCACTTGTGTTCTACTCGTACAAATAACATCAAACCATAAAAACCTAGGCTCGGATGCCACTGTTGGGGAACGTAGTAATTTCAAAATTTTCCTACGCACATGCAAGATCATGGTGATGTATAGCAACGAGAGGGGAGAGTGTTGTCTATGTACCCTCGTAGACCGAAAGCGGAAGCGTTATATCAACGCGGTTGATGTAGTCGTACGTCTTCACGATCCGACCGATCCAAGCACCGTTACTCCGGCACCTCCGAGTTCTTGGCACACGTTCAGCTCGATGACGATCCCCGGGCTCCGATCCAGCAAAGCGCCGGGGAGGAGTTCCGTCAGCACAACGGCGTGGTGACGATCTTGATGTTCTACCGTCTCAGGGCTTCGCCTAAGCACCATAACGATATGACGGAGGTGGAATATGGTGGAGGGCGGCACCGCACACGGCTAAGGAACGATCACGAAGATCAACTTGTGTGTCCATGGGGTGCCCCCTGCCTCAGTATATAAAGGATGGAGGAGGAGGAGGCCGGCCAAGGCTATTGGTGCGGCCAGGATGGGAGTCCTACTAGGACTCCAAGTCCTAGTAGGAGTCCATCAAGAGGGGAGGAAGGGAGAAGGAAGTGGAGGAGTAGGAAAGGTGGCTAGCCCCCTTTTCCAATTCGGACTAGAGGGGAGGGGGGCGCAGCAGCCTTTTTCCTCTTCCCACTAAAGCCCATCAAGGCCCATTACTTCTCCCGTAATCCCGTAACTCCCCGATACTCCCGAAAATACCCGAATCACTCAGAACCTTTCCGATGTCCGAATATAGTCGTCCAATATATCGATCTTTACGTCTCGACCATTTCAAGACTCCTCGTCATGTCCCCGATCTCATCCGGGACTCCGAACTCCTTCGGTACATCAAAACTCATAAACTCGTAATATAACTGTCATCGAAACATTAAGCGTGCGGACCCTACGGTTCGAGAACAATGTAGACATGACCGAGACACGTCTCCGGTCAATAACCAATAGCGGGACCTGGATGCCCATATTGGCTCCTACATATTCTACGAAGATCTTTATCGGTCAGACCGTATAACAACATACGTTGTTCCCTTTGTCCATCGGTATGTTACTTGCCCGAGATTCGATCGTCGGTATCCAATACCTAGTTCAATCTCGTTACCGGCAAGTCTCTTTACTCGTTCCGTAATACATCATCCCGCAACTAACTCATTAGTTGCAATGCTTGCAAGGCTTAAGTGATGTGCATTACCGAGAGGGCCCAGAGATACCTCTCCCACAATTGGAGTGACAAATCCTAATCTCGAAATACGCCAACCCAACATCTACCTTTGGTGACACCTGTAGTACTCCTTTATAATCACCCAGTTACGTTGTGACGTTTGGTAGCACCCAAAGTATTCCTCCGGCAAACGGGAGTTGCATAATCTCATAGTCAAAGGAACATGTATAAGTCATGGATAAAAGCAACAGCAACATACTAAACGATTGGGTGCTATGCTAATGGAATGGGTCATGTCAATCAGATCATTCAACTAATGATGTGACCTTGTTAATCAAATGACAACTCCTTTGTCCATGGTTAGGAAACTTAACCATCTTTGATTAACAAGCTAGTCAAGTAGAGGCATACTAGTGACACTCTGTTTGTCTATGTATCCACACATGTATTATGTTTCCAGTTAATACAATTCTAGCATGAATAATAAAAATTTATCATGATATATAAGGAAATAAATAATAACTTTATTATTGCCTCTAGGGCATATTTCCTTCAAATCGACCATTAACGAAAACAATAGATGGGATTGATATCCACAAGGAGACGAGAAACTTATTTCACCAGGAGGATAAATGAAGAACTTGGGTCATTTATAAGCACCATAAATAGCAACAATCCTTATGGAAAGCTTTAGGTGAAATATAACCCAAGATAACTCTAATGAAGAGATCGATGGATTAAAATACCTCATTCTTGACAACATGTGAATCATGAAACACGAAGGGAAATTGTCAAGAACGACATAACACCACCTCAAAAGTTATTGATGGAAAGAATTGCACTTCGGAATGCAAGATGAAGAATACTTGAACTCCTCAAGACAAAACATGTGTTGAACACCATGTTTATTTTAGAGTAACGCTTGGCGGGTCTTAACTTCGAGAGAGATCTTGAAGAACTAATGAAGAATGAAAGGAATCCTTGATGAACCACCATGTAGAGCCTCCATGAAGAACTCCGGTAATAAAAGGATGATAGAAAGAAAGAGAAGTTGAAAAACACAAGGTGAAGCCTTGCAGTGATAAAATGAAGCTTTGAAATGATATAACCGAGAAAACTTGGAACTCCGGAAAGAAAGATGAACAAATGAAATCAAGAACTTTTATACACCTCCGGAGTAAGGAATTGAATTTACTCGATTAAACAAGAATAAGAATTACATTATGCTTATCCTTCACCAATTTAAATTTATGACAAGCAACGGATTTGGCATACTTCTTATTCCCGTATAAAGGATTTAGAGATATATAGCGTAAACTTGGGAAAATTCTTCAACGATCCGCCGGTAGGATTTGGAAAGAACGAGTGAATTGGTACGATAACAACAGAAGAGAATTCTTGAATGAACCGCCGTAAGAAATGACAATGAACGAAGAAACGATAAAAAACACAGGGAAGAAATACAAAATGACGTTGATACTTGAGGGAATTTAGATACAAATGAACGAATAGATCACGAGCTGGTTAGAGAATACTTGAATGATGCACCGGTGAGATTTGGAGAACGAGAGCTAAAAGCTTGAATGAATAATATCTTCTGAAATGATGGCCTCCAAAGAATCAAACTGAAAAGACTCCTGCATTGCTCCGGATGGGTGAAAAGAATTCTCACAATTCTTAAACAATTATGAGAGGATGGCATCAAGCTAGAACCATGAATCTTTGGAAGAACGGGTAAGGATATAAGAGGAACTCTTCTTCGGTCTTCAAAATCCGAGAATGACGACGAGAAACAACACCATGAATTGTTGAGGCACTCCGGAATGAGAATATAAAGGTTGAACCAACGAGGAAAAGAATTTGAAAGATCGTGGAGAAAGACATTTGACTGATGATAATTCATTCTTACGTCAAAATTGGAAAAGAAGTTGAGAATAACTCCGGAAAGAATTAGAGAGTTAGGTAAGATCCTGGGAAAAGACCTGTGGGTTAGGGCCCACTCAAAAGATACACCGTTGAACGATTTAAAAGAGAGATTGCGCAGGTTGAATTAAATGGCTTGACTGAGATAACAACCTCGAAATAGCTTGAAAGGATTAAGCATGAAAACGCGAATCGCGTGAGATATCTTCAACACTCCGGAACAAATGGAAAAGCGAGAGGTGAATGATTAAGAGATACACCGGCATAAGAAAGCACTTGAAACGAGGAAGGGGATAAGATCAACACCTAAAACTTGAATTGAATCCACCGGATAAGAAAGAGAATGATGAATGATGAACTTGAAACTCCGTTAGTATCTTCATGGGAAATCACCGGATAAAAACATTGAAAGAAAAGAACGGAGAGACTTCCCATCAATAAAAAGGATACTTGATTAAGAAATCCGAGTCCTTGAAGAAAAGGGTGGGAGGGTGGGAAAACAAAAGCAACTTGGGTCGGATGAAATGAACACCGTTGAGAAAAAGGTTAGAATTGATCTTGCGAATGTTGGAATGATCGGATTTACTTAAAGAGAAACACACCGGTTGGAAAGGATTGAAAAGACAACCTTGATGAACAAGAAGGATTAGCATCCACATAGAAATATCAGAACACCGCTTAGGAAAGGTATGGGATCAACACTTGACTTCGAAGCAACTCGAATACCACAAACCAAAACAAAATAAAGGATTGGCTTAGGAAATAAGCCGGAAACAAACATATGATAGATCCCATATCGTATCATGTGTCTGTTGGAAAGATATCCTACGAGATACTTGAATTCCCACTTATAAACTCCCGAAACTTTCTGGTTATGCAATCAGGTGTTGGGGATACAGGGGACACAAAATATATCACCCAAACTAACAATACCTAGATCCAGCTGTATCCATCCTTCAACACATAACCAAGAAACCTTCGGAAATCGTTTACCTCACCCTTCGAAAAGCATCCATTATCGAGTCATGGCAATACTCCCGAACTCCCGCCAGTACTGGGTTATCGAGGTTATCTCACCAACAACTGCATAAAAGAGATTTTCGATGTCGGCAAAACTCAGGTATTCCAGAACTGCAACGATAAAATTGTGACGACAACACCTCGGGGCTCAACTCCTCGGGACACTGCCACAACCCCTAAATGTCAGGAGGCACCAAGAACAATGTTCTCGTCACAAAACCATCGGAACGATTCCAAGATACCCGCGTGATCCTAATTTTTTTTAGTGAAATTTGAGAAGAGAAGAGTTAAAACTCTACGTCAGGTTGCCTCACCAGAGCGACGAAGGGACTGAGGAGTAAACAGAATCCTACTCTCCGATATATATAATCCTAAGACTCAAAACATTTTGTTCTAGACTCAACAAAGTCAGCGATTCAATCAAGCATGGGGCTCTTAAGTCGGGGATGGCTCTGATTACCAACTTGTAACGCCCTCGATGCGGCTATATCTCCCACGTGTCGAAACACGACTTAGAGGCATAACCGCATTGAAAGCAATGTCACAAGTGAGGTAATCTTCACACAACCCATGTAATACATATGGGGAAGAGATATATAGTTGGCTTACAATCGCCACTTCACGCAATACATGAGTAAAGCATTACATCAAACAGATACAATCAAGGTCCGACTATGGAACAAAAATAAAAGAAGACTACCCCAAATGCTACACAGATCCCCGATCGTCCCAACTGGGCTCCACTACTGATCAACTGAAACGAAACAACACAATGAACAAGATCTTCATCGAGCTCCTCCTTGAGCTCGAGTGCGTCACCTGCACGGTTCAACGGCACCTGCGAACTGGTTGTGGAAATATCTGTGAGTCACGGGGACTCAGCAATCTCACACCATCGCGATCAAGACTATTTAAGCTTAAAGGTAGGACATGGTAGTGAGGTGGAGCTGCAGCAAGCGACTAGCAAATATGGTGGCTAACATACGCAAAAGAGAGCGAGAAGAGAAGCAAAGCACGGCCGTGAAGCTAGAAGCGATCAAGAAGTGATCCTGAAAATACTTACGTCAAGCATAACTCCAACACCGTGTTCACTTCCCAGACTCCGCCGAGAAGAGACCATCACGGTTACACACGTGGTTGATGTATTTTAGTTAAGATCAACTTCGGGTTTTCTGCAACCGGACATTAACAAATTCCCATCTGCCTCATAACCGCGGGCACGGCTTTCGAAAGATAATACCCTGCAGGGGTGTCCCAACTTAGCCCATTATAAGCTCTCACGGTCAACGAAGGATATTCCTTCTACTGGGAAGACCCGATCAGTCTCGGAATCCCGGCTACAAGACATTTCGACAATGGTAAAACAAGACTAGCAAAGCCGCCTGATGTGCCGACAAATCCCGATAGGAGTCGCACGTATCTCGTTCTCAGGGCACACCGGATAAGCGAAGCGTACAGGTACCAACGTGACCCAAGTTGCCTAGGGACGGTCCCGCATGGTGCTCTAGTTTGGACCAACACTCAGAGGAGCACTGGCCCGGGGGTTAAAATGAAGATGACCCTTGAGTCTGCAGAACCCAAGGGAAAAAGGCTTAGGTGGCAAATGGTAAAACCAAGGTTGGGCCTTGCTGGAGGAGTCTTATTCAAAGCGAACTGTCAAGGGGGTCCCATAAATCACCCAACCGTGTAAGGAACGCAAAATCAAGGAACATAACACCGGTATGACGGAAACTAGGGCGGCAAGAGTGGAACAAAACACCAGGAATTAGGCCGAGCCTTCCACCCTTTATCAAGTATATAGATGCATTAATTAAATAAGAGATATTGCGATATCCCAACATATCCATGTTCCAACATGGAACAGACTTCAACTTGACCTGCAACTAACAACGCTATAAGAGGGGCTGAGCAAAGCGGTAACATAGCCAAAGAACGGTTTGCTAGGACAAGGTGGTTAGAGGCTTGGCTTAACAATATGGGAGGCATGAAAAAGCAAGTGGTAGGTATCACAACATAGGCATAGCAAAAGAGCGAGCAATCTAGCAAGCAAAGATAGAAGTGATTTCGAGGGTATGGTCATCTTGCCTGAGATCCCGCTAGGAAGAAGAACGAGTCCATGAAGAAGACAAGCGGACGTAGTCGAACGAATCCTCACAACTCCGGAACGAAACCGAACCTAACGAGAGAAACAACCCGGAAAGAAGCAAGCAACATAGTAAACAACCATCACATAAACATATCATGATGCACAATCAAGTATGATGCATGCCGATTTAATGAGCATGGCATGGCAAAGTGCAACAAACAACACTACAAATTAAGTGGAGCTCAATATGCAACGAGTTGCATATTGACGAAACACCACATGACTTATTTAGTTCTCTCTCAGTTATGTATCCAACAATATTAAATATTAGTTAACATGGCAAGAGGTGAAGCGTAACAAAACTATACCATCTAAACAATTTAATTGGGGACGGATATAACAAACAAAAAATCCGGTAAATCCCCATATGCATTTAGCAAATTTAATGGAAACAACAAATATAAACATTTTAAATGTTGTTATTATGATGCGGATGACATATGCAAGTTTTATGCAGTTTTTATTAAAAGTTGACATGAGCGTGATGAGAGCATTTGTCACCGTGGTAGAAAGAAAGGGGTGCCACGACAACGAAACGGAAATGATGCCGCGACAACATTCTGATGAACCGGTAGCTCACGGGGATACCGGTGCAAAAGGAAGTAGGTGTGAGTGTGTTGTGTAAGAAGATGGGATGCTTCCGGATACCAGGTTCCCACATGTCGACACAAGGCAACGAGGAACTCGCAAAGAACAACTCAGACACGGTGCAACCACGAGCATCTCATACAACACACAACATTCGTTCACGGGCGTCGTCTCGGTGGTTATACCTTCCAAGGGAGCATTCTCGAGCGGTTCGAGTACGTAGAGGAAGTAGTTGTTCTCGTGACGGTAGTGGAAGTAGGGGTACACGGCGACGGTAGTTGTACACGGGTCTTCGGTGATGGTAGTGGTACATGGGTCTTCGGCGATGGTAGTGGTACCCGGTCGTAGAGGAACTTGGCGTATCTGGGGGCTCCGGATGTCGTGGTACTTGGCGAATCTGCATAGTCATACACATTCAAGAAGAAACTTAAGCGGCGTCGTGGAACTTGGCGCATCCAAAGGGTACTTGGCGGGTCCGAGGTCTCCGGCTGTAGTGGTACTTGCTGTTACAAGTAGTCGAACTTGAGGTGCTCCTAGCGTCGAACTTGTGGCGTTGGACAGAACCATGGCGAGGTTCAGCAGCTACCCCACGTCCATGACGAAAAACGGAGCTCGGGCAGGGAGTCGAAGCAGCAAGCAGGGGCGTGATGCAGGAAAGACGGCCTCGGGACTTGGCGCGAAGCAGGAGGCTGGTTCCGAGCGGGACTTGCAGCGGCAGCGGCGGGAACTTGGCACAGCGGTCTCGTGAGGCATGTGGAGGCTCGAGGCGACAACGTCGAGGAGGAAGACCAGCGACGCAGCTGTGGGCACCGGGAGGCGTGGCTTCGACGTGCAGGGCCGGAGACGAGGTGCAGAAGGGCGGCGAGGGGCTCGGCGACGGGGACGCCTGGAACTGCTGGTGGTGGTGCTCGTGGCCATGGGACGTGGAAACAGAGGTCGAAGGTGGGGCGCTATGGAGGACCGGGCGCGGTGTCGGCGAGAGGGCGCAGCAGCTGCTGCTGGCGGCGAGGTCGAAGCGGGATGGTTGAGGTCGGCGTCGAGTAGGGCAACAAGTCGGCGGCATGGACGGGCAGAAGGCGCTCGGGATCGAGCTCCTCTCGATCCAGAGCTTGGCTGCGGGCGCGGGACGGAGGAGGTGCAGCGCGGGGCAGGGGAAGAACGGGTGAGGGGGAGCTCTCCCGGTGGAGGCGACGAGGGGATCGGGCGCAGGGATCTCCTCTCCCTGGCTCGATGCGTGCGTGTGTGTGTGGCGGCGGGCAGAGGGAACGAGAGGGAGAGGTCGAGAGGAGGGGTCGGGCCTAGGGTTAGGTTTAGGTGGGGCGGCTGGGCTGCTGGGCCAACTTGGTGGAGAGGGAAAAAAAGGCCAAGAGGAGTTGGGCTGCGCTGGAAACTCTCTCTCCCTCACACACATGACAGAAGAGAAAAAAAATAAAGAAAAGGAAAGAAAGAAAAAGGTTAGAGAAGGGACTTGGGCATGGGGATTATTTTCCCGGACTCACAAAAATGCGCTTGTCCCAAGAAAATAGAAGTGAGCATGATTGCAAGATTTAAAGTCAAATTCATTTGAATTTAATTCAAATGGTTTGAACAAGGACGAGGATTTAGAAGTGTTCAAAAATGTTGAGAAATTAGGAAGAGCCTCGATAAATGGAAAAAGAAATGTTGGCAAAGTTTGGAGGTGAAACTTGAAGCAGAAGAGGCATGGACTTAAATTGCAAGTGTGTTATGGTGCATTCCAATTAATGGAATATTTTATTATAGCTCCTTAGTAATATTGGAGACTTTGAATATGTTGTAAAGAGAAATCACAAGTGAATTCCCTCGATTTAAATGGATCAAAGACCCATGCAATTTTTTTGAGTTTTAGTTGATTTGAGAAATTGATGGCATGATGACCTGATGCAATGCAAAAATAAAAGAGCAAGCACAAAAGAAACACACGGCGAAACCCGGAATATATGGAAGTCTTCTCGAGCATCGGTCTCGGGGCGTTACAAGGTTCCCCGGTTTCGTATGACCATCACACTTCTATCTTTACCGTTTTTCTTAGTTCGATCCTTTTGATTATATCTTGATCTAGTAGAATAAAGTTTAGTATGATCCTTTTCTATGTAATCGAGTCCGTGAGCTATATATAATGAAGATTAGTCTTGAGTCGAGGGCTTGGTTATCTTGCTATGATCTTTATGGGATAAAAGTAAAAATGAAAGAATAAAAATAAATAAAGAGATCATATTGATCTTATGGAGAGTAATGACTTCACATATAAAGAGTATGATGAATAGAAGTTGGTGAGAGTTGACAAACATAGTTTTGGTCATCGTTGCAATTAATAGGAAGTAATAAAGAAAGAGAGGTTTTCACTATAAATATACTATCTTGGACATCTTTTATGATTGTGAGTACTCATTAAAATATGACATGCTAAAAAGTTGATGTTGGACAAGGAAGACAACGTAATGGGTTATGTTTTCTTATATCCGAAATAAATTATATTGTCATGGATCATCCAACATGTTGAGCTTGCCTTTCCCCCTCATGCTAGCCAAATTCTTTGCACCAAGTAGAGTTACTACTTGTGCTTCCAAATATCCTTAAACCTAGTTTTGCTATGAGAGTCCACCATATCTACCAATGGATTGAGTAAGATCCTTCAAGTAAGTTGTCATTGTTGCAAGCAATAAAAAGTGCTCTCTAAATATGTATGATCTATTAGTGTGGAGAAAATAAGCTTTATACGAGCTTGTGATATGGAAGAAATAAAAGCAACAGACTGCATTAGAAAGGTCCCTATCACAAGTGGAAATATAAAGTGACGTTCTTTTGCATTAAGATTTTGTGCATCCAACCATAAAGCACATGACAACCTTTGCCTCCCTCAGCGAAGGGCCTATCTTTTATTTTTTTTCTTATAACTTATACAAGAGTCATGGTGATCTTCACCTTTCCTTTTTACACTTTATCCTTTGGCAAGCACTTTGTGTTGGAAAGATCCTGATATATATATCCAATTGGATCTGGGTTTTCATAAAGCATTATTGTTGACATTACCCTTGAGGTAAAAGGTTGGGAGGCAAAACTATAAGCCCCTATCTTTCTTTGTGTTCGATTAAAACTTTGTCGGCGAAACGACACCTATGGAATCACGGGGATTCCTTCTACGGTTGGCTAGCGCGGGGTTGTGCAAAGAGCGGGTCTGACAGGAAGCACACCGATCATTTACCCAGGTTCGGGCCGCGAAGATGCGTAATACCCTAGTCCTGCTTTGGTGGGTGTATTTGAGTGTTCTTGTGTTCGCGAGCTAGCTACGGGGTGTAACTTGCCCAAAAGATCCGAATCCTCCTCCTGGTTGCCTCGGTCCTCCTTTTATAGGCAAAAGGGGCTGCCACAGTGGCATACAAGAGGTGGAAAGGTGTATAGTGGATGAGTCTATCCTCTAGTACCATCTGACAAACACATTTAATGCACTGCCGATGTGCCCCTCTCGCTTTATCGGGGACTACAAGGAAGCACATCCCAGCTGTCGCCACCTTGCCTGGCTTCGACAAGCGTCCAAGCTAACGAGGCATCGTGGCGCCACGTTAGCTGGCTGTTGGGCTGGCGACATGGTGGAGCCTTCACGAAGACCTGCATGCCACCATGCAGGTGCTTGCTGCGTCGGTTGTGGAGGCCGCTCGTCGCCAAGCAGGTGCCTGCTCAGCTGGTTGAGCTGGCAGCTGCATGGGGACAGCGGTGGAGCCTTGGCAGACGCGGGCCTGGCCGCGGCCCCGTAAGTGTCCTTGGCAAGGGCCTTGCCGGGGCCCCGGCAAGGGTCTTGCCGCGGCACCGTGGTCGTCCCTGACAAGGGTCTTGCTAGGGGTCCCGTGGATCTCCTCCGCAAGGATCTCGCCGAGGGTCGTCGTCTTCTGGTCCTCATCTGATCTTGTGTGTTCATGATCTTGACGAAGATCTGCATGCCGCCACAGAGGTGCCTCTCAAGCCTTGGTTCCAATGTAGTTGGTTGGTGGTATTGGAACCCGCGGGCTCAAGGGTGGCTTGCTCTGCTGGCATCGGGCAAGTTGCCCCGGCAAGGGTCTTACCGGGGCTGCGGAGGCTGCCCCGACAAGGGTCTTGCCGGAAGAGTCCACCTCACCCTCTTGATCTTTTATGCTTCTGGTCTTGGCGTTGCCTCATTTGTCTTGCGCTTCGGCTTCCTTCCTCTGCCCTGCTTAGTGTGGCCGCGGGCGCGGCTCTGATTGCATGTGCACAAGTAAAGTGGTAAAAAGGAGTGCCCCTACTTTTTTACACCGACAGGATCCCCCGGGCCTGGGCCACACATAACCGCGACACGTTGTTGGGCCAGGCCCAGAATGGTGCGCGGGCAGGTGGGGTGGGGTTTTATCGTCGTAACTTTTCGCTCGCTTATGCTTCCCCACGACCAGCGTTGAACGCGTGACATGGAGGGTCGTGCGTGATGTGGGGGGCATGCGTGGGACGGTTTTCGCATGCATGCGTCACATCATAGTAAATGGTAAAGAGGCGGCCCGCGCCTTCCCCATAAAAAGGAATAACCACAGGCGCGCTGCTCATTTACCCTCTGTGCTTTCTTCGATCTCGGAATCGCTGTCCCCTCCTTCCTCCTTCTCAAGCTTTTGCCTTTGCTCGCCGCCACCGCGCCTTCGTCGTCCTTCATCCTTCGCCTTTCGCAGCCGCCATGGCACCCAAAACCAGCAAAGGCAAGGGAGTGGCCAAGGACGCCGAGGCGAACGAGCCGCCGAAGAGCGAGTTGGCGGTGCGGCGGATGCAGTCCGCCTACTTCAAGCACCTGTGGGAGTGCAAGACAAGGGGCGAGACGACAGGGCATCCGGCCACGCGCGTCATTCCTGCTGCTTTCACCGAGGCCGGCCCGAATCTATACCCGTTATTCGTCGACTACTTTTCTTGCGGCCTCTGCCCCCCGTTCTCTGATTTCTTCAATGACATCATGCATACATACGGCTTTCATCTTCTGGATTTCACTCCAAATGCCGTGGCGTGCATGGCTCTCTTTGCGCACCTCTGCGAGGGCTTCGTCGGGGTGCATCCCAACACGGCGCTCTTCGGCCACCACTTCTTCCCTCAGATCCAAAAGGGGGGCACCATTTCTGGCTGTGTCGCCTGGATCCCAAGGTCCAAGGGGACATACCTGGAGGGCGCTCAGAAGGAGAGGTGGGAGGAGTGGCGGGGCCGGTGGTGCTGGATTGAGGAGGAGGATCCAGAAGAATTCTGCCAGGTTCGCGAGGTGCCGCCGGTCCACAGAAATGACTGGAGCGATGTCGATGCCGACGACACGAAGCTCATGGTCGCCACCACCAGGATCCTTCGCCTCACCGAGGCTGGGCTCACCCTTGAGATGATCGGGGTGGATTTCATCCATCACCGAATCGCCCCACTGCACAACAAGGGGAGGCCGGCCTGGCTTTTCACGAATGCGGCCGACATCATGAGGCTTCGCCCCGGCCTCGACCACAACCTCACGGTGTTGGGGAACACCCACTTCTGTCAGCGGCTCGAACCGCGACGGCAAGGTCGAGCAGTCCGGCAAGGCCGCGAAGACCGCCGCGAAGGCTGGCAAGGTCGCCAAGGGGCCCTTGTTTGGGTTGCTGGCAGGGGTAGTCCTGCTGAGCAACAACTCGCGCCGAAACGACATCGTCGCCATGATGCCCGAGTTCAACGCGCACGGCCTCGTCCCAAATTGGCGGAGCCGCCGGAGGATCAAGTGCAGGAGTTTTTTGACACCTTGGAGGAGAAGTACGTTCGCGACGAGCCGTGGCTCATCTAGGACACCACCCAGGCAGAGCTGGACTACATCGCCGCCAGGGCAGTGGAGGCGGAGCTCGCCAAGGAGGCCGGCAGCACCGACGGCATGGAGGACAAGGCCGCGGCGGCCGAAGAGTAGAGGGAGCTCGTCCAGTGGGCGGAGTCCGCTGGGGAGGCCAGTAGCGCCAGCACCGGGGCCCCTCTCATCGAAGACATGGTCGACGAGTTGACGGAGGAGGAGGCCAAGACTATCGATCCCCCGGCCACGGGGAGAGGGCAAGTCCTGCGGCGGGCCAGCTCCGGCGAGCCGGTCTGGCCCGGCAGGGCTGCGCAACCGCAGCAGACCCTGGAGGGGTCTACGCGCTAGACTATGGCCGCCGCGGTGAGGAAGTTGGTGAGGGCCGTGGTGGAAAAGAAGAAAGCAACTGCCTCTTCTTCGTCCAAGCGTGGCCAGACTCCACCTTCTTCCCCTCCCCCGGCAGACTTCTGAAAGTGCAACTATCCCTAGGTGGTTTTGGTAATTTATAACAACATATAGCTCATTGAGCTAATGCAATTCCAAGACAATTATTTCAGGAAAGGTCAATGATTGGAATGGCATGGATGGTGAAAGTGGAACCCTCAAAATACTAAGGACAAAGGATTGGCTCAAGCTCAAAAGCTCAAGACTCTTCATTTTATATTTTAGTGATCCAAGATGACATTGAGTCTATAGGAAAAGCCAATACTATCAATGAGGGATGAGGTGTTGCTTAATGAGTTCTTTGCCTTATGTGCTTAATGATATGCTCCAAAATCCTCAACTACTTTCCCATATCCAAATATGACCTAAACCCAAAGTCAACCTCGGTCCTACCGATTCTTTCTATCTGGCGCCACCGAGTTTCTCATATGTCATAAGCCACTGCCAAACCCTAGCAAATCGGTTTCACCGATAGGGATCTCGGTCTCACCAAGATGGGATTGCAACCTCTCTGTTTCCTTTTCGTAACTTTTCGGTCTCACCGAAAGAGCGGATCGGTCCCACCGAGATTGCAATGCAAACTCTCTGTTTCCCTTTTGTAACTTTCCGGTCTCACCGAAAGAGCAAATCGGTCCCACCGAGTTTGCCTGACCAACTCTCTGGTTAGCTAATTACCAAATCGGTCTCACAGAGTTTGTGTAATCGGTCTCACCGAGAATACGTTATGCCCAAACCCTAACCACATCGGTCCTACCGAGATGCATGTCAGTCCCACCGAAAATCTCTAACGGTCACTAGGTTTACCATTTCGGTCCGACCGAGTTTGTTGATTCGGTCCCACCGAGATTGGTAGATTGTGTGTAACGGTTGGATTTTAAGTGGAGGTATATATACCCCTCCACCTCCTCTTCATTCATGGAGAGAGCCATCAGAACACACCTACACTTCCAATTCATATGTTCTGAGAGAGAACCACCTACTCATGTGTTGAGACCAAGATATTCCATTCCTACCATATGAATCTTGATCTCTGGCCTTTCCCAAGTTGCTTTCCACTCAAATCTTCTTTCAACCAAATCCAAATCCTGTGAGAGAGAGTTGAGTGTTGGGGAGACTATCATTTGAAGCACAAGAGCAAGGAGTTCATCATCAACACACCATTTGTTACTTCTTGGAGAGTGGTGTCTCGTAGATTGGCTAGGTCCCAATTGGGAGCCTCCGACAAGATTGTGGAGTTGAACCAAGGAGTTTGCAAGGGCAAGGAGATCACCTACTTCGTGAAGATCTACCGCTAGTGAGGCAAGTCCTTCGTGGGCGATGGCCATGGTGGGATAGACAAGGTTGCTTCTACGTGCACCCTTCATGGGTGGAGCCCTCCGTGGACTCGCGCAACCGTTACCCTTCGTGGGTTGAAGTCTCCACTAACGTGGATGTAGGATAGCACCACCTATCCGAACCACGGGAAAAACATCCGTGTCTCCAATAGCGTTTGAATGCTCCAAACCCTTTCCTTTACATTCTTGCAAGTTGCATGCTTTACTTTCTGCTGCCTATATACTCTTTGCATGCTTGCTTGAATCGTGTGATGATTGCTTGACTTGTCCTAAAATAGCTAAAATCTGCCAAAAACTAAAATTGGGAAAAGGCGTAGCTTTTATTTGGTCAAGTAGTCTAATCGCCCCCCCTCTAGACATACTTCTGATCCTACAACTTCGACCCGGAGGTCATCTTCGACTTCGGGTCCCTCAGCCCAAGGAGGAAGAGGAAGGCAGGAGAAGAGGAAGTCGAGGACGAGTAAGTATCTTGTTCCTTTTCGTCACCTCTGTCTCCTCGGACTGTGCCACTGATTTTGATTTGTTTTCATCTTTGCAGGGACGTGGAGACGCTAGACCATAGGATGAAGAGGGATAGGACCTCGACGGGCGGCCAGCCCCCGGCGGGCACTTTGAGCATGCCACTAGTGGTGGTGAGCAGCCTGGACAACAGCCCCCGACGCAACCCCCATCTTAAGTTCACCAATTGCTCCCCCTCAACGCATGCCGGGGTACGATACCTTGGTGCTGACCTTGCCGTGGTTGCAGGAGGAGGATGGCAGCAGGAGGAGCCACTGGGAGCCACCTTCAACACGCCGCCCCCATCGACCATGCCGCCCCGAGGGGCATCCCCGGCAAGGGCACCAAGTGTCGAGCCCATGCGCATGGAGGAGGAGGAGAACCCAGGTGCTGGTGGCTCCATCCCGATGCCAGATGTTGGCGGGGAAGGGGCTACTTCTTCCCGGCCCGGCACGGGTAAGGGATTTGCCTTCTATCCCCGCCCCTTGTTTTCTTCTCTGTCTTTTGGATCTTGGTCTTGGCATTGCCTCATCCCCTTCTCGATATCCAGATCCTCCATCGGCGGACCGGGAGGACATAGACACTGTCATCGAGGATGTCGCCAAGGACGCCCCGACGGAGGCCGAGAAGATCGCCACCGAGGAGACCGCCAAGGATGCTGCTGAGGACGCCGCCTAGGGGCCTGCCGGGGAGCCTGGCAAGACCGCTGCCGAGGAGGCCGGCAAGGGGTCTGCCGGGGAGGCCGGCAAGGCCACTACCGAGGAGGACGTGGTTGATGACCAACCTTCCTCCTCCGCTGCCTCTGGGTCGGGCAGGTACGTGAGGGTGAGCAATGGCCTGTTCGTCCACCTTCCAGGGACGGCGAGCACCGGGGCGCCCATCCAGGGGGAGGTGTTTGATGACGAATTGCTCGCCGCTGCCGGGCTTGAGGTTGTTGACGAGCAGAGCGCCGGTGGTGGCGGTTCCCAGGAAGAGCGCCTCCTCCGAGCCATGAGCGCCAACTTCCAGAAGCTCCAGGCGCTTCACCGCACCCGTCTGGACAAGGCCAAGTCCAGGATAATGATGGCGGACAAGGCTGATGCAGACCTCGAGGAGCGCGTTGCCGAGGCGCAGGCTTGGTTCCGCCAGGCCCACGAGGAGCTGAGGACCACCTAGGATGAGCTGGCCAGGCGCAAGGTGGAGCTCGCCATGAAACAGGCCGACATCGAGAAGGCCCAGGAGACGGCGAAGAACCAGGCCACAGTGGACGAAGCTGCTCGGTCCCAGCACCAAGCTGTGCTGAACTCCCAGGAGGAGGACCTTGCCGCGCGTGAGGAGAAGCTCGCCGCAATGCTCTATGGCAAGGACGGGGAGGTGGAGAAACTCGTCGTGCAGCGGACCCAGGAGCTAGAGTAGAGGCACAAGGAGGCACTCAATGCCCAGGCTCTAGTTCACGCTGACAAGGTAAAGGAGCTGGAGGTGGAGTGGGACAGGCTGAAGGACCAGGTCCTGAAGCTGTCCAAGGAGAAGGACACGCTCAACGGCGCCCTGGTGGAGGCACAGGGCGCAGTCGTCGGCAAGGCTGAGGAGCTTTCCAAGGCCAACGACTCCATCAAAGACCTGAAGCTGAAGCTGGAGGGCCTTGAGGAGATGCTCCTGGAGGCCAAGGCCCGGGAGGAGACCCTGGCCAAGGATCTGGAGGCCGAGAAGCAGCAGCGGAAGAACGAAGCCGCCAACCACAAGGATTTTGTGGAGGGCGAGAACCGCTGGATCGGCCGCCTCGAAGGGGTCGCCGGCAGGATCACCATGTAGCTGGCTACCATGGGGATGCTGTCGTGGTTCTAAGTCTGACAGTAAGAATGGGGGGTAAGTATGGAGAGGCAAGATCCTAGCTATGGAGTAGTTGTATGCGCAAGGAGTTTTACGAGTTCGGGCCCTTCTCTGAGGAAGTAACAGCCCTACGTCTCGGAGCCCGAAGGCAGTCGACTGGATTATGTGCGTGTGTTACAAAGTTGCGAACCCCTGTCCTAGTGGAGGGGGGTGGCTTATATAGAGTTCGCCAGGACCCCAGCCAGCCCACGTTACAAGGAGTTTAATGTACATAAAGAGAGGGGGTTACTGGTAACGCCTGTAATAAAGGACCTTGAAGGCCATAAAAGCTACTTATGAGATGACCGTTTGTAGGCAGTGCCTTTAGGTCTTCTTATAGTCGAGTGGCTGTCTTCATGGTCGACTGCTTGTGCTTCTGGTCGAGTACGCTCGTGTCCGTCGACTGGGCCGACCAGGTCGACTGAAATGTTGATACTTCTTAGAATGTCTTTCATTGTAGGAGTCATGTCCTTGATTGGGTACCTCAGGTATGATAAGTTACCCTACCCTAGGTACGTATCCTCGTCATTAGCCCCCGAATGGGTCAGGGGTTATGTGAGAATGGGGCCGAGCCTATGCTTCCGACTCAACCTCCATGCTTCGGTTGCATCTGTCTTTGGATAAATGGAAGTTACGGTGGGAACCCATTCTTCAGTTGCCTTGATCCATTCAGATGTCCGTCGAGTGGTTTCATATTACCGTCGAGTGTGTTTACGTGACGAGTCTCTTGGGAGACTTAAGGAAACGGATCTTTTCGTCTGACAAACCGTCCTGTCGATCGCGGATCTTGAGGGATTTGAAAATTGGGAAGCGCACCGGACGGAGAAAATCGCGCGAATCGGCTGGATAAGGCAAGGGCGCCTCGATCTCCGCGCCACCTTTTTCGCCACGTACTGCGCGCGCGCCTGCTGCGGGATTTGACTGGGGGGCGCAGGCCCACTGATCAGCCACTCGGGTGTGGCCTTATATAAGGTAATGATTCCGATTTTTTTTTTCACTGTGCGCCCTTGTTTTTCTTCTCCCTTCCTCCGTAAGCCTCCGCCTCGCTCTTCGCTGCAATCTCGACACCGCCGCTCGGCCAAGACCTCGTTCGAGACAATGGGGAAGGACAAGACGACGGCGGCGGAACGTGCGAAGAAGGCCGCGGCAAAGGGTAAGGGGAAGAAATCTGGCCGAGGCGGGTCGTCCTCGCGGGCCGCTCTGCCGTCCGGCTGGTTACAGGGGGATTGGATGCCCTCCATCCTTACTCAAGCGGATATCGACGACATGGTGGAGGGGGGACTCATTCCCTACAAGGCTGCTCGCCTCCATGGGAAGGAGACGGAGCCGGAACCTCGCGAGGGTGAGTGCGTCCTGATAGCCACCCATGTCGACCGGGGGTTTTCCCTGCCCCCGAGTCCTTTTTTTAGGGCCTTTCTGAACTTCTTCGGAGCGCAGCTCCACCATTTCACGCCCAACTCCATAGTCTATCTTGCTGCATTCGTGTCTCTGTGTGAGTGTTTCTTAGGCTGTCGACCTCACTGGGGCCTCTTCAAGCATATCTTCACTTGCCGATCCCAGTCGGTTAAAAGGCTCAACCCGGACGGGGAAAGGACGCAGGTGATCCAGATGTGCGGGGGCCTCGGGATCCAGACGAGGGGTAAGAGTTGTTTAACTCCCATGACGCTTCCCGATTCCGTGCGCGGGTGGCAGTCGACTTGGTTCTACTGCAAGGACCAGCCGACCCCTGGCCACTCGACTGGCCTTCCTCCTTTTACCTTGGACCGAGTGCAGAAACCCGCTTCTTTGAAAGTGGTTCCAGAGGAGAAGGCTCAGGTGAAGGTATTAGTCAGTCGAGTGGTCGAGTTGGTTCGGGAAGGCGTGACCGGCATGGACTTGCTCGAAGTCTTCCTCCAGCGACGAATCCAACCTCTCCAGGCTCGGGATCACTCGATGTGGTTGTATTCCGGGTCCGACGACTCCACTCGGATCCACCCGGAGGCGGTCGAGGCTTCTGTACTGGAGAGCTGGCTGACCAACATGACCGGGAATAAGGACAACCCCAGGGGTTCTAGGAGGATTGCTCCGCTTGATGGGATGATGGAGACAGACAAGGTATGTTTTACTTCTTCCGACTGAAATTTTCACTCCGTCTAGTAACTGGCTTGCGATAAGTCGACTGATCCTTGCTCTGCCCGTTGTCTTGCAGGAGATCAACGACATGTATTCGATGCCGAATGGGAGCCAGGAGCAAGTATCTGAAGGAGGAGGGAGTGGAGGCGAAGGAAGTGAGGATGGAGGTGAAGTCGAGGAGTGGGAATCTGATGGTGACGTAGAGGAGGAGGCCAGCAACGACTCGGGTGATGAAGATGAAGAGGTGGAGGCCGACCTTCCTCGACGCGAGAGACGCTCCAAGAACGCTCAGGATCCCGCTGTGGAGCGCAGTCAGTCGAGTGCTCCGGTGGGCCAGTCATCCAAGCGCCCTCGGACTGCGTCGCCGGCCCCAACTGAGAAGGCACCCAAGCAGCCCAGAGCCATCCCGACCAAGGCACCCAAGGCCTTGCCCAAGATCAGGGTCGCCATCCCTGTCATCTCTGGGTACGTGACTGATTTTATCTTTGTTGAGTCGACTAGAACGGATTCTTAGTCGATTCACTTTCAAATTATTTGCTTGGAATCGTGCAGCGCCGCTACTTCCGAGACTTCCATCCAGAATGTCGATGAGATGATGGAGGACGCCGTCACTTCCAACTTAGGTATAATCTTTGACACGATCCGACTGTTTAACTGCTGAGCCGATTGGATATTCATTTCTGAACTTTTGTAGCTCCAACCAACATTATTGACCTTCCGGATGATGAGGAGGAGGCGGAAGTGCCGCTCAGGCCTTTTAGGAGGAGAGGCCGGAGGGCCCCGGTCGACAAGGCTCCTCAGACCGCGTCGACTGCTGAGGCGGTGGTCCAAGGGGGTGACAACACCGCCCGGACTACTGTGACTTTTGCTGAACCACTGACGACTGCCCGGCCTTCGTCGTCGACTGCTCCCCCACTGGTCGACCCGCCCTCGTTCTTTGCCGCCTACCAGACCCCGGAGGATCAAGTGAGTGCTGCTAAGGAGGCTATACGTTAGGCGGGGCTCGTGATGGAGCAGACCAAAGCGGCTCGGGATGCCAGTCAAGCGGCCTATGACATCAGATCGGCGTTGCAGCAGAACGTCCAGGTTAGTTGGTCTTCACTTGCGTTGTACACCCACTGGGTGCTGTTGATCTGAAATTTCTCATTGGTGGGGGCATGCTGAGTGCACCCACTGGGTGTAGTCCCCAAGGCCACGGTCGACTGCTGGCAGTCGACTGCGGTCTTTATGCTTTCAAACTTCCTCACTCGACTGATCGGATTGGGTCGAGTGGAAATCAAGGAAAACCGGTGGGGGCACGCTGAGTGCACCCACTGGGTGTAGTCCCCAAGGCCACGGTCGACTGCTGGCAGTCGACTGCGGTCTTTATGATTTCAAACTTCCTCACTCGACTGATCGGATTGGGTCGAGTGGAAATCAAGGAAAACCGGTGGGGGCACGCTGAGTGCACCCACTTGGTGTAGTCCCCGAGGCTACTGTCGAATGTTTTGATTCTGCTGTAGTCTTAGAAGTGTTGTGCTCTTTCTTTCAGTCACTCGGGAGTAACTTGTCTTTGATACCCTTTGTCGACTGACTCTTTGCAGAAGTCTTGTGAGCTTGTTGCTCAGCTCGCTGATCTGAAGGATAAGCAGATCCAGCTTAATCTTGATTTACAGTTTGCTCAGGAAAACATGCAGAAGGCGAAGGATGAAGCAAAAGGTATGGCTGGTGAGGACTCGACGTCTATCTCTGTTCCTCTGCCTGTTTTGAACTCTGTGTCTGTTGTTGCTTTGCAGACGAACTATAGAAGGCCCTGAAGAAGAAAGATCTTGACCTTGCGGAGGCGCAAAAGGCAGCTGCGGAGAAGTTAAAGCTCGCTGAAGAGAAACTTGCTTCAGTCAGCCATCTTGAGAACGAGAACGCTAGGCTGAAGTCTGCTCTTGACGCGGCCAATAGGGAAGCGAGTCGACTGAAGACTGACAAGAGTACTCTGAACGACAAGATCGGCCAGCTGGCGGGGAAGCACAAGGACTTGGAGGATTATCTTGGGGGTCTTGCCAAGAAGCTATACCTCATGCTTGAAGGTAACCCCCTTTGTGCGATTAATCTTGTTGTTGTCGACTCACCATTTGGTTACAGTTTTGCTCTGTCGAAACTTCTTTCAGAATTCTGCCGGAATTTTGAGGAAGAGACCAGTCGAGTGGAGACCCGCCTGGACCCTATCAATTCTCCTGTGAAGGATGAAGTGGCCATGAATGTCCTCCGGTTGGAATCCCGTATCGCTGGTGTGGTGGACTACCTGGCTCGACTGAAAGCAGCTGTGTCGCGGATCGACTCCGCACTCTGGCCCAAAGAGACCCTTCAGAACGACCTTGAATCCTTGGTCACTCGACTAAGTGATGTTCCAGGTCGAGTGCGAGAATGGAAAAAGTCTTCTGCTAGGTGCGGTGCTGATGTGGCTCTGTCACTGGTTCGTGTCCACTGCAAGGAGGCACGAGAGGAGAAGCTGGCCGCTCTCTAGGTTGCCAATACCAGGAAGCATAATTTTCAGGATTTCATGGAGACCTTCATCGCTGCTGCCACTCGAATCTCAGACGGGATCGACTTGGACGAATTCGTTGCGCCATCAAGCCCTCCGCCAGAAGAGTAAAAAACTGCTGTGCTTTACCTTAAATTTGCCTCGGGATGCCGAGTGGTTTATGTATTTGATAAACTCCGTCGGGCTCTCAGCTCGAGTACTTTTATTTGCGATCTAGGATCTTTTGATTTTATCTAAACATGGCTCGACGTTGAATGTCTTCGTGACTTGATCCGCCGATCTACTATTCGTTGTTCCCTCAGAGGCTGCTATTCGTTGTTCCCTCAGAGGCTGCCTGGTTTGCACGATGCTCATTGCCGCGATGGTGTCTGTCAAAATGTCTTAGGCGAGCACTGGGCTGCAGCTAAGTCCCCGAGTGGGAGGTTTGCTCTCCACTCGGTAGGATTCCAATTACTTAGGCGAGTGCTTGGACTGCAGCTAAGCCCCCGGTTGGGAGGTTTGCTCTCCACTCGGTAGGATTTCAATTACTTAGGCGAGTGCTTGGACTGCAGCTAAGCCCCCGAGTGGGAGGTTCGCTCTCCACTCGGTAGGATTTCAATTACTTAGGCGAGTGCTTGGACTGCAGCTAAGCCCCCGAGTGGGAGGTTTGCTCTCCACTCGGTAGGATTTCAATTACTTAGGCGAGTGCTTGGACTCCAGCTAAGCCCCCGAGTGGGAGGTTCGCTCTCCACTCGGTAGGATTTCAATTACTTAGGCGAGTGCTTGGACTGCAGCTAAGCCCCCGAGTGGGAGGTTTGCTCTCCACTCGGTAGGATTTCAATTACTTAGGCGAGTGCTTGGACTCCAGCTAAGCCCCCGAGTGGGAGGTTTGCTCTCCACTCGGTAGGATTTCAATTACTTAGGCGAGTGCTTGGACTGCAGCTAAGCCCCCGAGTGGGAGGTTTGCTCTCCACTCGGTAGGATTTCAATTACTTAGGCGAGTGCTTGGACTGCAGCTAAGCCCCCGAGTGGGAGGTTTGCTCTCCACTCGGTAGGATTTCAATTACTTAGGCGAGTGCTTGGACTGCAGCTAAGACCCCGAGTGGGAGGTTTGCTCTCCACTCGGTAGGATTTCAATTACTTAGGCGAGTGCTTGGACTGCAGCTAAGCCCCCGAGTGGGAGGTTTGCTCTCCACTCGGCAGGATTTTTTCAAACTTAGGCGAGTGCTTGGACTGCAGCTAAGCCCCCGAGTGGGAGGCTGGCTCTCCACTCGGTAGGATTTTTTCAAACTTAGGCGAGTACTTGGACTGCAGCTAAGCCCCCGAGTGGGAGGTTTGCTCTCCACTCGGTAGGATTTCAATTACTTAGGCGAGTCCTTGGACTGCAGCTAAGCCCCCGAGTGGGAGGCTGGCTCTCCACTCGGTAGGATTTTTTCAAACTTAGGCGAGTACTTGGACTGCAGCTAAGCCCCCGAGTGGGAGGTTTGCTCTCCACTCGGTAGGATTTCAATTACTTAAGCGAGTCCTTGGACTACAGCTAAGCCCCCGAGTGGGAGGTTTGCTCTCCATTCGGTAGGATTTCAATTACTTAGGCGAGTCCTTGGACTGCAGCTAAGCCCCCGAGTGGGAGGTTTGCTCTCCACTTGGTAGGATTTCAATTACTTAGGCGAGTCCTTGGACTGCAGCTAAGCCCCCGAGTGGGAGGCTGGCTCTCCACTCGGTAGGATTTTTTCAAACTTAGGCGAGTGCTTGGACTGCAGCTAAGCCCCCGAGTGGGAGGTTTGCTCTCCACTCGGTAGGATTTTTTCAAACTTAGGCGAGTGCTTGGACTGCAGCTAAGCCCCCGAGTGGGAGGCTGGCTCTCCACTCGGTAGGATTTTTTCAAACTTAGGCGAGTACTTGGACTGCAGCTAAGCCCCCGAGTGGGAGGTTTGCTCTCCACTCGGTAGGATTTCAATTACTTAGGCGAGTCCTTGGACTGCAGCTAAGCCCCCGAGTGGGAGGTTTGCTCTCCATTCGGTAGGATTTCAATTACTTAGGCGAGTCCTTGGACTGCAGCTAAGCCCCCGAGTGGGAGGTTTGCTCTCCACTCGGTAGGATTTCAATTACTTAGGCGAGTCCTTGGACTGCAGCTAAGCCCCCGAGTGGGAGGCTGGCTCTCCACTCGGTAGGATTTTTTCAAACTTAGGCGAGTGCTTGGACTGCAGCTAAGCCCCCGAGTGGGAGGTTTGCTCTCCACTCGGTAGGATTTTTTCAAACTTAGGCGAGTGCTTGGACTGCAGCTAAGCCCCCGAGTGGGAGGCTGGCTCTCCACTCGGTAGGATTTTTTCAAACTTAGGCGAGTGCTTGGACTGCAGCTAAGCCCCCGAGTGGGAGGCTGGCTCTCCACTCGGTAGGATTTTCTGAAAACTTAGGCGAAGCGGATTCGCAGCTAAGTCACCCACTGGGGGAAATTTAGACAAACAGAAAAAGAAATTCTTGCTTGAAACAAAAGAACTACAGAGGTACTTTTATTACATCTCAGTCGAGTGAGTTTTTAAGTGTAAAAAGGACGGAGCAGGTCCGCGTTCCATGCTCGAGGCTCGTCGATCCGTCGATCAATGTTGTAGAGGTGATACGCTCCGTTGTGCAGGACTTTGGTGATGATGAAGGGGCCTTCCCAGGTCGGGGCAAGTTTGTGAGGTTTTTGCTGATCCACGCGGAGGACCAAATCTCCTTCCTGAAAGGCTCGACCCTTCACATTTCTGGCGTAGAACCGACGCAACTCTTGCTGGTAGATGGTCGAGCGGATTAGAGCCATCTCTCTTTCCTCCTCTAAGAGGTCGACTGCATCTTGCCGGGCCTGTTCTGCTTCTGCTTCGGAATATAAATCGACTCGAGGCGCGTTGTGGAGCAGGTCGCTCGGCTAAACCGCTTCGGCTCCATAGACCAGAAAGAATGGTGTTCTTCCAGTCGACCGGTTAGGGGTGGTCCTCAACCCCCATAGAACTGACGGAAGTTCGTCAACCCAGGCGCCTGCTGCGTGTTTGAGATCACGCATCAGTCGGGGTTTTAGTCCTTTGAGGATGAGGCCATTCGCGCGTTCGGCCTGTCCATTCGACTGAGGATGAGCAACTGAAGCGTAGTCGACTCGAGTGCCCTGAGAGGCGCAGAAGGCTTTGAATCTGTCATTATCAAAGTTTGATCCGTTATCCGTGATGATGCTGTGCGGAACTCCATATCTGAATATCAATCCCCTGATAAAACTGATGGCAGTGCTTGCGTCGAGGTCCTTTATGGGTTTGGCTTCTATCCACTTCGTGAACTTGTCGACTGCAACCAACAAGTGGGTGAAGCCACTCCTACCAGTTCTCAGTGGTACGATCATGTCTAGACCCCAGACAGCGAAAGGCCAGACGAGTGGAATGGTCTTCAAGGCGGAGGCGGGCTTGTGAGACATGTTGGAATAAAACTGGCACCCCTCGCACTTGTCGACTATATCCTTTGCCATTTCGTTCGCCTTTGGCCAGTAAAAACCCGCTCGGTATGCTTTGGCCACGATGGTCCGAGAGGACGCATGATGGCCACAGGTCCTCGAGTGGATATCCTCAAGAATTATCTGTCCTCCTTCAGGAGTGATGCACTTCTGACCAACTCCAGTCGCGCTTTCTCTGTATAGCTGCCCTTTGATTACTGTAAAGGCTTTGGATCGACGGACGATCTGTCGAGCCTCTTCTTCATCTTCTGGGAGCTCTTTTTTCATGATATACGCAATGTACGGCACTGTCCAATCGGGAGTGGTGACCATAACTTCCATAATCAGGTCGACCACAGCTGGAACCTCCACTTCGGTCGAGTCAGAGGCGCTTTTTGGTTGTGGAGGCTCTTCTGTGAAAGGATCTTCTTGCACTGATGGTGTGTGAATGTGCTCCAAACACACATCTTTCGGGATGGCCTCCCTTTTGGACCCTATCTTCGCCAGATCATCTGCAACTTGATTTTTCAGTCGGGGTATATGATGGAGCTCCAACCCCTTGAATCGTTTCTCCAGCTTCCTCACTGCGCTGCAATATCCCGTCATGGATGGGCTTCGGACGTCCCACTCCTTCATCACTTGATTAACAACCAGATCTGAGTCGCCGTAGACCATGAGGCGACGGACGCCGAGTGAAATGGCCATACGTAATCCGTATAGAAGCGCCTCATACTCTGCTTCATTGTTGGAGGAATCAAAGTGAATCTGGAGGACATACTTGAGCTTATCTCCTCGGGGGGAAACCAGTACAACCCCCGCACCGGATCCGTTCAGCATCTTGGAGCCATCGAAAAACATAGTCCAGTGCTCCGAGTGAACTTGAGTCGGAAGCTCCAGCTCGGTCCACTCGGCGAGGAAATCAGCTATTGCCTGGGACTTAATAGCTTTCTTTGCCTCGAACTTGATATCAAGAGGAAGAAGTTCGATTGCCCATTTCGCCACTCGACCGGTTGCATCTCTGTTATGAAGAATCTCTGATAATGGAGCGTCGCTGACGACTGTGATAGAGTGATCAGAGAAATAATGAGCAACCTTCTTCGTGGTCATGTAAATCCCGTAAACAAGCTTCTGATAGTGGGGATATCTTTTCTTCGACGGGGTCAGAACTTCAGAGAGATAATAAACTGGGCGTTGAACTTTGAAGGTCTTTCCTTCCTCTTCCCGCTCGACCATAAGAACGGTACTAACGACTTGTCCCGTGGCTGCTATGTAAAGCAACAATGGCTCTTTGCTGACAGGAGCAGCAAGCACCGGCTGGGTGCAGAGCAGAGCTTTTAGCTCTGCAAATGCTGCATCAGCTTCTGGAGTCCATTCGAACGTGTCTGACTTCTTCATCAGTCGGTAAAGAGGCAGCGCCTTTTCACCGAGCCTGGAGATGAATCGACTTAGGGAGGCCAAGCATCCAGTAAGTTTCTGGACATCGTGCACACGCACGGGGCGTTTCATCCGGAGTATGGTGCCAACTTTTTCGGGGTTAGCGTCGATTCCTCGTTCGGAAACAAGAAAACCGAGTAACTTTCCTCCAGGGACTCCAAATGTGCACTTCGACGGATTGAGCTTGATATCATAATTCCTGAGATTGGCAAAAGTTTCAGCTAGGTCAGTCAGCAGGTCGGAACCTTTTCGTGACTTGACCACTATGTCATCCATGTATGCTTCTACATTCCGACTGATTTGAGTGATTAGGCACTTCTGAATCATTCTCATGAATGTAGCTCCGGCGTTCTTGAGACCGAAAGGCATGGTAACATAGCAGAAACACCCAAATGGGGGTGATGAAGGCTGTTTTTATTTCATCGGGTCCATACAGACGGATCTGATGGTATCCAGAGTAAGCATCTAAAAAAGATAACCTCTCGCATCCTGCAGTCGAGTCGACTATTTGGTCGATGCGAGGAAGAGGAAAATGATCTTTCGGGCAGGCCCGATTGATATGCTTAAAATCGATGCACATGCGCAACGATTTGTCCTTCTTAGGGACCATTACAACATTGGCGAGCCACTCGGAGTGGTAGATCTCGCGAATGAATTCTGCTGCTAGGAGTCGGGCCACTTCTTCACCAATGGCCTTTCTCTTCTGAACGGCGGACCGTCGGAGATGCTCCTTGACTGGCTTGACCTTTGGGTCGACTCGAAGGCGGTGCTCAGCCAGTCCCCTGGGCACACCTGGCATGTCAGCAGGCTTCCATGCAAAGATGTCCCAGTTCTCACGGAGGAACTGGACGAGCGCTTCTTCCTATTTGGAGTCGAGTGTAGTGGAGATGTTGGTTGGAGCCGCATTTGGATCGGTCGGGTGGATGTGGACTTGCTTGGTCTCACCAGTCGACTGAAATGCTGACTCCATGGCGGGCTTCTTGGCTCGTAACAACTCACTCGGATCCGCAGTCTTCTGGTACTCTTGTATCTCTATCTTGGCCATCTGAGCATCAGCAATTTTGGCGCCTTTCTGGAAGCACTCCTCTGCCTTCTTCCGATTGCCAACGATGGTGATTACACCTTTGGGGCCAGGCATCTTCAGCTTGAGGTATACGTAGCATGGTCGAGCCATGAAACGAGCGTAGGCTGGCCTCCCAAGAATGGCGTGGTACGCACTCTGAAAATCCACAACCTCAAAGGTTAACTTTTCTTTCCAGAAATTCTTCGAGTCACCAAAGACGACGTCGAGAGTGATTTGACCGAGTGACTCAGCTTTCTTCCCAGGAATGACTCCGTGGAAGCTCATGTTGCTGGGGCTGAGTCGGGACATCGGAATGCCCATCCACTTCAACGTCTCTGCATACAACAAGTTTAGCCCACTGCCGCCGTCCATCAGAACCTTGGTCAGTCGAGTGCCTTCAATAATTGGGTCGACCACCAACGCTTTCCTCCCTGGGGTGGCAATATGAGTCGGATGATCGGACTGGTCGAAGGTGATGGCGGTCTGGGACCACTTCAGGTAATGGGGTGTCACCGGAGCGACCATGTTGACTTCGCGATTGATGACCTTCAGTCGACTCTTACTTTCGACATCAGCGAAAATCATCAGAGTGGAATTGACTTGGGGGTATTCTTCACCGCTGTCTTCCCTGTCTTCAACTTTGTCTGACTCTTTCTCTTTGTCCTTGGCCTGCTTCCCTTGGAACCGTTGCATCAGGAGTCGACATTGTCGAGTGGTATGCTTAGGGTAAATGAGATTTCCCTCTTCATCTTTCTTCGTGTGAATGTGGCATGGTAAGTCCATCACATCATTCCCGTCCTGGTCTTTCACTTTCTTGGGGTTCCAAGGACCCTTGGGTTTCCCCTTAAACTTCCCTAGGGTCATAGCTAAGGCTTCCCCGGGGGCGACTGGCTCGGCCTTGCGCTTCTGCTTCCGACTGGAGTGTCCTCCGCCGGCCTCATTAGCGGCTGCCTTATACTTGCCACTCCGGAGTCTATCTTCCTCTTCTCCGTTTGCGTACTTGGTGGCGATTTCCATCATTCGACTCAGGGTCATATCCCCGGTTCGACCGAACTTCAAACTTAACTCCCTGTTTCTGACGCCTTCCTTGAAGGCGCAAACTGCCTGATGGTCGGACACATTCTCGACCGTGTGATTCAGAGTGATCCACCTTTGGATATAATCCCTCAGGGTTTCACTCGACTTCTGAACACATGACTGCAGTTCTGTCAACCCTGCCGGTCGCTTGCAAGTCCCTTCGAATGTCCTGACAAACACCTGGGCTAGATCTTCCCAAGTATAAATACTGCTGGGAGCCAACTGATTCAACCACGCTCTGGCTGATCCTTCCAACATGAGGGGCAAATGCTTCATGGCCACCTCGTCATTGCCGCCTCCGATCTGAACAGCCACTCGGTAATCCTCGAGCCATGTGTCCGGCTTGGACTCTCCGGTGAACTTGCTGACTCCAGTCGCCAACCTGAAGTTGGGAGGAATCACTGCAGCTCTGATTGCTCTGCTGAAACACTCGGGACCTGAGGCGTGAACTCTGCTGCTGGACGGCGCGCCTCTGTCACGGTCTTCTCGGTGAGCTCTATTTCGGTCGACCAGACCTTGAACGATGATGGATCTCGCATCAAAGCCTGGTTCCCTGGGGTCGACTGGGACCCTTCGCCCAGTACTGAACTGGCGTCTGTCCTCTTGCCGTCGAGGAACGTACGACCCCGCTCTTGGGGCAGGAGAAGGCACTCGACGTTGATCGTTGCGATCGAATCGGTGCTCATATCGCTCATGCCCTTGGTATTGATCCTCGTGCCGGCCTTTGTGTCCTTCACGCCTCGGGAGCGACCTTGGACTATGAGCCGACTGAACAGAATTCGCAGCGACGGATCGACTGTGAATCCTGTTGCGCGACTGAGATACGGCTGAATTCTGGTCACCCGCTGCACGGAGCAAATCTCTGATCTGCAACAGACCTCTCCCTGCCTCTGACTGTGAAGGCTGGATCGACTCCGCTATGCGAGCCGCAGCTGCCAAATTCTGAATCGGGGTACGGTATACCTGGGTCGGCGGCTGGAAGAGGCGACGACGACTGGACTCGGGAACGGGCGGTCGTGCGCACTCGTCGAGTGCTCTCTGGAGATTCTCCAGTCGAGTACGTTCAGCCAAGTTGGCCAAGCGCACCTCCTCCAGGGCTCGTGCCTCAGGGGTTTCTCCAACGATAGGTGTGTGAAGGGCCTCCATGTTCCGGCGACGGAGTTCCTCCCTCTGCACTGAGGTAAGGGGCTCGGGCCTGTACTCTTCGTGGCCCCGCGCCGGAATCCCCCCTGCGGCAACCTCTTCGGTGTGGGGGAATCCGGGGGGACTACGTGGTCCGTCGACCATTAGTACTTCCGCCGCTGGATCACTGCTGTCGCACCCGGACGCAGTCTCTACGGAGCCAGTCGACAGGTCGAACAGGCCGTAGAGTGACTCGTCGGGCTCGATTGCCGCGACTTGGGGGATGGCCGACTGGCGGGCCAGTGCGTGCTTCACGCACCGCTGGAGTCTCGACCGACCGGTGCGCTTGCGCCGGTGGGAAACTGATGACGACGATGGCGAAACGAATGCCGACCTGTACTGGGTCGACGGTTGCCGCAGGAGGACGCCGCGGACGCATGCGCGAAAATGCGTGGCTCCGCGGGCGGGAAGCGCGTCCACGTCGAGTGGAGCCTCCTGCAGCCAAGCAGAGTTGTCAACGATGAAGGAGAAAGCGCCGAGACGGATCTCGCGGCTCTCGACCATGACTCCGCTCGAAAACATGATGTGGGGTGAAAGAATCCCAACTCCTCCAACAAATCGCTAGAACACGTGCCCCACGGTGGGCGCCAACTGTCGTGGTTCTAAGTCTGACAGTAAGAATGGGGGGTAAGTATGGAGAGGCAAGATCCTAGCTATGGAGTAGTTGTATGCGCAAGGAGTTTTACGAGTTTGGGCCCTTCTCTGAGGAAGTAACAGCCCTACGTCTCGGAGCCCGGAGGCAGTCGACTGGATTATGTGTGTGTGTTACAAAGTTGCGAACCCCTGTCCTAGTGGAGGGGGGTGTCTTATATAGAGTTCGCCAGGACCCCAGCTAGCCCACGTTACAAGGAGTTTAATGTACATAAAGAGAGGGGGTTACTGGTAACGCCTGTAATAAAGGACCATGAAGGCCATAAAAGCTACTTATGAGATGACCGTTTGTAGGCAGTGCCTTTAGGTCTTCTTATAGTCGAGTGGCTGTCTTCATGGTCGACTGCTTGTGCTTCTGGTCGAGTACGCTCGTGTCCGTCGACTGGGCCGACCAGGTCGACTGAAATGTTGATACTTCTTAGAATGTCTTTCATTGTAGGAGTCATGTCCTTGATTGGGTACCTCAGGTATGATAAGTTACCCTACCCTAGGTACGTATCCTCGTCAGATGCCAAATGTGAGGTATACCCCGGAGCACAACGTGAGCCCGAACGCCATGCTGACCCTATTCTTCGAGGGTGTCTTCGGGGCCCTGGAGCAGTTCCACTCCAATCGGGCGGCCTCTCCGGCCGATGAGGCCCGGAGGCTTTGCCGGGGTGCCATGACCAAGGTCCTCACCAAGGTGGCATACTGGATTCCCAACCTCGACTTCGAAGCCGCGATGGAGAGCTTGCCGGAGGATGTGGACCTCGCGGTGCTCAGGGAGCGCATCAAGCCCATCATCAACCACATCGATGGAATCCAGAGGGTAGAGGGCCAGCGCCGGGATTAGGCACCCCGTCTCTCACCGCCGCTGCAGGTTCATGACCAAGACAATTTATATCTTCTGTTAGAACTGCAGCAACAATTGATGTAATATAACTCTACAACACTTTTAATATTATGCATGCTATCTTCCCGTTAGATCTCCCCTTGTATGTTCACCCTACGTTAATCGGGTAGGCTTGCTGGCGCGTAAACCCAGGCCACGGCACCTTGGGGATGGATCCCCAATGGCTTGCCGGGTGTGCTTGCTGCCAGGCGAACCACCTTACCGCTCTCAACGCGTCCACTCGAACTGTCGAGCATGACTCGAGTCAGAATCGAGAGCGTTGCCAATTGCGGAAGGCTACACTGCCATTCTCGACGCGGCCGCATGAGCTGTTGAGCGGACTCGAAACAGGGCAAGGGCGTTGCCAATAGCGGAAGGGACCCTTTGCGTGTAGGTTTTCCATACATAGGGCATGACCTTCGAGTATAATAACCTTATTGAAGGAAATATGCCCTAGAGGCAATAATAAAGTTATTATTTATTTCCTTATATCATGATAAATGTTTATCATTCATTCTAGAATTCTATTAACTGGAAACATAATACATGTGTGAATACATAGACAAACAGAGTGTCACTAGTATGCCTCTACTTGACTAGCTCATTAATCAAAGATGGTTATGTTTCCTAACCATGAACAAAGAGTTGTTATTTGATTAACGAGATCACATCATTAGTTGAATGATCTGATTGACATGACCCATTCCATTAGCATAGCACCCGGTCGTTTAGTATGTTGCTATTGCTTTTATCCATGACTTATACATGTTCCTTTAACTATGAGATTATGCAACTCCCGTTTACCGTAGGAACACTTTGTGTGCTACCAAACATCACAACGTAACTGAGTGATTATAAAGGTGCTCTACAGGTGTCTCCGAAAGTATTTGTTGGGTTGGCGTATTTCGAGATTAGGATTTGTCACTCCGAATGTCGGAGAGGTATCTCAGGGCCTTCTCGGTAATGCACATCACATAAAGCCTTGCAAGCATTGCAACCAATGAGTTAGTTGCGAGATGATGTATTACGGAACGAGTAAAGAGACTTGCCGGTAACGAGATTGAACTAGGTATTGGATATCGACGATCGAATCTCGGGAAAGTAACATACCGATGACAAAGGGAACAACGTATGTTGTTATGCGGTCTGACCGATAAAGATCTTCGTAGAATATGTAGGAGCCAATATGGGCATCCAGGTCCCGCTATTGGTTATTGACCGGAGACGTGTCTCGGTCATGTCTACATTGTTCTCGAACCGTAGGGTCCGCACGCTTAACGTTACGATGACAGTTATTATGAGTTTATGCATTTTGATGTACCGAAGGAGTTCGGAGTCCCGGATGTGATCACGGACATGACGAGGAGTCTCGAAATGGTCGAGACGTAAAGAATGATATATTGGAAGCCTATGTTTGGACATCGGATGCATTCCAGGTGAAATCAGGATTTTACCGGAATACCGGGAGGGTTACCGGAACCCCCCAGGAGCATAATGGGCCAACATGGGCCTTGGAGGAGAGGCGAGAGGGCTGCCCTCATGGGCTGCGCGCCTCCCCCCTTCCCCTAGTCCTATTACGACTAGGAGAGGTGGGCGCCCCCTCTCTCTCTCTCCCCCTTGGAGAATCCTAGTCCAACTAGGATTGGGGGCGGGGAATCCTACTCCCAGAGGGAGTAGGACTCTCCTGGCGCGCCAGGCTTGGCCGGCCAGCCCCTCCCCCTTGGCTCCTTTATATACGGGGGCAGGGGGCACCCCATAGACACACAATTGATCATTGAGATCTTTCCTTAGCCGTGTGCGGTGCCCCCTTCCACCAAATTCCACCTCGGTCATATCGTTGCAGTGCTTAGGCGAAGACCTGCGCCGGTAACACATCAAGATCGTCACCACGCCGTCGTGCTGACGGAACTCTTCCCCGACGCTTTGCTGGATCGGAGCCCGGGGATCGTCATCGAGCTGAACGTGTGCCAAGAACTCGGAGGTGCCGGAGTAACGGTGCTGTGATCGGTTGGATCGCGAGGAGAACGTACGACTACTTCCTCTATGTTGTGTCAACGCTTCTGCTTCGGTCTACGAGGTTACGTAGACAACACTCTCCCCTCTCGTTGCTATGCATCACCATGATCTTGCGTGTGCGTAGGAATTTTTTTGAAATTACTACGTTCCCCATCAGTGGTATCAGAGCCTAGGTTTTTATGGTTTGATGTTATTTGCACGAGTAGAACACAAGTGAGTTGTGGACGATACAAGTCATACTGCCTACCAGCATGTCATACTTTGGTTCAGCGGTATTGTTGGACGAGACGATCCGGACCAACCTTACGCGTACGCTTACGCGAGACCGGTTCCCTCGACGTGCTTTGCACATAGATGGCTTGCGGAAGACTGTCTCTCCAACTTTAGTTGAACCGAGTGTGGCTATGCCCGGTCCTTGAGAAGGTTAAAACGGAGTCTATTTGACAAACTATCGTTGTGGTTTTGATGCGTAGGTAAGATGAGTTCTTGGTTAAGCCCGTAGCAGCCACGTAAAACTTGCAACAACAAAGTAGAGGACGTCTAACTTGTTTTTGCAGGGCATGTTGTCATGTGATATGGTCAAGACATGATGCTAAATTTTATTGTATGAGATGATCATGTTTTGTAACCGAGTTATCGGCAACTGGCAGGAGCCATATGGTTGTCGCTTTATTGTATGCAATGCAATCGCGATGTAATGCTTTACTTTATTACTAAGCGGTAGTGATAGTCGTGGAAGCATAAGATTGGCGAGACGACAACGATGCTGCTATGGAGATCAAGGTGTCGCGCCGGTGACGATGGTGATCATGACGGTGCTGCGGAGATGGAGATCACAAGCACAAGATGATGATGGCCATATCATATCACTTATATTGATTGCATGTGATGTTTATCTTTTATGCATCTTATCTTGCTTTGATTGACGGTAGCATTATAAGATGATCTCTCACTAAATTATCAAGAAGTGTTCTCCCTGAGTATGCACCGTTGCAAAAGTTCTTCGTGCTGAGACACCACGTGATGATCGGGTGTGATAGGTTCTACGTTCAAATACAACGGGTGCAAAACAGTTGCACACGCGGAATACTCAGGTTATACTTGACGAGCTATGCATATAAGATATGACCTCGGAACACGGAGACCGAAAGGTCGAGCGTGAATCATATAGTAGATATGATCAACATAATGATGTTCACCATTAAAACTACTCCATCTCACGTGATGATCGGACATGGTTTAGTTGATTTGGATCACGTGATCACTTAGAAGATTAAAGGGATGTCTATCTAAGTGGGAGTTCTTAAGTAATATGATTAATTGAACTTTAATTTATCATGAACTTAGTCCTGGTAGTATTAGCATATCTATGTTGTAGATCAATAGCTCACATTGTTGCTTCCCTGTGTTTATTTTGATTTGTTCCGAGAGAAAATTGTGTTGAAAAATGTTAGTAGCAATGATGCGGATTGGATCTGTTATCTGAGGTTTGTCCTCATTGCTGCACAGAAGAATTATGTCCTTGATGCACCGCTAGGAGACGGACCTATTGCAGGAGCAGATGCAGACATTATGAACGTTTTTGCTGGCTCAATATGATGACTACTTAATAGTTTAGTGCACCATGCTTAGCTGCTTAGAATCGGGACTTCAAAGACGTTTTGAACGTCATGGAGCATATGAGATGTTCCAGGAGTTGAAGTTAATATTTCAAGCAAATACCCGAGTTGAGAGATATGAAGTCTCCAACAAGTTCTATAGCTAAAAGATGGAGGAGAATAGCTCAACTAGTGAGCATGTGCTCAGATTGTCTGGGTACTACAATCGCTTGAATCAAGTGGGAGTTAATCTTCCAGATAAAATAGTGATTGACAGAATTCTCTAGTCACCATCACCAAGTTAGTAGAACTTTGTGATGAACTATAATATGCAAGGGATAACAGAAAATATACCCAAGCTCTTCGCGATGCTAAAATCAGCGAAGGTAGAAATCAAAGAAAAACATCAAGTGTTGATGGTTGACAAGATCTCTAGTTTCAAGAAAAGGGCAAAAGGAAAGAAGGGGAACTTCAAGAAGAATGGCAAGCAAGTTGTTGCTCAAGTGGAAAAGCCCAAGTCTGGTCCTAAGCCTGAGACTAAGTGCTTCTACTGCAAAGGGACTGGTCACTGGAAGCGGAACTACCCCAAGTCATTGGCGGATAAGAAGGATGGCAAAGTGAACATAAGTATATTTGATATGCATGTTATTGATGTGTACTTTACTAGTGTTCATAGCAACCCCTCAGTATTTGGTACTAGTTCAGTTGCTAAGATTAGTAACTCGAAACGGGAGTTGCAGAATGAACAGAGACTAGCTAAGGGTGAAGTGATGATGTATGTTGGAAGTAGTTCCAAGCTTGATATGATCATCATCGCACACTCACTATACTTTCGGGATTAGTGTTGAACTTAAATAAGTGTTATTTGGTGTTTGCGTTGAGCATAAATATGATTTGATCATGTTTATTGCAATACGGTTATTCATTTAAGTTAGAGAACAATTGTTGTTCTGCTTACATGAATAGAACCTTCAATGGTCATACACCCAATGAAAATAGTTCGTTGGATCTCGATCGTAGTGATACACATATTCATAATATTGAAGCCAAAAGATGCAAAGTTAATAATGATAGTGCAAATTATTGTGGCACTGTCGTTTAGGTCATATTGGTGTAAAGCACAGGAAGAAACTCCATGCTGATGGAATTTTGGAATCACTTGATTATGAATCACTTGATGTTTGCGAACCATGCCTCTTGGGCAAGATGACTAAAACGCCGTTCTCCGGAACAATGGAGCAAGCAACAGATTTGTTGGAAATCATACATACTGATGTATATGGTCCGATGAATATTAAGGCTTGCGACAAGTATCATTATTTTCTAACCTTCACAGATGATTTGAGCAGATATGGGTATATCTACTTGATGAAACATAAGTCTGAAACGTTTGAAAAGTTCAAAGAGTTTCGGAGTGAAGTAGAGAATCATCGTAACAAGAAAATAAAAAGTTTCTACGATCTGATCGCGGAGACAAATATTTGAGTTACGAGTTTGGTCTTCAATTAAAACAATGTGGAATAGTTTCACAAATTTATGCCACCTGGAACACCACAGCATAATGGTGTGTCCGAACGTCATAACCGTACTTTATTGGATATAGCACAATCTATGATGTTTCTTACCGATTTACCAATATCGTTTTGGGATCATGCATTAGAGACAGCTGCATTCACGTTAAAAGGGGCACCATCTAAATCCGTTGAGACGACACAATATGAACTATGGTTTGGCAAGAAACCAAAGTTGTCGTTTCTTAAAGTTTGGGGTTGCGATGCTTATGTGAAAAATTTCATCATGATAAGCTCAAACCCAAATCGGAGAAATATGTCTTCATAGGATACCCAAAGAGTCAGTTGGGTACACCTTCTATCACAGATCCAAAGGCAAGACATTCGTTGCTAAGAATGGATCCTTTCTAGAAAAGGAGTTTCTCTCGAAAGAAGTGAGTGGGAGGAAAGTAGAAAACTTGATAAGGTAATTGTACCTTCTCCCTTATTGGAAAGTAGTTCATCACAGAAATCTGTTCTTGTGACTACTACACCAATTAGTGAGGAAGCTAATGATGATGATCATGTAACTTCAGATCAAGTAACTACCGAATCTCGTAGGTAAACCAGAGAGAGATCCGCACCAGAGTGGTATGGTAATCTTGTTCTGGAAGTCATGTTACTAGACCATGACGAACTTGCGAACTATGAGGAAGCGATCATGAGCCCAGATTCCGCGAAATGGTTTGAGGCCATGAAATCTGAGATATGATCCATGTATGAAAACAAAATATGGACTTTGACGGATTTGCCCGATGATCGGCAAAGCCATAGAAAATAAATGGATCTTCAAGAGGAAGATGGACGCTGATAGTAATGTTACTATCTACAAAGCTAGAATTGTCGCAAAAGGTTTTTGACAAGTTCAAAGTATTGACTACGATGAGAGTCTCTCACTCGTATCTATGCTTAAGTCTGTCCGAATCATGTTAGCAATTGCCGCATTTTATGAAATCTGGCAAATGGATAAACAAAACTGCATTCCTTAATGGAGAGTTGTATATGATACAACCAGAAGGTTTTGTCGACCATAAAGGTGCTAATAAAGTGAGCAAGCTCCAGCGATCCATCTATGGACTGGTGCAAGCATCTCAGAGTTGGAATATACGCTTTGATAAGTTGATCAAAGCATATAGTTTTATACAGACTTATGGTGAAGCCTGTATTTACAAGAAAGTGAGTGGGAGCACTACAGCATTTCTGATAAGTATATGTGAATGACATATTGTTGATCGGAAATAATGTAGAATTATTCTGCAAAGCATAAAGGAGTGTTTGAAAAGAGTTTTTCAAAGAAAGACCTCGGGGAAGCTACTTACATATCGAGCATCAAGATCTATAGAGATAGATCGAGACGCTTGATAAGTTTTTTCAATGAGTACATACCTTGACAAGATTTTGAAGTAGTTCAAAATGGAACAGTCAAAGAAAGAGTTCTTGCCTGTGTTACAAGGTGTGAAATTGAGCAAGACTCAAAGCCCGACCACGGCAGAAGATAGAAAGAGAATGAAAGTCATTCCCTATGCTTTGGCCATAGGTTCTATAAAGTATGCCATGCTGTGTACCAGACCTATTGTATACCCTACCCTGAGATTGGCACGGGAGTACAATAGTGATCTAGGAGTAGATCACTGGACGGCGGTCAAAATTATCCTTAGTGGAATAAGGATATGTTTCTCGATTATGGAGGTGACAAAAAGGTTCGTCGTAAAGAGTTACGTCGATGCAAGTTTTGACACTGATCCAGATGACTCTAAGTCTCAATCTGGATACATATTGAAAGTGGGAGCAATTAGCTAGAGTAGCTCCATGCAGAGCATTGTTGACATAGAAATTTGCAAAGTACATGCGGATCTGAATGTAGCAGACCCGTTGACTAAGATTCTCGCACAAGCAAAACATGATCACACCTTAGTACTCTTTGGGTGTTAATTACATAGCGATGTAAACTAGATTACTGAATCTAGTAAACCCTTTGGGTGTCGGTCACATAGCGATGTGAACTATGGGTGTTAATCACATGATGATGTGAACTATTGATGTTAATCACATGGTGATGTGATCTAGATTATTGACTCTAGTGCAAGTGGGAGACTGAAGGAAATATGCCCTAGAGGCAATAATAAAGTTATTATTTATTTCCTTATATCATGATAAATGTTTATCATTCATGCTAGAATTGTATTAACTGGAAACATAATACATGTGTGAATACATAGACAAACAGAGTGTCACTAGTATGCCTCTACTTGACGAGCTCATTAATCAAAGATGGTTATGTTTCCTAACCATGAACAAAGAGTTGTTATTTGATTAACGAGATCACATCATCAGTTGAATGATCTGATTGACATGACCCATTCCGTTAGCATAGCACCCGATCGTTTAGTATGTTGCTATTGCTTTTATCCATGACTTATACATGTTCCTTTAACTATGAGATTATGCAACTCCCGTTTACCGTAGGAACACTTTGTGTGCTACCAAACGTCACAACGTAACTGAGTGATTATAAAGGTGCTCTACAGGTGTCTCCGAAAGTATTTGTTGGGTTGGCGTATTTCGAGATTAGGATTTGTCACTCCGAATGTCGGAGAGGTATCTCAGGGCCTTCTCGGTAATGCACATCACATAAAGCCTTGCAAGCATTGCAACCAATGAGTTAGTTGCGAGATGATGTATTACGGAACGAGTAAAGAGACTTGCCGGTAACGAGATTGAACTAGGTATTGGATACCGACGATCGAATCTCGGGCAAGTAACATACCGATGACAAAGGGAACAACGTATGTTGTTATGCGGTCCGACCGATAAAGATCTTCGTAGAATATGTAGGAGCCAATATGGGCATCCAGGTCCCGCTATTGGTTATTGACCGGAGACGTGTCTCGGTCATGTCTACATTGTTCTCGAACCGTAGGGTCCGCACGCTTAACGTTACGATGACAGTTATTATGAGTTTATGCATTTTGATGTACCGAAGGAGTTCGGAGTCCCGGATGTGATCACGGACATGACGAGGAGTCTCGAAATGGTCGAGACGTAAAGAATGATATATTGGAAGCCTATGTTTGGACATCGGATGCATTCCAGGTGAAATCAGGATTTTACCGGAATACCGGGAGGGTTACCGGAACCCCCCAGGAGCATAATGGGCCAACATGGGCCTTGGAGGAGAGGTGAGAGGGCTGCCCTCATGGGCTGCGCGCCTCCCCCCTTCCCCTAGTCCTATTAGGACTAGGTGAGGTGGGCGCCCCCTCTCTCTCTCTCCCCCTTGGAGAATCCTAGTCCAACTAGGATTGGGGGGGGGGAATCCTACTCCCAGAGGGAGTAGGACTCTCCTGGCGCGCCAGGCTTGGCTGGCCAGCCCCTCCCCCTTGGCTCCTTTATATACGGGGGCAGGGGGCACCCCATAGACACACAATTGATCATTGAGATCTTTCCTTAGCCGTGTGCGGTGCCCCCTTCCACCAAATTCCACCTCGGTCATATCGTTGCAGTGCTTAGGCGAAGACCTGCGCCGGTAACACATCAAGATCGTCACCATGCCGTCATGCTGACGGAACTCTTCCCCGACGCTTTGCTGGATCGGAGCCCGGGGATCGTCATCGAGCTGAACGTGTGCCAAGAACTCGGAGGTGCCGGAGTAACGGTGCTGTGATCGGTTGGATCGCGAGGAGAACGTACGACTACTTCCTCTATGTTGTGTCAACGCTTCCGCTTCGGTCTACGAGGGTACGTAGACAACACTCTCCCCTCTCGTTGCTATGCATCACCATGATCTTGCGTGTGCGTAGGAATTTTTTTGAAATTACTACGTTCCCCATCACTTATATATAAAGAGAAATTGCTTAAAGTTTCACACGACTTAGTGAAAGTGCAACTATCCCTGGGTGGTTTTGGTAATTCCTAACAACATATAGCTCATTGAGCTAACATTATTCCAAGATGAATATTTCAGGAAAAGCTCAATGGATGGCATGGCATGGATGAGGAAAGTGGATCCCTCAAAATTATAAGGACAAAGGATTGGCTCAAACTTCAAGGACAAGACTCTACATTTTATGTTTTAGTGATCCAAGATCACATTGAGTCCATAGGAAAAGCCAATACTATTAAGGAGGGATGAGGTGTTTCTTAATGAGCCACTTGTTTCATGTGGTTAGTGATATGCTCCAAAATCCTCAACTACCTTTCCATATCCACATATGATCTAAACCAAAAGTCAAACTCGGCCCCACCAATTCTTTCTATCCGGAGCCACCGAGTTTCATTTGCCATAGCCACTGCCACAAACCCTAGCAAATTGGTTTCACCGATAGGGATCTCGGTCTCACCGAGATGGAATTGCAATTTCTCTGTTTCCCTTCGTAACGTTTCGGTCCTACCGAAGTGAGCGATCGGTCCCACCGAGATTGCAATGTAAACTCACTGTTTCCTTTTCGTAACATTTCGGTCTCACCGAAAAGAGCGAATCGGTCCCACCGTGTTTACCTGACAAACCCTTGGTTAGCTTGTTACCAAAATTGGTCCCACCAAGTTTGTGTAATCGGTCACACCGAGATTACGTTATGCCCAAACCCTAACCATATCGGTCCTACCGAGTTGCGTCTCAGTCCCACCGAAAATCCTAACGGTCACTAGGTTTGCTAAATCGGTCCGACCGAGTTTAACGATTCGGTCCCACCGAGTTTGGAAAATTTTGTGTAACGGTTAGATTTTGTGTGGAGGCTATATATACCCCTCCACCCACTCTTCATTCGTGGAGAGAGCCATCAGAACTGATCTTCACTTCCAATACACATTTTCTGAGAGAGAACCACCTACCCTTGTGTTGAGCTCAAGATATTCCATTCCTACCATATGAATCTTGATCTCTAGCCTTCCCCAAGTTGCTTTCCACTCAAATCTTCTTTCCATCAAATCCAAATCCTGTGAGAGAGAGTTGAGTGTTGGGGAGACTATCATTTGAAGCACAAGAGCAAGGAGTTCATCATCAACACACCATTTGTTACTTCTTGGAGAGTGGTGTCTCCTAGATTGGCTAGGTGTTACTTGGGAGCCTCCGACAATATTGTGGAGTTGAACCAAGGAGTTTGTAAGGGCAAGGAGATCGCCTACTTCGTGAAGATGTACCGCTAGTGAGGCAAGTCCTTCGTGGGCAACGGCCATGATGGAATAGACAAGGTTGCTTCTTCGTGGACCCTTCGTGGGTGGAGCCCTCCTTGGACTCGCGCAACCATTACCATCCGTGGGTTGAAGTCTCCATCAACATGGATGTACGATAGCACCACCTATCGGAACCACGCCAAAAACATCCGTGTCTCCAATTGCGTTGAATTCTCCAAATCCTTCCCTTTACATTCTTGCAAGTTGCATGCTTTACTTTCTGCTGCTCATATACTCTTTTGCATGCTTGCTTGAATTGTGTGGAGATTGCTTGACTTGTTCTAAGATAGCTAATATCTGCAAAGAACTAAAATTGGGAAAAGGAGAGATTTTTATTTGGTCAAGTAGTCTAATCACCCCCCCTCTAGACATACTTCCGATCCTACAAGTGCTATCAGAGCCTTGGTCTCCATTTGCTTTGATTTCCATAGCTTTTGGTGGTCATAGCCTTGGTTTCACAACCTAGGAGAGTATGGCATCTAGCGAGGGAAATTATCACCGTAGAGGTCCTTACTTTGATGGTACTAATTTTGCTAGTTGGAAGAAGAAAATGAAAATGCATATTCTTGGACATAACCCCACCGTTTGGGCTATTGTGTGTGTTGGCCTGCAAGGTGACTTCTTTGATGGGAAAGAAACAAACCATGAAGCTACCGCGGAAGAGTTGAAGATGCTGCAATACAACGCTCAAGCTTGTGATATTCTCTTCAACGGATTGTGCCCCGAAGAATTCAACAAAATCAGCCGTCTTGAGAATGCAAAGGAAATTTGGGATACTTTGATTGATATGCACGAAGGTACCGACTCCGTCAATGAATCCAAATTGGATGTGCTTGAACATCAACTTGACAAGTTCAAAATGAAGGATGGTGAAGGTGTCTCTGAAATGTACTCTAGGCTTGCTCTTATCACAAATGAGATTGCCGGCTTAGGGAGTGAAGAGATGACCGATAGATTCATCATCAAGAAGATCCTAAGAGCCTTGGATGGAAAATATGATACCGTGTGCACATTGATCCAAATAATGCCCAATTACAAAGATCTCAAGCCAACAAATTTCATTGGAAGAATTGTTGCTCATGATATGTCACTCAAGGATAAAGAGGAACTTGACAACAAATCAAGCGGAGCTTACAAAGCCACATGTGAAGTCCCCACATCATCAAGTGAGAAGAAAATCTTCAATGAAGAATTGAGCTTAATGGTGAAGAACTTCAACAAGTTCTACAAAAGTAGAAGCAAAGATAGAAGCTCCAAGTCAAGGTCCTACAATGACAAAAGATCTTCTAGTCGAGAGCAAAACTGCTATAACTGTGGAAGACCCGGACACTATTCGAATGAGTGTACGACTCCCTACAAGAGAAGAGAAGACTCTCCCAAAATAAGAAGTAGAAGGGAAGAATCGCCATCTAGAGAAAGAAGGAGTATAGATGATCGTTATGAACGAAGACACTCATGGAGAAGCAAGGATTCGGAAAGAAAAGAGAAGTCATCAAGGAGCTGCACAAAACGAAGACATCAAGCTCATGTTGGTGAATGGGTATCCGGCTCCGACTCCGACAACCACTCCGAGAGAAGTTATCACTCCGATTCCGAATATACTCAAGATGAAGGTGTTGCCGGTCTAGCACTTGTGTCAACCAACTCCGACGACATATTTGACTCACCAAATGAAGGAGTTGGAACATGCTTCATGGCTAAAGGCCCAAAGGTATCACATCCCGAGTATGTTGATTTCAATAGTGATGAAGATGACTTGTTAGGTGATGATGATTTACTTGTTGACAACTCTAGTGATGAATACTATGATGAAACATCAATTAATCATGCTAATCAAGATAAAACGAATGACAATGATAAGGAGAAGATTGAGTCTCTAACTAAAGAACTAAACACTCTTAAGTTAGCTCATGAAACTATCTTAGAAGATCATCGAGAACTTTTAAGAACACATGAGAAATTACGCTTTAAAAAGCTCAACCTTGAGCAAGAGCATGAGTTCTTAAAAGCAATCAATGATGATCTTCATAAGAAAAGTTCTTCTTACAATGCTAAGTGTTTACTTTTATCCACTTACATGCCTCAAGTCAAGTCTAGTAACAAGAACAAGAAAGATTCTTCCTCTAGTAGTAACAATGATCATGCTAAATCCAATATTGTTGCTTCTAGTAGTTCTCTTGATTCCACTAATGATTCTCTTAGCCAAGTTACACTTGAGCAAGAAAATAGCCTATTGAAGGGAATTATAGAGAAAGGAGTGTACAAGAGTCTTGCCGGAAGTAAGCAATTTGAGGAAATTGTACGCAAGCAAGGAAGGCACTGGAAGAATCAAGGTGTTGGTTTTGAATGAAAGTTCAATGCCAATGGAGTTGAATGGGAAGAAGATCAATACCCCAAGACAAAGTTTGTTCCTCAACAAGAGAAGTATGATCCTACTTCTTTCAAAGGGACACAAGCTCAAGATGATCTTCCACCACAAGACTACAAGCAAAAAGGCAAGGACAAGCTTCAAGAGGAAATTCATGCATTTGAAGAAGCTCCTAAGACCTTAGTCAAGTGGATTCCCAAGACTACTTCAAGTTCCACTTCATCAAGTATGACTACAACTTTGAGGATTCCCATCAAGATGGTGTGGATCCAAAAGAAGAAAAACTAGAGAGTTCTTGAGGGTGACTCCGCCAACATATTTCACTCTTATCATTTTGGCAAGAATAAATGCAATCAACTTCCATATCGTGCACTAGTTCAAGGAGTCACAAACCCTCTTGTTGGTAAGTCAAGGGACAAGGTAACCTAAAAGCTTTCGTAGACATCATCTTATGTGTGTATCACTCTATGTCTATGGATATCCTTGTTTGTTCCTTGTGGGACTAACCCATGTAGGTATTGAAAGTGCAATTCGCTCCAATTGATAGCTCCAATTGATCTACATCAACATTGAGCATCCACATCTTCAACATCTACATGAAGTCATCATCGACAAAACCCAAGGTTAGTTCATCCCTCTTAGGGGGGATATCACATCTAGGGGGAGCTTTACTCTAAGAATTGAGCTAAAGCAACTCTAATGATTTGAACACAACAATGCTTTATGTAAAAGTGGTAACCCCACTTGTGCTTAAACGATGAGTATGACCTATGATCAAATGTTCTCATTTTACTCCTAAGTCAATATACTCATATATAGATGACCTAGTCATCGCCAATTGCTTGATAGATGCTAGAATTGGTTGTGCATGCTTTGCCACATATTTCAATTGCCATTTTATTGTGTGAGCATGTTGAGTGCATATTTTACTCATTCGGGGACATCCACTTGTTGTTTTGATTGATTGATTTTCTTGCCAAGTGGATGGACAAGAATGTCTAAGAACCTTCTCTAGCTATCTATGCTTTTCTCATCTTAAACTCTATTCATGCTACATCACAAAATTTGATCAAGTCAAATTCAAACCACTCTGTGTGAGGAGCACTCGGAGTCCCCGATTTGTCATAGACTTAAACTTCCAAAACTTCTTTGTGCTTTTCGGTCTGACCGATTTCCCCATTTCGGTCATACCGAGATCACTAAGTCGATCTAGGTTTTCACCTCGGTGCAACCGATTTGAACTGTTCGATCACACCGAGTTGCCATAACTGTCAACAGTTATGCATCTCGGTGCCACCGAGTTGTTCCACTCGGTCACACCGACAGGGTCGGGCTATATATACTCACGGGCAAAATTTTGGAAATTTCTCCGAAACCTCTTTGCCCGCGCATAGCTCGCTCTTCCTCCTGGGTCTCCGGATCGTCCTCCTCGTCGCCAGCCGCCTCCTGTCGCTGGTCACCGCCGCTGTCAACGGAATTCGTCTCCGCCGTTGCCGCTGTAGTGAGTCCGCCGCCGAACTAGGGTATGGACTCGATCACAGTGCTAATCCCCGTCCAATTCCTAGCACATTGTGTTCTTTATGATTCTTGCTACGATTGAAACACTCCTATCCAGTCAAATCAATCCGTAGAATAGTTGAGATTCAAAAATTTAGGTTTAGGTTTCCGCCGAAACCATCTCGGACCACCGGGTTGCGGAACTCGGCTCCACCGATTCGACCACGGCCATTGCACATGTGGTTCTCAGTCTGACCGAGAATTACAAATCGGTGAGACCGAGTTGAGGACTTTGTGAAACCCTAGCAGTCTTGGTGCCACCGAACTGTGACTCGGTCTGACCGAGTTCACTAGTTTTGGTCCCAAAAGCTGCTTCGGTATCACCGAGTTTGCAAATCGGTTGATTTGAAATACTTTCTGTGGAAAACTAAAACTAAGTTTTTGACTCATTCTTTTGCAAAAATCTCTGCATTTTGTGATGCTCATCCACTCTATCTCATCTATAAACTATTCACAGGGTCAGCAGTTAGAGTTTGCAACATGTCTGATCAGAGTGACAGCCAGAACAAATCTAAGGAGCAGGTTCATATGAGTGAGGGCACTAGTCCCTCTAGCAGTTCTGATGAGGGTAGCAGGAGCACCCCAAGCAACTTGCCTAAGGCTGCCACAAGAGCTAGCAAGAAGAGAACTTCTGAGTCAGAGGATGAGGATTATGTGGCAGAAGAGGAAGCCACATCCAAGAAGAAGGTGCTCAAGAAAGAGTATGGGTCAGCTGCAGCCATCAAGCCTGGAATGCAGAAAAAGGCACCTGCAAGGAGAGTTCCCACTTCTATGCCTAGGAAGGCTGTAACTGAAGAAACCATGAAGCTTATCATGGAATCTGAAGAGGAAGCAAGTGGCCAAGACAAGAAGAAGAAGAGAGTCAGAACTACCACTGCCAGAGTTCTTGGCAAACCCTCCATGAGGAGAGACTCAGATGAAGAAGAGGAAGAATAGGTTGCTGCACCAGCACCCAAGGCACATAAGCTTATGGGTGATGCCATAAGGACAGGGGCTACTGCATCCAAGCCCTAGGAAGCACCCAAAGCTGCATCTAAGCCCAAGAGTGCACCAAAGAGAAACACCAGGAACGTACCTGCTGCTGAAAAGAACAAGGCCCCAGTGCGTGACATTGCTGAAGAAGAAGAAGGACAAGTGCTCAGGAAGCTCAAGCCCAAGATCCCAGACCACAATGATGCTCATCCTGTGGCTGAGGACATGAAAATTAGAACAGATTCAAGGCTGAGGAAGTGGAGAGAAGCAGATCCATATGCTTCAAGGAGAAGAACTACTGTGGATTACAGGTTTCACACCAAGGAACAACAAGACTTCTATGAGACAGTGCTGCTGGATAAGAAGCCCATAGTGTGTGACATGAGATGCGTTGATTGGGAATACATCAAGGAGAACGAAGAACACTATCCTGGAGTATATGACAGCTTCAGTGCTTGTGGAGTTGCAGACTGTGTTGGGCAGGATAGTGTGGATGTCAGAAGGAACCAGATATCAGTCTACAATTGCAGAATGGGCACAGCTGATCAATGCCCCAGAAGAGCAGGAAGATGACTTGGACATCTATGCCAAGAAGAAGATGGATCACAATTCCATGTCCAACATGTACAAGGAGATCCCAAACAAAGCACTTGACACTTTCAAGTTTGGCTCAGTGCATTTCCTTCTGTCAGGGCTGCCCACTATCAACTGGATTCTGAGGCACACTCTATTACCCAAGTTAGGTGATCACAAGATGATCCGAGGCCATGCAATAAACTTGCTTCACATATTTGATGTGCCACAGAAATTCAAGGTGATGAGCCTCATGGTAGAGACCATTAAGAGGACAACATCTGATCAAAAGAGGAGCTGTGGATATGCCCCACAAATTCAAGAGCTGATCGACTCAAAGATGGGCACAGGCACATACCTACTGGACAAGGAACACCTGCCCATCCATCCAGACTTTAAAGACAATAAGGTTGTCATGAATGAGAATGAACCATCATCTGCACATGCTCAAGCAAAGAAGGAGAAGGCAAAGATGGAGAAAGCCGCCAGGATGCCAACTCAAGAGGAGGCATCTGAGTACTTGTTGAAGAACAAGCAGGAGCAGCTCCGTTACCTGATAGCATCCACTCTAAGGATTGAGAAAGGATTGGCCACCCTGACTCAAAACCAAGAGAGCCTGGAAAGAATCATGGAACAAAAGTTCTATGACCTGGATGTCAAAGTAACAGAGATTCAGTCTGCCGTGGAACAACTACAAGATGATATGCAGGAGAGGAAGGGCAAGACCACAACTGATGCATTTGCCAGAGTGCCCAGAGCTCAGAGATCATCTGCAGTGCTAGTTCCTGACACCAGAGCCACCACTTCTGCACCAGCTACAGCTTTGGTTCCACCAGCTCCAGCTTCTACCCCAGCAGCTCCAACTACTTCTACTGAAGCCTTCGTCCTTGGTGTTATCCGGACTCCACCAACTGAAGACCAAGCCTGAGAGTCGTTTAGTACTATGCATTTTCTATGAACTTTTTGGTAACTTGTTGCCAAAGGGGGAGAAAAATGTATAGATCATAGGCTTCGAGAGAGAGAGAGAGAGAGTTTGCATTTGTTCTCTCTTGTCTTCTTGGTTGAACTTTATTTGCTTTTGAGTGCTTGAGATACTATGCCTTAATCTGTGAGACATTGATGATCATGTGTTTGATCATTAGCTACACTTAATGCTTGTTGGATATCATTATCAGTTTATCCTTATTTTGATCATTCACTTTGCTTGGTGATGAGTGCATGTATTTAATTCTTATCATTTTGAGTGCTCCACCAAGATGTATGTGACATGGAAGAGTAACCCATGATTCTAACTCTATGTGCATTTGCAGTCCAAAGCAAATCTTAAAGAATGCACAAATTTAGGGGGAGCTCTTACTTATCACATACTTCCCAAAGCGACGATATATTTCATTCTTATTATCTTTTGTGGAAGCTTTGATCTATATGTTGTCATCAATTACCAAAAATGGGGAGATTGAAAGTGCAACTATCCCTGGGTGGTTTTGGTAATTCCTAACAACATATAGCTCATTGAGCTAACATTATTCCAAGATGAATATTTCAGGAAAAGCTCAATGGATGGCATGGCATGGATGAGGAAAGTGGATCCCTCAAAATTATAAGGACAAAGGATTGGCTCAAACTTCAAGGACAAGACTCTACATTTTATGTTTTAGTGATCCAAGATCACATTGAGTCCATAGGAAAAGCCAATAATATTAAGGAGGGATGAGGTGTTGCTTAATGAGCCTCTTGCTTCATGTGCTTAGTGATATGCTCCAAAATCCTCAACTACCTTTCCATATCCACATATGATCTAAACCAAAAGTCAAACTCAGCCCCACCGATTCTTTCTATCCGGAGCCACCGAGTTTCATTTGTCATAGCCACTGCCACAAACCCTAGCAAATCGGTTTCACCGATAGGGATCTCGGTCTCACCGAGATGGGATTGCAATTTCTCTGTTTCCCTTCGTAACGTTTTGGTCCTACGGAAGTGAGCGATCGGTCCCACCGAGATTGCAATGTAAACTCACTGTTTCCTTTTCGTAACATTTCGGTCTCACCGAAAAGAGCGAATTGGTCCCACCGAGTTTACCTGACCAACCCTTGGTTAGCTTATTACCAAAATTGGTCCCACCGAGTTTGTGTAATCGGTCACACCGAGATTACGTTATGCCCAAACCATAACCATATCGGTCCTACCGAGTTGTATCTCAGTCCCACCGAAAATCCTAACGGTCACTAGGTTTGCTAAATTGGTCCAACCGAGTTTAACGATTCGGTCCCACCGAGTTTGGAAAATTGTGTGTAACAGTTAAATTTTGTGTGGAGGCTATATATACCCCTCCACCCACTCTTCATTCATGGAGAGAGCCATCAGAACAGATCTTCACTTCCAATACACATTTTCTGAGAGAGAACCACCTACCCTTGTGTTGATCTCAAGATATTCCATTCCTACCATATGAATCTTGATCTCTAGCCTTCCCCAAGTTGCTTTCCACTAAAATCTTCTTTCCACCAAATCCAAATCCTGTGAGAGAGAGTTGAGTGTTGGGGAGACTGTCATTTCAAGCACAAGAGCAAGGAGTTCATCATCAACACACCATTTGTTACTTCTTGGAGAGTAGTGTCTCCTAGATTGGCTAGGTGTTACTTGGGTGCCTCCCACAAGATTGTGGAGTTGAACCAAGGAGTTTGTAAGGGCAAGGAGATCGCCTACTTCATGAAGATCTACCGCTAGTGAGGCAAGTCCTTCATGGGCGACGGCCATGATGGAATAGACAAGGTTGCTTCTTCGTGGACCCTTCGTGGGTGGAGCCCTCCGTGGACTCACGCAACCATTACCATCCGTGGGTTGAAGTCTCCATCAACGTGGATGTACGATAGCATCACCTATCGGAACCACGCCAAAAACATCCGTGTCTCCAATTGCGTTTGAATTCTCCAAACCCTTCCCTTTACATTCTTGCAAGTTGCATGCTTTACTTTCCGCTGCTCATATACTCTTTTGCATGCTTGCTTGAATTGTGTGGAGATTGCTTGACTTGTGCTAAGATAGCTAAAATATGCAAAGAACTAAAATTGGGAAAAGGATAGATTTTTATTTGGTCAAGTAGTCTAATCACCCCCCTCTAGACATACTTCCGATCCTACACTTAGCTTTCTTGTCGTCGCACGGGTGTCCACCGCGTCTGCAGATGGTGCCGTCAGGCTTGGTCGTCTTCTTCCTTGGAGCGACGATCACCATGAAGCCGCTGTTTCAACCAGACAAGATTTCCACAACTGCGCCCCCTACCTGGCGTGCCAAAGATGTTGGGGGAAACGACACCTATGGAATCACGGGGATTCCTTCTACGTTTGGCAGGCGCGGGGTTGTGCAAAGAGCGGGTCTAACAGGAAGCACACAGATCGTTTACCCAGGTTCGGGCCGCGAAGATGCGTAATACCCTAGTCCTGCTTTGGTGGATGTATTTGAGTGTTCTTGTGTTCTTGAGCTAGCTATGGGGTGTAACTTGCCCAAAAGATCCGAATCCTCCTCCTGGTCGCCTCAGGCCTCCTTTTATAGGCAAAGGGGCTGCCACAGTGGCACACAGGAGGTGGAAAGGTGCACAGTGGATGAGTCTATCCTCTGGCACCGTCGGACAAACACATTTAATGCGCTCCCAACGTGCCCCTCTCACTTTATCGGGGACGACAAGGAAGCATGTCCTAGCTATCACCGCCTCGCCTGGCTTCGACACTCGTCCGCAATGACGAGGCGTCGTGGTGCCACGTTAGATGGCTGCTGGGCTGGCGGGGTGGTGGAGCCTTCACAAAGACCTGCATATGCCACCACGCAGGTGCTTGCTGCATCGGTTGTGGAGGCCGCTCGTCGCCACGTAGGTGCCTGCTCAGCTGGTTGAGCTGGTAGCTGCATGGGGACGGTGGTGGAGCCTTGGCAGGCGCGGGCCTAGACGGAGCCCCGTAAGTGTCCTTGGCAAGGGCCTTACCGGGGCCCCGGCAAGGGTCTTTCCCCGGCACCGTGGTCGTCCCTGACAAGGGTCTTGCCGGGAGTCCCGTGGATATCCTCGGCAAGGATCTTGCCGAGGGTCGTCGTCTTATGGTCCTCATCTGATCTTGTGTGTTCATGATCTTGATGAAGATCTGCATGCCACCACAGAGGTGCCTCCCGAGCCTTGGTTCCAATGTAGATGGCTGGTGGTGTTGGAACCCGCGGGCTCAAGGGTGGCTTGCTGTGCTGGCATCGGGCAAGTTGCCCCGGCAAGGCTCTTGCTGGGGCTGTGGAGGCTGCCCCAGAAAGGGTCTTGCCAGAGGATTCCACCTCGTCCTCTTGCTCTTTTGTGCTTCTGGTCTTGGCTTTGCCTTTTTTGTCTTGCGCTTCGGCTTCCTTCCTCTGCCCTGCTTAGTGTGGCTGCGGGCGCGGCTCCGACTGCCCGTGCGCAAGTAAAGGGGTAAAAAAGAAGTGCCCCTACTTTTGTACACCGACAAACTTCATACCCATAAGTATTGCATGAGTGTTAGCAATTGTGAAAGACTAAATGATAGTTGAGTATGTGGACTTGCTGAAAATATCTTATATTGACTCTTTCCGATGTTATGATAAATTGTAATTGCTTCAATGTCAGAGATTATAGTTTGCTAGTTTTTCAATGTAGTTTTCGATTCATACTTGACATAGTGAATAGATTATTACTTTAGCATAAGATATCATATGACAATATATATATATATATATATATATATATATATATATATATATATATGTTGCTATTCTAAGAATGATCATGATGCCCTCATGTCCGTATTTTATTTTATCGACACCTCTATCTCTAAACATGTGGACATATTTTTCGATATCGGCTTCTGCTTGAGGACAAGCGAGGTCTAAGCTTGGGGGAGTTGATATGTCCATTTTGGATCATGCTTTTATATAGATATTTATTGCATTATGGGCTATTACTTCACATTGTGTCACAATACTTATGCCTTTTCTCTCTTATTTTACAAGGTTTACATGAAGAGGGAGAATGCTGGCAGCTGGAATTCTGGAGTGGAAAAGGAGCAAATATTAGAGACCTATTCTGCACAACTCCAGAAGTCCTGAAACTCCACGGAAGTCAGTTTTGGAATATATTAAAAATATTGGGTGAAGAAAGCACCAGAGGGGGGCCACCCACTGTCCACGAGGGTTGAGGGCACGCCCCCTACCTCGTGGGCCACCAGGAAGCCCCCGATGCCCATCTTTTGGTATAAGGTGTCTTTTGCCCTGGAAAAAATCATAAGGAAGCTTTCAGGAGAAGCACCGCCATTTTGAGGCGGAACCAATCTAGGGCTCCGGCGGAGCTGTTCTGCCGGGGAAACATCCCTCCGGGAGGGGGAAATCGTCACCATCGTCATCACCATCGATCCTTTCATCGGGAGGGGGTAAATATCCATCAACATGTTCACCAGTACCATCTCCTCTCAAACCCTAGTTCATCTCTTGTATCCGATCTTTGTCTCGAAACTTCAGATTGGTACCTGTGGGTTGCTAGTAGTGTTGATTACTCCTTGTTGTTGATGCTAGTTGGTTTATTCGGTGGAAGATTTGTCGGTGTACTAAAGTAGGGGTACCCTAGTATCCCGAACTTGTGCACGGGCAGTCGCAGCACCCCGCGGCAAGGCCCGCCAGGTGATCGCCAAGGCTCTCTATGGTTCCTTTGGAGCCATTCGAGAACAAAGTATTTAAGCCAAGGAGACAAGTCCCCGGCAAGAGGAGCTTGCCGGGAAGGCCGCTCGATTCACAAGACCCCGGCAAGAGGAGCTTGCCGGGAAGGCCAACCAGAGCATCTCAAAGAACCTGCCGCGACGCGCCACGTGTCCCGGCAGGACTCGGCGAGCGACATGTTCCCGGACGCGGCAAGACAACGGCCGCGGCAAGGCACTTGCCGCGGCGGGCAACCACCCTGTACCTACACTCCAGCTCACCCACCTACGTGTCGCTCCGGGACCCTTCCTGGCGTACGTGGCGGGAGGTTGTGCAGACAGTGGTACACTGTGGCATGCGGCGCTGACAAGATCGCCATCGTCGCGAGTGGTGGCGCCCCTGACGGTCCCTTTTCTGCACCGTCAGGACGACGTAGATACGCATTTAATGCCTTTGTCCCCTGCCGTCAGGGTTAGGTACGATACACTGTGTAGGTAGCTGTACCTACCACAGCATATTTCCATTTTTGTCCTTACCTACGTTGCCACCTGTTGGAGACCCCTTGAATATATAAAAGGAGGCCCATGCACAATGTAGGGGGGATCGGCCCCCGGAGAGCGATCTCTGAGAGGAAAACAGAAGAACGCTCGGTCTCGTTAGCTGCTTGAGTGTATTGTAGCACTCAGCGCTCCCGAGCAAGAACTCAATACAATCCACAAAGCAGCAGTAGGAGTGTTATCTCTTCGGAGAGCTCCGAAGCTGGGTAAAACCCCCCCGTGTGCTTCGCCTCGATCCGCTCTTCGCGCGACCTCCGCCCCCCGCCGAACCGAGAAGAGGCTCCGTCCCCATAGGTGCTCGAGGAGCCAGAAAACCCCGGCATCTTTGGCGCGCCAGGTAGGGGCTCGAGTTTGTGTGAACCTGATCCGGCGTTCATGCGAGCTAAATCTTCATCGACTTCATCGACATGCCGCCGAAGAAGAAGGCTTCGGAGGCGACTGCGCGGTCCACGTCGAATCCACCACCGCCGCAGCAAACGGCCGGTGGGGAGGACGCCGGCGGAAGAACGGGCGTCGACGAGGGATCCCACGGTGCCACCAAGTCCAAGGACAAGACCGCGCTGCTTGTCGGCGGCGTAGTCGGCTCCCACGACGACCGGGCATCCGTAGACGCACCGTGCCCTGGCCGACAGATGCGGGAGGAGATGGCGATGTGCAAGATCAGAGACGTGAGCTGTATGCCCTGGCCGACAGATGTGCACGTGCTAAGGAAGGGAGGAAACTCCCCGGACAGAACGTAGGAAGAGGAGGATCTGACAGCGATGATGCCGCCCGGGCAAGCAAAAACCGGCGGCGGAACAATAGGAAGAGGAAAGGCAAAGATGTGCTAGTTGTCGAGCAGTCTGGCAACGAAGGTGGCGCCAAGATAGCAAAGAGTAGTAGCTCCGGCAAGGAGGTTGCCGCATGCGCCAACTGCCAGGCTGTGGCCGTCGCCGACAAGCAGGACGGCACCAACAAGCAGTACTGCAAGATTCACCGCACCAAAGGCCATGACCTCCAGAGCTGCAAGAAGGTCGAGCAGCTCGTTGAGCTGCAAAAGGCTGAATACGAGCGACGCGACAAGGAGAAGGCCCAAGGAGGTGCTGGAGGATCCGGTACGAAGCGCACCGGCCGGGGGGGACGCCGCGGCAACGCCAAGCAGCAGCAAGGCGACAGACCTCCCCACGGCCGCGACATGGATGAGGATGACGACGACGACAAAGACATGGATGACGCCGAGACCAGCGAGCAGGAGTTCCAGAAAGCCACAGAAGTTTTGTGCGTTGACGGCGGTGCTTCTCTGCATACCTCACACCGCCAACTCAAGAAGTGGGTGCGGGATGTCAATGCAGCAGAACCACCCGTTGAGTCACGCAAGCTTCTGAAATGGTCCAGCACGCCTATCATCTTTGATATTGAGGACCACCCCGATCGCACAACTGCTGTCGGGTGTTTGCCGATGTTGGTCTCACCAACTATCCGCAACCTCAAGGTCACTAAGATGCTAGTTGACGGCGGGGCCGGCTTGAACCTGATCTCCTCCGCTGTGCTCCGGAGACTCCAGGTCCCTGACAGCGAGCTCGAAGAGATCGGCACGTTCCAAGGAATCAACCCGGGAAGGAGCAAGCCGAAGTGGAAGATCACGCTGCCGGTGACATTTGGCAGCGAGCTGAACTTCAGGACTGAGAGGATCACTTTCGACGTTGCTGATTTTCCATTGCCTTACAATGGAATTCTCGGCCGTCCAGCGCTCGCCAAGTTCATGGCGGCCTCTCACTACGCGTACAACATGCTGAAGATGCCAGGCCCGATAAGTGTCATCTCTGTACATGGCGACAAGAAAGACGCTCTTATCTGTGCCGACAAGATCTACCGGGAAGCAGCAGCCGCCGCAGATCGCGAGACACTTGCCGCTGAAGCTCCCGAGGGGAAGAAGAGGACCAAGTCCGGCAAGAGCTCTGATGCCCACTCCGGCAAGCACACCTCTTCGGAGTGCTGCGCTACCGTCGAGGACGCACCATCGAGCTCCACCGGCAAGTGTAAGAAGACGATGGCAGCTCCGCCAGCGACCAAGAAGGTGTCCGCCAAGGAGGACGACACTGGTGATACCTTCACCATCAGTGCCACTCTCGACCCTAAATAGGAAAGCGCGCTCGTTGCTTTCCTGTGGGCGAATGTCGATGTGTTTGCGTGGCAACCGTCTGACATCCCCGGCTTTCCCAGGAAAGTAATCGAGCACCACCTTTCCATCTATCCTCACGTGCGGCCCGTCAAGCAGAGAGTCAGGAAACAAGCAGTGGAGCGCCAAGAGTTCATTGCCGAAGAGATCAAGAAGTTGGAAGCAGCAGGCCTCGTCAGAGGAGTGCTCCATCCTACGTGGTTGGCCAATCCTGTAGTCATGCGCAAGGCAAACAGGAAATGGAGACTTTGCGTCGACTTCACCGATGTCAACAAAGCTTGTCCCAAAGACCCATTTCCCTTGCCGCGCATTGACCAGATTGTCGACTCCACAGCCGGATGCGACTTGCTTTCATTTCTTGACGCATACTCAAGATACCATCAGATCTTCATGGCAGAAGAGGATGAGGAGAAAACCGCGTTCATCACTCCATGTGGCACGTACTGTTCCGTACGAATGCCTTTCGGTTTGAAGAATGCTGGTTCAACATTCGCAAGGGTAGTCCATACTGCTTTTGAGCCGCAAATACACAGAAATGTGGAAGCCTATATGGATGACATAGTGGTCAAGAGCAGGGACAAAGCAACTCTGATTCAAGATCTAGAAGAGACTTTTGCAAATCTGCGCAAGATCAGCCTCAATCTCAACCCCGAGAAGTGCGTATTTGGAGTCCCGTCCGGCAAGCTTCTCGGATTCTTCGTGTCTCAGAGAGGAATTGAAGCAAATCCCGACAAGATCAAGGCCATTGAGCAGATTGAAGCACCGAAGCGCGTCAAGGATGTACGAAAACTTGCCGGCTGCGTGGCGGCTCTCAGCAGGTTTATCTCTAAGTCTGCTGAGCGCGCCCTGCCGTTTTTCAAAATCTTGAAAAAGGCAGGTCCAATGAAATGGACTCCGGAAGCGGAGGCTGCGCTGCAGGACTTGAAGAGATACCTGTCCTCCACTCCAATACTTGTCGCACCTAAACCACAAGAGAAGTTGCTGCTATATCTGGCGGCAACCAATCAAGTGGTTAGTGCTGCGTTAGTAGCGGAGAGAGAGGCAGATGATGAGCCAGCGACCGCGGCAAGCACATCCAGCGACAAGCAGGGGGCTTTCCCGACAAGCTCTGGTCCCGACGAAGATGGATCTGCGCAGATGTGCGAAGGGATACAGAAGAAGAAAATGGTGCAGCGCCCAGTCTACTTTGTGAGTTCCCTTCTGCAGGGGGCTAGGTCAAGGTACTATGGTGTGCAGAAGTTGCTTTTCGGCCTTCTTATGGCCTCGAGAAAGCTGCGCCATTACTTCCAAGCACACGAGATCACAGTTGTCACTCGCTTTCCGCTGAAGAGGATACTGCAGAATCCAGAAGCAACAGGCAGGATTGTTGAGTGGGCACTGGAACTGTGAAGCTTTGGCCTCAAGTTTGGGAGCACTTCAACTATTTAAAGCAGAGCATTGGCAGAATTCATAGCAGAGTGGACGCCAACACCAGACGGAAAATTCCAGAGACGAGCATCCCCATCAAGGAAGCAAACAAAGAGTGGCTGATGTACTTTGATGCTGCGTTCTCGCTGCAAGGCACCTGTGCTGGCGTGCTGCTTGTCGCACCCACCGGAGAGCACCTCAAGTACGTGGTCCAGATGCACTTTCCCAAGGAGCAAGCAACAAACAATACTGCAGAGTATGAAGGATTGCTCGCCGGTCTCAGGATCGCGGCAGACCTTGGGATCAAGCAACTCATTGTCAGCGGTGACTCACAGCTTGTCGTCCGCCAAGTGAACAAGGATTATCAGAGTCTGTTGATGGAAGCTTACGTTGATGAAGTGAGGAAGCTAGAAGAGCGCTTTGTCGGCCTACAGATGGAACATGTTCCAAGAGCTCAGAACGACATCGCTGACGGCCTGTCAAAGTGCGCGGCACTTAAGTTACCTGTGGAACCAGGGATCTTTGTGCTCAAGCTGACAAAACCATCCGTGACGCCATCAACTGGACAGAGCAAGAAGAGGAAGTTGATTTCTGGTGACTATCTTCCGGCAGAGCTTCCCGAAGCCACCGCCAAGAAGGTCCCCAAGATCAACACCAAGAGTGCTGAGGAGCAGTCTGCTCCGACAAGCCCCAGGGTTTGTTTCGTTGAAGCAGACGCTCCCGACAAGTTTTGCTCCGGCAAGCTTGCCGGGGACCATCAAGCTCTGGCTGAACCGCAGGTTCTCGCCATAGAAGCGGATGTTCCCGCAGCAGCAGATATGCCTTTAGTCCTTGTTGTCGAGCCACAGGCTCCAGCATGGGCACAGCAGATCGTCCGTTTCCTCCAGTCAGGAGAACTTCCCGAAGAGCCAGAAGAAGCGGAAAGAGTAGCCCGACAGTCTAGTATGTACCAGTTCGTTGACAACGCACTATACAGAAGAAGACTCAACGGAGTGATATTGAAGTGTATCCCCCGGGAAGATGGACAGAAGCTGTTGGCAGAGATACATGGAGGCATTTGTGGTCACCACATTGGCGCAAGAGCGCTTGCCGGCAAAGCATTCCGGCAGGGCTTCTTTTGGCCGACAGCCCTCCAGGATGCAGCTGCACAAGTAACCAAGTGTGAAGCGTGCCAGTTCCATTCCAAGCAGATACACCAGCCAGCTCAAGCTCTCCAGACGATCCCTTTATCCTGGCCATTTTCGGTCTGGGGGCTCGACATCCTCGGCCCCTTCCCCCGAGCAGTCGGGGGCTTTGAGTACTTGTACGTCGCAATCGACAAGTTCACAAAGTGACCGGAAGTGGAACCAGTGAGGAAGGTGACAGCACAGTCAGCAGTCAAGTTCTTCAGGTCGATTGTTTGCCGCTTCAGAATCCCTAACAGGATCATCACCGACAACGGTACACAATTCACGAGTCGCACCTTCGTGCAGTACGTCCAAGACCTTGGCGCCAAGGTCTGCTTCGCTTCTGTTGCTCACCCCAGGAGCAACGGTCAAGCAGAGAGGGCGAATGCTGAAGTGCTGCGTGGACTCAAGACCCGGACTTTCGACAGGATGCACAAGTGCGGAAGAAACTGGATCGAGGAGCTGCCGGTGGTTCTTTGGTTGATCAGGACGACGCCAAATCGAGCCACTAGCCAGACACCTTTCGCTCTAGTCTATGGAGCAGAGGCAGTTATCCCCACGGAACTCGTACACGGGTCACCTCGAGTGCTCGCTTATGATGAGCTTGAGCAAGAGCAGCTGCGACAAGATGACGCGCTGCTCCTTGAGGAAGACCATCTTCAGGCTGCTGTACGAGCTACTCGATACCAGCAAGCTTTGCGCCGCTACCATAGCCGCAAAGTTAAAGCTAGAAGTCTCGAGGAAGGCGACCTTGTTCTTCGGTGCATTCATTCCGCCAAGAATTCCAACAAGTTGATGCCGAAGTGGGAAGGCCCTTACCGGGTGAAACGAGTCACTAGGCCTGGCGCTGTCCGCCTTGAGACCGAGGATGGCTTTCCGGTGAGCGACTCCTGGAACATCAAGCATCTTCATAAGTTTTACCCATAAGGCACGGTTGTCGGACCCTCTCCGGCAACCACCATTTCGTACAAGTCTTGCCGCTGTTGCATGTAATCCTTTGTACAAAGTCAGGCGCAGACCCTGAGCAAAGATAAAGCGCTGCCGCCCTGAGTTTTAGCATGCATGCTGAGTCAAGTCTCGTCCTTGGTTAGGGTTGACAGTACTTAGTAGCGGCTAACCCCTAACTTAGAGGTCGAGTGTGCGTCCTTTTGTCGTTCTTTCGTTTCCCTTGGTTCGCAGGACTCGCGCACCCTGACCGGACCACTTAAGGACGAAAAGAAGAAGACGGACGGACCAACACCCGGACCCCGGCAAGCCAATGTTGCCAGGGGCTGCAACACCCCGGCAAGCCAGCGTTGCCGGGGGCTGCAAGTGCAAAGATTAGCCCACGGCGAACCGAAGTTGCCGGGGGCTGCGATCTCAGATAAGTTTTTCATCCCTTATCATGCATTCTCTTATGGGCTGGGGTATGCGAAACCTCGTTTCTTCCCAAAAGCTACCGTGCTCCCTTAACTCTAGGCCCTCGGGCTCGTTCCCGGGGCCTTATTTTGTCGTAGTCGCGGCAGCAAAGGGACGAAGCGAGGAGCCTGAACCCGTCTCCTCCCTGCCTCCGCCAAAAGCGTGAGAAAGGGCGAGCGACGTGGGAAGAAGGCAGGGCCTGCTGTCGGGAAAGGAAGTGTCTATCTTAAAGATATAAAGGATTCGCTCCTTGACATGGGTTCCACCCACGAGACAAGTGACCCGTCAAGCACCCCCTTTTCATTAAAGAGCATTCCACTCAGGTACAATTCATAAGAGGATGAAAAACATGAATAATGGGATTACAAGCTTTAAATGCAACTAAGGCCTGAGGGCTTACAAATTAAAAAGAGATAAGGTGCCCGTAATCCCTCTCTTGTCCCTCTCTTCAGGAGGCAGGTCAAGGAGGCGAAAAGGGCAAAAGGGGCGCCTAGAAAAGCTACGGATGGCAGAAGACACCAAGAGAACGTCTCGGCAGCATGGTGATGGCGGCGCCGGAGGCAGAGCTCGAAGACGAGGCGGCAGGACGTCAGCACGCTGTCGAGGGCATCGTGCCCTCGTACTCCGAGTTGACGGCCTTGCCGCCTGCCCTCTTACTCTTCCGCATCCCCCCTACGCCAGCCGCCCAAGGAGACGACCCTGAGGAGCTCCAGGAGCCAGCGACGCGGATGATGGGGTCGCCGGTGCCACGCGGAGCGGCACCCGACACCTAGTCGGACCCGTCATCCCGCCGCCCGCCGCCCTCGTCGTCGCTGTCGCTGTCCTCCTCGTCACTCCCGCCCGAGGAGGAGCCTTCGCTATCGGAGGATCTCTGCACGCAGCACCGTGCCCGAGTCCCGAAGCACCCGAAGACCTTGACGGAGAGGAGACCGCCCTCCATCAGCTTAAAATGGAGGGTGAGCCCCGCGGTCAAGCTGTGGATGCGGGTGAACGTCTTCCACCCTCGACCAAGATACATCACATTAGGGGCCGGGAAATCAACGCGGACTCGCGTACCGCTGATTCCACAACCCCTCATGTGCAACCTCATTGTCTCGGGCGGATCCAACTCCATCTCGCTCGCAAACAGAGTCGGGAGACAAAGGCGACGACGAGGCGGCCGACGCAGCCTGACGAAGAACTCGCAAGGGTCGTCCCCGATATGGTCCGCCACGGGGAGAGGATCTGCTGGCAGAGGCGAGGCCGGCGGACTGCCTCGCCCACCTCTTCCCCGACCGCCTCGGCCTCGCCCTCGACCTCGCCCGCAGCCTCGTCCCCTCCCTCTTCCCCTTGCGGCTGGCTCTGCCACCACAGGGGCGGGGGGAGGAGGGACGCGTTGCCTAGCGGCAACCCTCGTCGCCACCGTCGAAGGACCAGGGTTCCCTTTCTCCATGGCGAATGAGAGAGAGGGAAGCAGAAGCTAAAGAAAGGAGGAGATGAGAGAATGCGGGTTTCCGTCCCCCTATCCTGCTCCTTATAAAGGAGCGGGGTGGGGGCTCGGCCGCCCCGCTCAGACAATCGAGACGCAGAAGGCGCAGGGAACTGGGCCCGACCCGCTGCCTCGACCCGTGACGACCCGGTTTCCCGCCTCCACCGTTCGCCACTCCAAGCGCATGGAGGCCGTGTGGCAAGAGTGCAGAGTTGAGGCGTCGGATGAGGCGACCTCTCTCCACCCCATGATCATGGGGGGTGGATGCCTCGAAGAGCACGCCTCCAGGCCTCCACGCCTCCCTCTGTTTATGAGGAAGATACGAACCGCCAGGAGGCGGGCGTTTCGTTTTTTCGAATAAAGAAACCACCCACGACCTCTCCCACGACGCCGCAATCGACGCGTGCTGTTCGGGGAGGACGCGGTGGATACGGAGCAAGGTGCGACGTGACCCAGGCCGTGCGTGCCCGTGCCCTGTTTTGGGCCTGGCCCAACAGCGCTCGGCACCATGTGTGGCCCAGGCCCGGCGGCTCCTGTCGTTGTACTAAAGTAGGGGTACCCTAGTATCCCGAACTTGTGCACGGGCAGTCGCAGCACCCCGCGGCAAGGCCCGCCAGGTGATCGCCAAGGCTCTCTATGGTTCCTTTGGAGCCATTCGAGAACAAAGTATTTAAGCCAAGGAGACAAGTCCCCGGCAAGAGGAGCTTTCCGGGAAGGCCGCTCGAGGCACAAGACCCCGGCAAGAGGAGCTTGCCGGGAAGGCCAACCAGAGCATCTCAAAGAACCTGCAGCGACGCGCCACACGTCCCGGCAGGACTCGGCGAGCGACAAGTTCCCGGACGCGGCAAGACAATGACCGCGGCAAGGCACTTGCCGCGGCGGGCAACCACCCTGTACCTACGCTCCAGCTCACCCACCTACGTGTCGCTGCGGGACCCTTCCTGGCGTACGTGGCGGGAGGCTGTGCAGCCAGGGGTACACCGTGGCATGCGGCGCTGACAAGATCGCCATCATGGCGAGCGGTGGCGCCCCTGACGGTCCCTTTTCTGCACCGTCAGGACGATGTAGATAGGCATTTAATGCCTTTGTCCCCTGCCGTCAGGGTTAGGTACGATACATTGTGTAGGTAGCTGTACCTACCACAGCATATTTCCATTTTTGCCCTTACCTACGTTGCCACCTGTTGGAGACCCCTTGAACATATAAAAGGAGGCCCATGCACAACGTAGGGGGGATCAGCCCCCGGAGAGCGATCTCTGAGAGGAAAACAGAAGAACGCTCGGTCTCGTTAGCTGCTTGAGTGTACTGTAGCACTCAGCGCTCCCGAGCAAGAACTCAATACAATCCACAAAGCAGCAGTAGGAGTGTTATCTCTCCGGAGAGCTCCGAAGCTGGGTAAAAAAACCCCGGGTGCTTCGCCTCGATCCGCTCTTCGCGTGACCTCCGCCCCCCGCCGAACCGAGAAGGGGCTCCGTCCCCATAGGTGCTCGAGGAGCCAGAAAACCCCGACAAGATTATATGTTCAGATCCTTTATGCACATCAATAACCCTCTGATTATGAACATGAATATAATTTGTGAGTAGTTACATTTGTTCCTGAGGACATGGGAGAAGTCTTGTTATAGGTAGTCATGTGAATTTGGTATTCGTTTGATATTTTGATGAGATGTATGTTGTCTTTCCTCTAGTGGTGTTATGTGAACATCGACTACATGACACTTCACCATTGTTTGGGCCTAGGGGAAGGCATTGGGAAGTAATAAGTAGATGACGGGTTCTAGAGTGATAGAAGCTTAAACCCTAGTTCATGCGTTGCTTCGTAAGGGGCTGATTTGGATCCATATGTTCCATGCTATGGTTAGGTTTACCTTAATTCTGCTTTCGTAGTTGCAGATGCTTGCATGGGGGGGTTAACCATAAGTGGGATGCTTGTCCAAGGAAGGGCAGTACCCAAGCACCGGTCCAACCACATATCAAATTATCAAAGTAACGAACACAAATTATATGGGCACGATGAAAACTAGCTTGACGACAATTCCCATGTGTCCTCGGGAGCTCTTTCCTTTATATAAGAGTTTTTCCAGGCTTGTCCTTTGCTACAAACAGGATTGGGCCACCTTGCTGCACCTTGTTTACTTTTATTACTTGTTACCCGTTAGGAATTACCTTATCACAAAACTATCTGTTACCGATAATTTCAGTGCTTGCAGAGAATACCTTACTGAAAACCGTTTGTCATTTCCTTCTGCTCCTCATTGGGTTCGACACTCTTTACTTATCTAAAGGACTACGATAGATCCCCTATACTTGTGGGTCATCAGTGTCATGTGTCTTGGTGACCGATGAGCTATTCGACTTAATGAGGCCGCCCTATACCTCGGCTGCTAGGGCCGCGCTGTGCTCCTCAGTACGGAGGGAGCGCTCCATATTTCCATTTACTGTGATGACGCCACATGGTTCGGGCATTTTGAGCTTCAAATAAGTATAGTCTCGGACTGCATTAAGGCGGGCGAAAGCAGTTCGTCCCAGCAGTGCATGATAACCACTTCGAAAAGGGACGATGTCGAAGATCAATTCTTCGCTTCGAAATTTGTCTAAAGAGCCGAAGTCCAGTGTTAAGGAGCCCGTGCAACGGGCCTCCACGCCGGGTATCACTCCTTTAAAGGTAGTGTTTCTAGGCTTGATTCTTGATGGGTCGATACCCATCTTATGGTTTAGACTGCTGCCGCCGTCCATTAGGACTCGAGTGAGATGGTATCCGTCGATGATGGGATCGAGCACCAGGGCCGCCGAACCTCCGTGACGGATACTGGTTGGGTGGTCCCTTTGACCAAAGGTGATCGGACAAGCCGACCATGGGTTGAATTTTGGGGCGATAGGCTCTACGGCGTAAACGTCCCTTAATGCGCATTTGCGCTCGCTCTTGGGAATGTGAGTGACATATATCATGTTCACTGTCTTCACCTCGGTGGAAAACTTCTTCTGTCCTCCGGTGTTTGGAGGGCGGGGCTCATCATCGTCCTTGCTTTGAAGTCCTTTCCCTTTGTGTTCGGTATTTAACTTACCGGCCTGTTCAAAAACCCATCAGTTTCATTTGGTGTAGTTGGCAGGCTTGTCAGGGGTGCCATGGATCTGGCAGGGCCTATCTAGTATTTTGTACAAACTGGATGGACCGTCTCTATTTCCTTTGAACGGCTTCTTCCATTGAGCGGGTTTTGAGCCACTGAATTCGGTGTTTACTGCCGTATCCTTTGTTTCTTCATTGTTGTTCCGACACTTATTTTTGCTGTGTCGTGGCCTTCCGTTGCCATCCCTGGCCTCACAGGTGCTGGGGTCGCTGGTACTATTGCTTCTACGAGCCAAGCAACTATCTTCGCCCGCACAGAAGCGAGTCATGAGTGTAGTAAGAGCTGCCATAGTCTTCAGCTTTTCCTGACCGAGGTGTCGGGCAAGCCATTCGTCACGAACGCTGTACTGAAATGCCACTAAGGCCTCGGCGTCCGAACAATCGACGATTTGGTTCTTTTTGGTTAAGAACCAATTCCAAAGTTTACGGGCTGACTCTCCAGGTTGCTGGAATATGTGACTCAGGTCATCAGCATCTGATGGCCGGACATAAGTGCCCTGAAAGTTGTCCCAAAAAGCGTCCTCTAGTTCTCCAATGGAGTTCTCTAGGAGGCTGTTCAACCAGTGCCATGCTGGTCCTTTTATCTTTAGAGGGAGGTATTTGATGGCGTGGAGATCATCTCCGCGAGCCATGTGAATGTGGAGAAGAAAATCTTCAATCCATACAGCAGGATCTGTCGTTCCATCGTAGGGCTCGATGTTTACGGTTTAAACCCTTTCGGAAACTGGTGCTTCATTACCTCATCGGTAAAGCACATGGGGTGTGTGGCACCTCTATACCGGGCGACATCATGGTGGATTTCGGATGACATATGAGCTCGGTGTTGATCCCGGACTTGATTATGTTTGTCGCGTCAGGCTTGATGGCGGTCGTCTCGTGTTGGGGCATGTCCTCTTGATCCGTAAATTGATCTGGTCTAGCCGGCTCTATTGGTCAAGTCCTGACGTAAGTCGTACGTGTAGCCGGGAGCGGCTGTCTCTCTGCCTCTAAGGTGAGGGGGCACAGGCTGCTATTCGGCATAATTGGCCATTTTATCCCGCCCATGTGTTGGCCGGTCCGGTTGATCAACATGATTGTATTTTGACGGTATTGGCACAAGGGCCTCGTCGTCGAACTACGGTAGTAACCTATGTTTGGGGTAAATTTTTGTTTGGTGCTCGAAGCCATATCCTTCTCCGGCAGCCAGGACCTGGGTCCATCTATCGTTGAGTGTAACTTGTTCAGCTTGGACCTGCTGTTGTTTCTTTTTCAGGCTCTGCGCGGTGGCGATGAGCTGTCACTTGAAGTGTTCTTGCTCAAGGGGTTCCTCTGGGACGATGAATTCTTCGTTACGGAGGCTAACATCCTCTTTGGAGACAGGTAATAAGTAGTTGCTATCTTCCGAATCCTCGTGATCGTCAAGTTCATCAAGGTTGACTTGACCCTCTTCTATCTCATCCTGCTCGAACGCAGGCTCTAATATGTCTACGTCGTATCTATAATTTTTTATTGTTCCATGCCAATAGTCTACAAGTTTTACATACTTTTGGCAACTTTTTATACTATTTTTGGGACTAACATATTGATCCAGTGCCCAGTGCTAGTTCCTGTTTGTTGCAAGTTTTCTGTTTCGCAGAAAATCCATATTAAACAGAGTCCAAACGCGATAAAAACTTCTGGAGATTTTTTTGGAATATATGTGATTTTTGGGAAAAAGAATCAATGTGAGATGATGCCCGAGGAGTCCACGAGGCAGGGGGCGCGCCCCAGGGGGTAGGGCGCGCCCTAGGCCCTCGTGGACACTCCGTAAGGCAGTTGGTGCCCTTCTTTTGCCGCAAGAAAGCCAATAACCGGATAAAAATCGTGTCTAAATTTCAGCCCAATCGAAGTTATGGATCTCCGGGAATTTAAGAAACGGTGAAAGGGCAAAATCAGGGAGCGCAGAAACAGAAGGAAACAGAGAGAGAGAGAGAGAGAGAGAGAGAGAGAGAGAGAGAGAGAGAGATCCTATGTCGGAGGGGCTCCCTCCCCTCCGCCACCATGGAAGCAAAGGACCAGAGGGGAAACCCTTCTCCCATCTAGGGGGAGGTCAAGGAAGAAGAAGAAGGGTGGCTCTCTCCCCCTCTCTCCCGGTGGCGCCAGAACGTCACCGGGGCCATCATCGCCACAATGATCTACACCAACAACTTCACCGCCGTCATCACCAACTCTTCCCCCCTCTATGTAGTGGTGTAACCCCTCCTTTACCCGCTGTAATCTCTACTTAAACATGGTTGTCAATGCTATATATTATTTCCCAATGATGTATGGCTATCCTATGATGTTTGAGTAGATCCGTTTTGTCCTATGGGTTCATTGATGATCGTGATTGGTTTGAGTTGCATGTTTTATTATTGGTGTTGTCCTATGGTGATCTCCGTGTCGTGCAAGCGTGAGGGATCCCCGCTGTAGGGTTTGCAATATGTTCATGATTTGCTTATGGTGGGTGGCATGAGTGACCGAAGCACAGACCCGAGTAAGTAGGTTGTTCGCGTATGGGAATAAAGAGGACTTGATACTTTAATGCTATGGTTGGGTTTTACCTTAATGATCTTTAGTAGTTGCGGATGCTTGCTAGAGTCCCAATCATAAGTGCATATGATCCAAGGAGAGAAAGTATGTTAGCTTATGCAACTCCCTCATATAAACTTGCAATAGTGATTATCTGTCTAGTTATCGATTGCCTAGGGACAAATAACTTTCTTGTGTGACAAAAAGCTCTCTACTAAAACTAACTTAGTTGTGTCTTCATCTAAACAGCCCCTACTTTTTATTTTAGCGCTCTTTATTATCTTGCAAACCTATCCTATCACACCTACAAAGTACTTCTAGTTTCCTAATTGTTCTAGGTAAAGCGAACATTAAGCATGCGTAGAGTTGTATCAGTGGTCGATAGAACCTGAGGGAATATTTGTTCTACCTTTAGCTCCTTGTTTGGTTCGACACTCTTACTTATTGAAATAGGCTACAATTGATCCCCTATACTTGTGGGTTATCAAGACCTTTTTTCTGGCGCCATTGCCGGGGAGCAATAGCGCGGGGTGAATATTCTCGTGTGTGCTTGTTTGCTTTATCACTAAGTGGATTTTATTTGCTGTTCTAAGTTGTTCTCTATCTTTAGTTATGGATATGGAGCACGAAATACCAAAAAAATTAGGTTTACTTGCTACTCATGGAGATGGCGAACCTCCTAAAACCCTCGATGCTCATTATGTGAAAGATATTATGCACTACTTTAATAATCCCAAGAAAACCCCATTCAATTATGTAATGGGAGACACGTTGGATCAACGTGAATACTTTAGGGATTATCGCTTGACTCAAAAAGGGAAACTATTATGGGATCAAATCTATATGTTGCGTTCGTATGCTCGGGATCTATGCTTGAGACATGATTATACTTGTTGCTCTAGGATGAAGGATCCACACCTTCCCTTTTCATGCAAATTTAATGATAATGAAACCTTAGCTTATTATGCTAATGATATATATGATTACTATGATGTGGAACGAATAGAAGAATTTGTTGCTTTTAAAGGTTCTTGTGAAATTGAATCTTTGTTTAAAGAGTTTAAAGATTTTGATGATTCAGTTTATAGACCTGAAAATTTAGCTATCCTTAAATATTGCTACGAGAACTATAAATACAATTATGATATTGATGAATTTATTGAGAAAGTCTCCGCTGTCCAAAAAGAGACTAATATTTTGCATGAGTCTATGGAAGAAGAAATTGATGAAACTCTGAGCTCATTGGATGAAAAAGATGATGAGCAGGGCGAAGAACAAAAGGAGGAAGATCGGATTAGCTACCTGTGCCCACCTTCTAATGAGAGTAACTCTCAAACTCATACATTATTTAATGTCCCTTCATTCTTACTGAAGGATGAATGCCATGATAATTACTATGATCCCGTTGATTCGTTTGAAATATCCCTTTTTGATGAACTTGATGCTTGCTATTCTTGTGGTCAAGATGCCAATATGAATTATGCTTATGGAGATGAACTTGCTATTGTTCCTTATGTTAAACATGAAATTGTTGCTATTGCATCCACACATGATAGTCCTATTATATTTTTGAATTCTCCAAACTACACTATATTAGACAAGTTTGCACTTATTAAGGATTATTTTGATGGGTTGCCTTTTACCGTTGCACATGATGATTTTGATGAATATAATATGCATGTGCTTGATGCTCCTACTTGCAATGATTATGAGAGGGGAACTACATATCCGCCTCTCTATATTTCCAACACGATAAAATTGCAAGAAACTTCTTATGCTATCCATTGAACAATACTTGATGTGCATGAATTGTTCTTGTATGACATGCCGATGCATAGGAAGAGAGTTATACTTCGTCATTGCTTGATATATGTTGCTTTGTGGTCACTACTAAATGCAAAATCATTGCTAATTCAAATTGGCTTTGATATACCTTGGGATCTGGGTGGATTCATTACTCGAGCACCTTATGCCTAGCTTAATGGCTTTAAAGAAAGCGCTGCCAGGGAGACAACCCGGATGTCTTAGAGAGTCACTTGTTTCTATTAAGTGCTTTTATAAAGTTTAAAAACAAAAAAAATAAAGAGCGGCACCCAAAACTTTTCAAAAAGGAAAGTGAAAGTGAGAGAGACATGCATTGTTGAAGTGAGGGAGCTCCTTGAACTTTGTTCATGCTCACGGAAACTTTGTGAATCTTGACTACAGAAACTTTTCAGCAAAAATAATTATCCCCTTGTACAATTCCACTGTATTACAAAAATAATGTGCCAAGATTTTCCTTTAGGATGTTTAGATTGCTTGTTGGTTTGTGCGGTGCAAAACAGAAAATTTGGCTATACTGTGTGATTTTACATTTTTTACTGGAACATCAAACGGTTCTGAAAATTTTTGCATTGTCTTTCTATGCAAATTGTTTATTTTTCCTAAAATTTTAAATTTTTTGGAGTACCAGAAGTATGGTGGATGTTCAGATTACTACAGACTGTCCTATTTAAGACAAATTCTGTTTTTGATGCATCGTTTTGGTCGTTTTGATGAAATTATCGATTGTATCGGTGGTATAAGCCATGGAAAAGTTATATTACAGTAGCTACAATGCAAAAATAAAATATGAATGAGTTTGCAACAGTACTTAGAGTAGTGATTTACTCTATTATACTAACGGATCTTACCGAACTTTCTGTTTAGTTTTGTGTGGATGAAATGATCAAAGATCGAGGAGGTCTTGATATGAGGAGAAGGAGGAGAGGCAAGAGCTCAAGCTTGGGGATTCCCAAGGCACCCCTAGTAAATATTCAAGTAGACTCAAGCGTCTAAGCGTGGGGATGCCCCGGAAGGCATCCCATCTTTCTTAAACAAGTACCGGTATGTTTTCGGTTTCGTTTCGTTCATGTGATATGTGCAAATCTTGGAGCGTCTTTTGCATTTAGTTTTCACTTTTCTTTGATGCACCATGCTGGTATGAGATAGTCCTTGGTTGATTTATAGAATGCTCTTTGAACTTCACTTATATCTTTTGAGTATGGCTTTGTAGAATGCTTCATGTGCTTCACTTATAACTTTTGAAGTTTGGATTGCCTATTTCCCTACACATAGAAAACCGCCATTTGTAGAACGCTCTTTTGCTTCACTTATATTTGTTAGAGCGTGGGTATATCTTTTGTAGAAAGAACTAAATTCTCTTGCTTCACTTATATCTATTTAGAGAGTTGATAGGAATTGGTCATTGAGGGAGTCCTGGATTAGGGGGTGCCCGGCTAGCCGGACTATGACCTTTGGCTGGACTCCTGGACTATGAAGATACAAGAATGAAGACTTCGTCCCGTATCCAGATGGGACTTTCCTTGGCATGGAAGGCAAGCTTGGCGATACGGATATGTAGATCTCCTTCCGTTGTAACCGACTCTGTGTAACCCTAACCCTCTCCGGTGTGTATATAAACCGGAGGGTTTTAGTCCGTAGGACGAACAACAATCATACCATAGGCTAGCTTCTAGGGTTTAGCCTCTCTGATCTCGTGGTAGATCTACTCTTGTACTACCCATATCATCAATATTAATCAAGCAGGAGTAGGGTTTTACCTCCATCGAGAGGGCCCGAACCTGGGTAAAAACATCGTGTCCCTTGTCTCCTGTTACCATCCGCCTAGACGCATAGTTCGGGACCCCTACCCGAGATCTGCCGGTTTTGACACTGACATTTTTGCTTTCATTGAGAGTTCCTCTGTGTCGTCACTTTTAGGCCCGATGGCTCCTCCGATCATCAACGGTGATGCGGTCCTGGGCGAGACTTTTCTCCCCGGACAGATCTTCGTATTCGGCAGCTTTCCACTGCGGGCGAATTCGCTTGGCCATCTAGAGCAGATCGAAAGCTACGCCCCTGGCCATCAGGTCAGATTTGGAAGTTTGAACTACACGGCTGATATCCGCGGAGACTTGATCTTCGACGGATTCGAGCCACAGCCGGGCGCACCGCACTGTCACGAAGGGCATGATCTAGCTCTGCCGCCGGACAGTGCCCTGGAGGCCGCACCTGTGTCCGCTCCGACCCTTAGCTCGGAGCCGATTGCACCAATCGAGGACGAGTGGCTGGACACCGCCTCGGGGGCTGCAATCTCTACAGCGATTGAGCCGAACACCAGCCTTACCCTCTGCGAAGCCCGTGACTCCAAGGTGCCAGACTCCTCTCCGGACTCCGAGCCCTCCGCGCCCTTGCCAATCGAATCCGATTGGGAGCCGATCATGGAATTCACCGCCGCGGATATCTTTTAGCACTCGCCCTTCGGCAATATTCTGAATTCACTAAGGTCTCTCTCTTTGTCAGGAGAGTCCTGGCCGGATTATGGCCAACCGGATTGGGATGCGGACGACGAAGAAATTCGATGCCCACCCACCACCCACTTCGTAGCCACTATCGATGATTTAACTGACATGCTAGACTTCGACTCCGAAGACATCGGCAGTATGGACGACGATGTAGGAGACGAACAGGAACCAGCGCCTATAGGGCACTAGAAAGCCACCTCGTCATATGACATATATATGGTGGATACACCCAAAGAAGGTAATGGCGACGGAACAACGAGGGATGACCCCTCCAAGAAACAACCAAAGCGTCTGCGTCAGCGGCGCCGCTCTAAGTCCCGCCAACGCAAAAACGGTGAAACCGGCACCAGAGACAATAACACCCCGGACAGTGCCAAAGACAACTCCCTCCAGCAATACTCAGCGCGGGAGGATGGAGAAGCCAGCCCTCGTGAGAGGGCGGCAGACAGAGAGGAGGAGGATGATAATTATATGCCTCCCTCCAAAGACGAGGCAAGCCTCAGCGATGACGAATTTTTCGTGCCTGAGGATCCCGCCGAACAAGATCACTTTAGGCGCAGGCTTATGGCCACGACAAGCAGCCTTAAGAAAAAATAGCAACAACTTAGAGCTGATCAAGATTTGCTAGCCGACAGATGGACTGAAGTCCTTGCGGACGAAGAGTATGAACTCAGCGTCCCTCCAAGAGCTACCCAAAGCGCATGCTGCTACTCCGATTAGAGGAGGAAGCACCTAAACCTACATCACCAGTGCATGACACGGCCGATCGGCCACCTCGTGGCCGCGACAGAGAGGCCTCACGGCCCTCCGCTCAAGCCGCACCCCGGCGTCGCTCAAAAAACACCAAGGCACGGGGAAACACGCTAGACCTGCGCGATATGTTGGAGGACAAGGCAAGGCAAACAAGATCGATCTACGGATCGCGTGGGCGCCCCACGACTCGAGACGATAACCGTCACGCCAAATACAACAAATCCGGCCGGGTCGAACATAGCAGACAAAGCTCATTTGAGCTACGTCGTGATATAGCCCAGTACAGAGGCGCCACAGACCCACTATGCTTCACAGATGAAGTAATTGTTGGGGAACGTAGTAATTTCAAAAAAATTCCTACGCACATGCAAGATCATGGTGATGCATAGCAACGAGAGGGGAGAGTGTTGTCTACGTACCCTCGTAGACCGAAAGCGGAAGCGTTATATCAACACGGTTGATGTAGTCGTACGTCTTCACGATCCGACCGATCCGAGCACCGAAAGCATGGCACCTCCGAGTTCTAGCACACGTTCAGCTCGATGACGATCCCCGGACTCCGATCCAGCAAAGTGTCGGGGATGAGTTCCGTCAGCACGACGGCGTGGTGACAATCTTGATGTTCTACCGTCGCAGGGCTTCGCCTAAGCACCGCTACAATATTATCGAGGGTTATGGTGGAGGGGGGCACCGCACACGGCTAAGAGAACGATCACGAAGACCAACTTGTGTGTCTAGAGGTGCCCCCCTACCCCCGTATATAAAGGAGCAAGGGGGGAGGCCGGACGGCCCTAGCAGGGCGCGCCAGGAGGAGGAGTCCTCCTCCTAGTAGGAGTAGGACTCCCCTCTTTCCTACTCCTACTAGGAGGGGAAAGGAAGGGGAGAGGGAGAAGAAAAGGGGGGCGCCGCCCCCATCTCCTAGTCCAATTCGGACCAGAGGGGGAGGGGGCGCGGCCCACCCTGGCCGCCCCTCTCTCTCTCCACTAGGGCCCATAAGGCCCATTACTTCTCCCGGGGGGTTCCGGTAACCCTCCGGCACTCCGGTTTTCTCCGAAATCACCTAGAACACTTCTGGTGTCCGAATATAGCCGTCCAATATATCGATCTTTATGTCTCGACCATTTCGAGACTCCTCTTCATGTCCGTTATCACATCCGGGACTCCGAACAAACTTCGGTACATCAAAATATATAAACTCATAATGAAACTATCATCATAACGTTAAGCGTGCGGACCCTACGGGTTCGAGAACAGTGTAGACATGACCGAGACACGTCTCTGGTCAATAACCAATAGCGGAACCTGGATGCTCATATTGGCTCCTACATATTCTACGAAGATGTTTATCGGTCAGACCGCATAACAACATACGTTGTTCCCTTTGTCATCGGTATGTTACTTGCCCGAGATTCGATCGTCGGTATCTCAATACCTAGTTCAATCTCGTTACCGGCAAGTCTCTTTACTCGTTTCATAATACATCATCTCGCAACTAACTCATTAGTAGCAATGCTTGCAAGGCTTATGTGATGTGCATTACCGAGAGGGCCCAGAGATACCTCTCCGACAATCGGAGTGACAAATCCTAATCTCGAAATACGCCAACCCAACATGTACCTTTGGAGACACATGTAGAGCTCCTTTATAATCACCCAGTTACGTTGTGACGTTTGGTAGCACACAAAGTGTTCCTCCGGTAAACGGGAGTTGCATAATCTCATAGTCATAGGAACATGTATAAGTCATGAAGAAAGCAATAGCAACATACTAAACGATCGGGTGCTAAGCTAATGGAATGGGTCATGTCAATCACATCATTCTCCTAATGATGTGATCCCGTTAATCAAATGACAACACATGTCAATGGTTAGGAAACATTACCATCTTTGATTAATGAGCTAGTCAAGTAGAGGCATATTAGTGACGTTTAGTTTTGTCTTTGTATTCACACAAGTATTATGTTTCCGGTTAATACAATTCTAGCATGAATAATAAACATTTATCATGATATAAGGAAATAAATAATAACTTTATTATTGCCTCTAGGGCATATTTCCTTCAGTCTCCCACTTGCACTAGAGTCAATAATCTAGATTACACAGTAATGATTCTAACACCCATGGAGCTTTGGTGTTGATCATGTTTTGCTCGTGGAAGTGGCTTAGTCAACGTGTCTGCTACATTCAGATCCGTATGTATCTTGCAAATCTCTATGTCTCCCATCTGGACTAGATCCCGAATGGAATTGAAGCGTCTCTTGATGTGCTTGGTTCTCTTGTGAAATCTGGATTCCTTTGCCAAGGCAATTGCACCAGTATTGTCACAAAAGATTTTTATTGGACCCGATGCACTAGGTATGACACCTAGATCAGATATGAACTCCTTCATCCAGACTCCTTCGTTTGCTGCTTCCGAAGCAGCTATGTACTCCGCTTCACATGTAGATCCCACCACGACGCTTTGTTTAGAACTGCACCAACTGACAGCTCCACCGTTTAATGTAAATACGTATTTGGTTTGCGATTTAGAATCATCCGGATCAGTGTCAAAGCTCCTGGATTACTTTTCAGGTATTTCAGGATGTTCTTGACCGCTGTCCAGTGATCCACTCCTGGATTACTTTGGTACCTCCCTGCTAGACTTATAGCAAGACACACATCAGGTCTGGTACACAGCATTGCATACATGATAGAGCCTATGGCTGAAGCATAGGGAACATCCTTCATTTTCTCTCTATCTTCTGCAGTGGTCGGGCATTAAGTCTTACTCAATTTCACACCTTGTAACACAGGCAAGAATCCTTTCTTTGCTTGATCCATTTTGAACTTTTTCAAAACTTTGTCAAGTTATGTGCTTTGTGAAAGTCCTATTAAGCGTCTTGATCTATCTCTATAGATATTAATGCCCAATATGTAAGCAGCTTCACCGAGGTCTTTCATTGAAAAACTCTTATTCAAGTATCCCTTTATGCTATCCAGATATTCTATATCATTTCCGATTAGTAATATGTCATCTACATATAATATCAGAAATGCTACAGAGCTCCCACTCACTTTCTTGTAAATACAGGCTTCTCCAAAAGTCTGTATAAAACCAAATGCTTTGATTACACTATCAAAGCGTTTATTCCAACTCCGAGAGGCTTGCACAAGTCCATAAATGGATCGCTGGAGATTGCACACTTTGTTAGCTCCCTTTGGATCGACAAAACCTTCTGGTTGCATCATATACAACTCTTCTTCCAGGAATCCATTCAGGAATGCAGTTTTGACATCCATCTGCCAAATTTCATAATCATAAAATGCGGCAATTGCTAACATGATTCGGACAGACTTAAGCATCGCTATGGGTGAGAAGGTCTCATCGTAGTCAAATCCCTTGAACTTGTCGAAAACCTTTTGCGACAAGTCGAGCTTTGTAAACAGTAACATTACCATCAACGTCAGTCTTCATCTTGAAGATCCATTTATTCTCAATTGCTTGCCGATCATCAGGCAAGTCAACCAAAGTCCATACTTTGTTCTCATACATGGATCCCATCTCAGATTTCATGGCTTCAAGCCATTTTGCGGAATCTGGGCTCACCATCGCTTCTTCATAGTTCGTAGGTTCGCCATTATCTAGTAGCATGACTTCCAGAACAGGATTACCGTACCACTCTGGTGCGAATCTTACTCTGTTTGATCTACGAGGTTCAGTAGTGACTTGTTCTGAAGTTTCATGATCATTATCATTAGCTTCCACACTGATTGGTGTAGGTGTCACAGAAACCGGTTTTTGTGATGTACTACTTTCCAATAAGGGAGTAGGTACAGTTACCTCATCAAGTTCTACTTTCCTCCCACTCACTTCTTTTGAGAGAAACTCCTTCTCTAGAAAGTTTCCGAATTTAGCAACAAAAGTCTTGCCTTCGGATCTGTGATAGAAGGTGTATCCAACAGTTTCCTTTGGATATCCTTTGAAGACACATTTCTCCGATTTGGGTTCGAGCTTATCAGGTTGAAGTTTTTTCACATAAGCATCGCAGCCCCAAACTTTAAGAAACGACAACTTTGGTTTCTTACCAAACCATAGTTCATAAGGGGCCGTCTCAACGGATTTTGATGGTGCCCTATTTAACGTGAATGCGGCCGTCTCTAAAGCATAACCCCAAAACGATAGCTGTAAATCAGTAAGAGACATCATAGATCGCACCATATCTAGTAAAGTACGATTACGACATTCGGACACACCATTACGCTCTTGTGTTCCGGGTGGCGTGAGCTGTAAAACTATTCCTCATTGTTTCAAATGTACACCAAACTCGTGACTCAAATATTCTCCTCCACGATCAGATCGTAGAAATTTTATTTTCTTGTTACGATTTTCAACTTCACTCTGAAATTCTTTGAACTTTTCAAATGTTTCAGACTTATGTTTCATTAAGTAGATATACCCGTATCTGCTTAAGTCATCTGTGAAGGTGAGAAAATAACGATATCCGCCACGAGCTTCAACATTCATCGGACCACATACATCTGTATGTATGATTTCCAACAAATCTGTTGCTCTCTCCATAGTACCGGAGAACGGTGTTTTTGTCATCTTGCCCATAAGGCACGGTTCGCAAGTACCAAGTCATTCATAATCAAGTGGTTCCAAAAGTCCATTAGTATGAAGTTTCTTCATGCGCTTTACACCGATATGACCCAAACGGCAGTGCCACAAATAAGTTGCACTATCATTATCAACTCTGCATCTTTTGGCTTCAACATTATGAATATGTGTGTCACTACTATCAAGATTTAATAAGAATAGACCACTCTTTAAGGGTGCATGACCATAAAAGATATTACTCATATAAATAGAACAACCATTATTCTCTGATTTAAATAAATAACCGTCTCGCATCAAACAAGATCCAGATATAATGTTCATGCTCAACACTGGCACCAAATAACAATTATTTAGGTCTAATACTAATCCCGAAGGTAGATGTAGAGGTAGCGTGCCGACCGCAATCACGTCGACTTTGGAACAATTTCCCACGCGCATCGTGACCTCGTCCTTAGCCAATCTTCGCTTAATCCGTAGTCCCTGTTTCGAGTTGCAAATATTAGCAACAGAACCAGTATCAAATACCCAGGTGCTACTGCGAGCATTAGTAAGGTACACATCAATAACATGTATATCACATATACCTTTGTTCACCTTGCCATCCTTCTTATCTGCCAAATACTTGGGGCAGTTCTGCTTCCAGTGACCAGTCTGCTTGCGGTAGAAGCACTCAGTTTCAGGCTTAGGTCCAGACTTGGGTTTCTTCTCTTGAGCAGCAACTTGCTTGCTGTTCTTCTTGAAGTTCCCCTTCTTCTTCCCTTTGCCTTTTTTCTTGAAACTAGTGGTCTTATTGACCATCAACACTTGATGCTCCTTCTTGATTTCTACCTCCGCAGCTTTCAGCATTGCGAAGAGCTCGGGAATTGTCTTATCCATCCCTTGCATATTATAGTTCATCACGAAGCTCTTTTAGCTAGGTGGAAGTGATTGGAGAATTCTGTCAATGACGCAATCATCTGGAAGATTAACTCCCAATTGAATCAAGTGATTATTATACCCAGACATTTTGAGTATATGCTCACTGACAGAACTGTTCTCCCCCATCTTGCAGCTATAGAACTCATTGGAGACTTCATATCTCTCAATCCGGGCATTTGCTTGAAAATATTAACTTCAACTCCTAGAACATCTCATACGCTCCATGACGTTCAAAACGTCGTTGAAGACCCGATTCTAAGCCGTAAAGCATGGCACATTGAACTATCGAGTAGTCATCAGCTTTACTCTGCCAGATGTTCTTAACGTCGTCAGTTGCATCAGCAGCAGGCCTGGCACCTAGTGGTGCTTCCAGGACATAACTTTTCTGTGCAGCAATGAGGATAATCCTCAAGTTACGGACCCAGTCCGTGTAATTGCAACCATCATCTTTCAACTTTTCTTTCTCAAGGAACGCATTAAAATTTAACAGAACAATAGCACGTGCCATCTATCTACAATCAAACATAAACAAGCAAGATACTATCAGGTACTAAGTTCATGATAAATTTAAGTTCAATTAATCATATTACTAAAGAACTCCCACTTAGATAGACATCCCTCTAATCCTCTAAGTGATCACGTGATCCAAATCAACTAAACCATGTCCGATCATCACGTGAGATGGAGTAGTTTCAATGGTGAACATCACTTATGTTGATCATATCTACTATATGATTCACGCTCGACCTTTCGGTGTCCATGTTCCGAGGCCATATCTGTTATATGCTAGGCTTGTCAATTTAAACCTGAGTATTCTACGTGTGCAACTGTTTTGCACCCGTTGTATTCGAACGTAGAGCCTATCACACCCGATCATCACGTGGTGTCTCAGCACGAAGAACTTTGGCAATGGTGCATACTCAGGGAGAACACTTTTACTATGATAATTTAGCGAGGGATCATCTTATAATGCTACCGTCAATCAAAGCAAGATAATATGCATAAAAGATAAACATCACATGCAATCAATATAAGTGATATGATGTGGCCATCATCATCTTGTGCTTGTGATCTCCATCTCCGAAGCATCATCATGATCACCATCGTTACCGAGGCGACACCTTGAACTCCATCGTAGCATCGTTGTCGTCTCGCCAATCTTATGCTTCTACGACTATCGCTACCGCTTAGTGATAAAGTAAAGCATTACAGGGCGATTGCATTGCATACAATAAAGAGACAGCCACCCAGCCACCCAGGTTCAAGGAAGACTAAGGCATAGCCTAGTGGTGGGAAGGGGCTGATGCCTTCCCACCCACCCAGGTTCAAGGCATGGTACTTGCAATTTGGGGTTGTTGCACCAATTATACTGTAGGGGGTTCCCTTACAGTCTTTCTGTCAAAAAAAATAAAAAATAAAGAGACAGCCATATGGCTCCTGCCAGTTGCCGATAACTCAGTTACAAAACATGATCATCTCATACAATAAAATTTAGCATCATGTCTTGACCATATCACATCACAACATGCCCTGCAAAAAGAAGTTAGACGTTCTCTACTTTGTTGTTGCAAATTTTACGTGGCTGCTACGGGCTGAGCAAGAACCAATCTTACCTACGCATCAAAAACCACAACGAAAGTTTGTCAAGTTGGTGCTGTTTTATCCTTCGCAAGGACCGGGCGTAGCCACACTCGGGTCAACTAAAGCGCATGCTGCTACTCCGATTAGAGGAGGAAGCACCTAAACCTACATCACCAGCGCAAGACGCAGCCGACAGGCCACCTCGTGGCCGCGACAGTGAGGCCTCACGGCCCTTCACTCAAGCCGCACCCCGGTTTCGCTCAAAAAACACCAAGGCACAGGGAAACACGCTAGACCTGCGTGATATGTTGGAGGACAAGGCAAGGAAAACAAGATCGATCTACGGATCACGTGGGCGCCCCACGACTCGAGACGATTACCGTCATGCCGGATACAGCAAATCCGGCCGGGCCGAACACAACAGACAAAGTTCATTTGAGCTACATCGTGATATAGCCCAGTACAGAGGCGCCACACACCCACTATGCTTCACAGATGAAGTAATTGTTGGGGAACGTAGTAATTTCAAAAAATTTCCTACGCACACGCAAGATCATGGTGATGCATAGCAACGAGAGGGGAGAGTGTTGTCTACGTACCCTCGTAGCCGAAAGCGGAAGCGTTATATCAACGCGGTTGATGTAGTCGTACGTCTTCATTATCCGACCGATCCAAGCACCGAAAGCACGGAACCTCCGAGTTCTAGCACACGTTCAGCTCGATGACGATCCCCGGACTCCGATCCAGCAAAGTGTTGGGGATGAGTTCCGTCAGCACGATGGCGTGGTGACAATCTTGATGTTCTACCGTCGTAGGGCTTCGCCTAAGCACCACTACAATATTATCGAGGGTTATGGTGGAGGGGGGCACCGCACACGGCTAAGAGAACGATCACGAAGATCAACTAGTGTGTCTAGAGGTGCCCCCTGCCCCCGTATATAAAGGAGCAAGGGGGAGGCCGGCCGGCCCTAGCAGGGTGCGCCAGGAGGAGGATTCCTCCTCCTTGTAGGAGTAGGACTCCCCTCTTTCCTACTCCTACTAGGAGGGGAAAGGAAGGGGAGAGGGAGAAGTAAAGGGAGGCGCCGCCCCCCTCTCCTAGTCCAATTCAGACCAGAGGGGGAGGGGGCGCGCGGCCCACCCTGGCCGCCCCTCTCTCTCTCTCTCCACTAGGGCCCATAAGGCCCATTACTTCTCCCAGGGGTTTCGGTAACCCTCCGGCACTCCGATTTTCTCCGAAATCACCTGGAACACTTCTGGTGTCCGAATATAGCCGTCCAATATATCGATCTTTATGTCTCAACCATTTCGAGACTCCTCGTCATGTCCTTGATCACATCCGGGACTCCGAACAAACTTCGGTACATCGAAACATATAAACTCATGATGAAACTGTCATCGTTACGTTAAGCGTGCGGACCCTACGGGTTCGAGAACAATGTAGACATGACCGAGACACGTCTCTGGTCAATAACCAATATCAGAACCTAGATGCTCATATTGGCTCCTACATATTCTACGAAGATCTTTATCAGTCAGACCGCATAACAACATACGTTGTTCCCTTTGTCATCGGTATGTTACTTGCCCAAGATTCGATCGTCGGTATCTCAATATCTAGTTCAATCTCATTACCGGCAAGTCTCTTTACTCGTTTCATAATACATCATCTCGCAACTAAATCATTAGTAGCAATGCTTGCAAGGCTTATGTGATGTGCATTACCGAGAGGGCCTAGAGATACCTCTCCGACAATCGGAGTGACAAATCCTAATCTCGAAATACGCGAACCCAACATATACCTTTGGAGACACCTGTAGAGCTCCTTTATAATCACCCAGTTACGTTGTGACGTTTGGTAGCACACAAAGTGTTCCTCCGATAAACGGGAGTTGCATAATCTCATAGTCATAGGAACATGTATAAGTCATGAAGAAAGCAATCACATCATTCGAGCATGGGTCATGTCAACATACTAAACGATCGGGTGCTAAGCTAATGGAATGGGTCATGTCAATCACATCATTCTCCTAATGATGTGATCCTGTTAATCAAATGACAACACATGTCTATGGTGAGGAAACATAACCATCTTTGATTAATGAGCTAGTCAAGTAGAGGCATACTAGTGACGTTTAGTTTTGTCTATGTATTCACACAAGTATTATGTTTCTGGTTAATACAATTCGAGCATGAATAATAAACATTTATCATGATATAAGGAAATAAATAATAACTTTATTATTGCCTCTAGGGCATATTTCCTTTAGTAATGGATCACCAAATCCCAGAGGGTTTCAAACCCGTAAACATCGAATCATACGGTGGCACAACAGACCCTGTGGTATGGATCGAGGACTATCTCCTTCATATCCACATGGACCGCGGTGAGGATCTACACGCCATCAAATACCTCCCACTGAATCTTAAAGGACCAGCTTGGCATTGGCTCAACAGCTTGCCAGCAGAATCAATTGGTTGTTGGGAGGACCTGGAAGCCGCATTCCTCGACAATTTCCAGGGCACCTATGTGCGACCACCAGACACCGATGACCTAAGCCACATAATTCAGCAGCCAGAGGAATCAGCCAGACAATCCTGGACACGGTTCCTAACCAAGAAAAATCAAATCGACGACTGTCCGGGCGTAGAGGCCCTAGCAGACTTCAAACACAACATCCGTGACGAGTGGCTTAACTGGCACCTAGGACAGGAAAAGCCGAAATCCATGGCAACCCTCACGACACTCATGACCCGCTTTTGCACGGGAGAAGATAGCTGGCTAGCTCGTAGTAATAACTTGACCAAGAGCCCTGGTAATTCCAATACCAAGGATAGCCATGGCAGGTCACGTCGCAACAAGCACAAGCGCTGCATTAACGGTGACAGCGCTGAGGATATGGCAGTTAATGCCGGATTCAGAGGCTCTAAACCCGGTCAGCAGATAAAGCCGTTCAAGAGAAATACTCCGGGCCTGTCCAGTTTGGACAGAATACTCGATCGCTCGTGCCAGATACACGGCACCCCCGAAAAACCAGCCAATCACACCAACAGGGATTGTTGGGTGTTCAAGCAGGCAGGCAAGTTACATGACGAAAACAGAGACAAGGGGCTGCATAGCGATGACGAGGAGGAGCCCCGGCCGCCAAACAATAGTGGACAGAAGGGTTTCCCCCCACAAGTGCGGACGGTGAACATGATATACGCAACCCACATCCCCAAGCGGGAGCGGAAGCGTGCGTTAAGGGACGTATACGCGTTGGAGCTAGTCGCCCCAAAGTTCAACCCATGGTCCTCCTGCCCGATCAATTTTGATCGAAGGGACCACCCCACTAGCATCCGTCATGGCGGATTCACCGCATTGGTTCTTGACCCAATCATTGACGGATTTCACCTCACTAGAGTCCTTATGGACGGCGGCAGCAGCCTGAACCTGCTTTATCGGGATACAGTGCGGATAATGGGCATAGATCCCTCAAGGATTAAACCCTCAAAAACGACCTATAAAGGCGTCATACTAGGTGTAGAGGCCAACTGTACTGGCTCAGTTACACTCGTAGTGGTCTTCGGATCCCCAGATAATTTCCGAAGAGAGGAGTTAATCTTTGATATAGTCCCGTTCCGCAGTGGCTATCACGCACTGCTCGAACGAACTGCATTTGCAAAATTCAATGCGGTGCCACACTATGCATACCTCAAGCTCAAGATCGAGGAGTCATTACGGTCAATTGAAACACCGAATGCTCTCTCCGAACGGAGGAGCATACGGCAGCGCTGGTAGCGGAAGTACAGAGCAGCCTCTCAAGGCAATTCTCCAGTCCGGCTTTTAAACGTCCGGACACCGTCAAGCGTGCCCGGAGTAACCTATAACAAGACCGCCTGGCACGTTCCGAGCAAGCATAGCAATACGTCCCCAACCCCAGCCCTCGCGAAACTGCGAAATCAGTACTACGCGTACATAACTATGCTCTGAAAATTCCATGGGCACAGGGGGAGGGGCACGTCCACGACATTCCCTAAATACGGCTCAACCGCACTAGGGGCTCCCGATTTCATCATTTTCTCTTACTTTCAGGAATCCATCATCCGGAAGGACTGTCCGGCATTACAACCGCCGAACACACGATGCAACAACCCAGGAGGCAGGAAGCTACGCCGAATTCCCAGGTGGTCTCTATATAACGAGCAAAATACCTGTCTTACATATCGTCTCGCAGCTCGCCCTTGGAGGGGGACATGTCAAATAGTCCCATCTCTTGCTTATCGCACTATTTGTATCATTCTGCTTTTACAGCAGCATTTTAAAATGAACAATGTCGGTGTTCTGGGAACGGGGGTCCCCAAACTTTCCTGCCCGCGGCCTGCGGCGTGGCTCAAAGGAGGCCCAGCATGGCCCAACTTCATCGACACAAGATCCAAGACCCTCGTGAGGGGCCAAGCCTCGCGGGGCGGACGACACGGTGCTTCCTCAGGCGCGGCCTCGCCAGGCTGGCTCACGAGGAGGCGGAGAGATCAAGGCAGGGTACCTCGCGAGGTGCCCATGACGCAAGCCATGACGACCAAGGGCGCCAGCCCGCACAGTGTCCTCCCTTTCCTCTTTAGTGCAAAGGGGGCAAGCGCAGGCGAGAGGATCAAGCAAAGGCATCCATTTTGGTGCAACAAGACCAAGACCAGTCCAACGGCGGGAAGGAGGTCATCGTGGAGCCCAGAACGGCGTCACCACAGGGCCTTTGGCAGGCGAGGACCAACTTTAGTCAGGATAAGAGTACTGTATGTTCCCCTTCGAATTGGCCGATTGTTGGCGCCCTTCCCGCTCAATATTTGGGACGAGGCCCAGGGCCTTTGCCTATAAATAGGACTAGCCACCCCCAGGGTAGAGGCATCTGGTATCCAGAATCCGAGCAAAGAGAGAGAGAGAGGTAGAGAGAAGGGCGGCTGAGCTCACTTAGCAGTTCATCGCCCCAGCTAGAACACACCCTCGCGAGGCTGTTCTCCCTTGTATTGTTCATCGTCATCGGCCCAAGAGGCAATCCACCCACCACAAACTAGAGTAGGGTATTACACCACAATGGTGGCCCGAACTAGTATAAACTCTGCGTCCCTTGTGTTGTTCCTTTAGTAGTTAGATCCCTGTGAGACGGAGAGGTGGAGGGCAGAATCTCCGCGCGCACCCTAGAGTTCGAACCTTAAGGGTCTGCCGGAACCCAAAATCTGACATTTGGCGCGCCAGGTAGGGGTGCGCCGGAATTTGTCTTCCACCGTTTCGTTCTCCTCCGACCGTCGCGTCCATGCCTGACGCTCGTCGGACCCGCACCGAGCGCCGGGCCGCCGTAGCCTCCCGCGTCGCCCAGACGGCTCCCGTCGGTGGGCATTCTCGTCATTCCCCGTCGCCCGCCATCAACGCCGCCACCGTCCCAGCGGGGAGCAAGCAGCAAGCATCGCCCCAGCATCTGCCTGTGCGGCAAGATAACCGCGCCGCTACATCAACACCCCCGGTCGTTGCAACCCTTCTGGGCGGCTCGCAAGCGCCGCCCACAAGTCGCCATGTCAAGCCGTTTGTCCGCCAGGTCGGCGCCGTCCCCGCACGGCAGGGGGCTCCCATGGACCAAGTGGCGCGCGAGCCCGGTCTGGCCTTCAGCTCGGAGGACCATCCCGCCAACTTGGCTGGCTCGGGTGCGCTCCCCATGTTGTGCACCCCCACTATTTGCCAGGTGGCTGTCACCAGAACCCTCGTCGACGGCGGTGCCGGCCTCAGCGTGCTTTCGGTTGAGACCTTCAACCTCCTGCGCATACCCCTGGAGCGACTGCAACCCAGTCGGTCTTTCTTAGGCATAGGGGGCCGGTCATCCAGCTCCCTGGGACAGATCCGGCTCCCGGTAACCTTCGGCACCTACGACAACTTTCGCACGGAAATGATCGACTTCGACATCGCCCCCATCGGCCTTCCTTACAACGCCATCCTCGGCTACCCGGCGCTGGACCAGTTCATGGCCGCCACGCACCCGGCGTACAACCTCATGAAGATACCCGGGAGCAGCGGTGTCCTCACCATGCCTGGGGACACCGGAGATGCCCTGCGGGTACTCAAGCTCGCCTACAAGGCAGCGGCCTCGGCACAGCCATCCGACGCGGAGACCCCCGAACCCAAGGGTGCTGCGCTTGCCAAGAAGAGACAGTTGTTCACCCAAGACAAAGCAGAAACCAAGAAGATACCTGTCGACGAAGATGGGTCCTCCAGTGCCACTTTCACCATAGGCGCCAATCTGGAGCCTTAGCAAGAGGAAGCCCTGATCAGGTTCCTGCGCGCAAATAAGGAGGTATTCACTTAGGAGCCTGATCAGTTGGTGGGGATCCCCCGGAGCGTCATCGAGCATCACCTCAACGTGCGCCCAAACGTGCACGCCGTGAAGCAGAAAGCCAGGCGGCAGTCCGCAGAGAAGCAGGCCTTCATCGTCCAAGAAACCCGCAAGTTGGAGGCCGCTGGGGTCATTCGCGAGGTCCGATACCCGGATTGGTTGGCCAACCCGGTCGTTGTGCCCAAGAAGGGGGGAAAGGAACGCATGTGTGTCGACTTCACCAACCTCAACAAGGCATGCCCGCAAGATCCGTTCCCGCTCCCCCGCATCGATCAGATCGTCGATTCCACCGCGGAGTGCGACTTTCTCTGCTTCCTGGACGCCTTCTCTAGGTATCACCAGATCAAGATGGCGGTGGAAGACGTTGAGAAGACCGCCTTCCTGACCCCATGCGGGGTGTACTGCTATACATGCATGCCATTTGGGTTGCGTAATGCAGGGGCGACCTTTCAGCGGCTGATGCACATCGCCTTGCGCCAGCAGCTCGGGAAGAATGTCGAAGCCTACGTCGACGACATCGTGGTGAAATCTCGGGAGGCCAAGACCCTGATACATGACCTGGAGGAGACCTTCGCGAGCCTCGACGTAGTGAACCTGCGGCTCAACCCAGAGAAGTGTGTGTTCGGAGTCCCCTCAGGCAAGCTCTTGGGCTTTCTCGTGTCTCATCGGGGCATCGAGGCTATCCCGGAGAAGGTCAAGGCGGTAGAGGACATGAGCCCGCCGAAAACCCTCAGAGAAATGCAGAAGCTCACCGGACGCGTGACCGCGCTAGGGCGCTTCATCTCCAAACTGGGGGAGCGAGCACTGCATTTCTTCCAGTTGATGAAGAAGAAGGGACCATTTGAATGGACCGAAGAGGCTGATAAGGCGTTTCAAGATCTCAAGAGGTACCTAACCAGTCCTCCAGTCATGGTGGCCCCGCGTCCTCGAGAGCCCTTGCTGCTCTACCTTGCTGCCACTCCCTACTCCGCCAGCGCAGCCCTGGTGGCGGTTACAGAAGAGCGCCAAATCAAAGCCACATCAGCCACCCGAGACAAGGTAAGGAAGGAACAAGGGAGGCGCACGGGAGACGTAACTCCAGCCGAGGAAGATCAGCCGTCGAAGGGTGCACCTGGGGCAGAAGAGGCCTCTCCTCAGGACGGACGACCTCCCGAGGCCACATCACCTCGCGAAGCGCCCTTGCCTCCGGAGGGCGCCGCGAACACTGATACTCTTGACCTTGTTGAGCACCCAGTCTACTTTGTCAGCACGGTGTTGCGAGACGCGAGGGCACGGTACCCCATGCCCCAGAAGCTCCTCCTTGCACTACTGGTGGCCTCGCGCAAGCTGCGTCACTACTTCCAAGGGCATCCCATCAAGGTCGTCTCGTCATACCCCTTGGAGCGAGTGCTCAGGAGCCCTAACTCGGCTGGACGGGTCGCCGAGTGGAACATATAGCTGCAAGCGTTCCAGCTCGAGTTTAGCACGACCAGGGTCATCAAAGGGGTAGCGTTAGCAGACTTCGTAGCAGAATGGACTGAAGCACCCGGCCTCGAGAACAACGAGGATCGGTCCCTCTCCACAGGGCTTGGTCTTGTTGCACCAAAATGGATGCCTTTGCTTGGTCCCTTTCCAAAATGGTGCAACGAGACCAAGACCGGTCCAACGGTGGGAAGGAGGTCAACATGGAGCCCAGGATGGCGTCACCACAGGGCCTTTGGCAGGCGAAGACCAACTTTAGGCAGGATAAGTGTACCAGATGTTCCCCTTCGAATTGGCCAATTGTTGGCGCCCTTCCCGCTCAATATTTGGGACGAGGCCCAGGGCCTTTGCCTATAAATAGGACAAGCCACCCCCAGGGTAGAGGCATCTGGTATCCAGAATCCGAGCAAAGAGAGAGAGAGAGAGGTAGAGAGAAGGGTGGCTGAGCTCACTTAGCAGTTCATCGCCCCAGCTAGAACACACCCTCGCGAGGCTATTCTCCCTTGTACAGTTCATCATCATCGGCCCAAGAGGCAATCCACCCACCACAAACTAGAGTAGGGTATTACACCACAATGGTGGCCCGAACTAGTATAAACTCTGCGTCCCTTGTGTTGTTCCTTCAGTAGTTAGATCATTGCAAGACGGAGAGGTGGAGGGAAGAATCTCCGCGCGCACCCCAGAGTTCAAACCTTAAGGGTCTGCCGGAACCCGAAATCCGACAAACAATGCTTAGCTTCAGCTTATTACTGCATTCTCTATTCATTTCCTTTTTAATATATATATATATATATATATATATATATATATATATATATATATATATATGTTCAGTTATGACATTTAGCACCCGTACACTTTGGTACGGCCAATACGCCAGGGGCTCAAGCACCCCATAATACGACGTGAGAAGTCTGAACACTTTCACAAGTGCGGCCCTCCAAAGTTATAGCATTATATGCATCAGCTTCGAATCATGACTTTGGTTAATAGTTGGGTTTGCCCGGCTCCTATGTTTTGGTACCTTACGTTCCGCTATATCGGCTAAGGGGGTGCTGGGAGAACTACTGCGATTGTGCCCCAGTTGAGCTGGGCCTAAGCACCTCGGTAGAGAAAGCTAAAACTGACTGTCATGATAGGGCGAGAGCTGGTCGCTGTTCGGGAAGGTTTCGAGTCCCTAAAGACTTATGCCGCTTAGAGCGAGGAGCCGTCTTTGTCTGGCCTAGGAGTGTATAGCGCCCCGAACTCGGTCTTCCGAATAATAGGGGCTTCGCCGAAATTTAAAATTATAGAATTTTATGGCTAAGTGAGAGTGATTGCCTTGTTCGTTGTGCTGAGCACCTCCCTCGAAGGACCCAAGAATGGGAAAAGGAGTGCTCAGGTTTATCCCGAACACCCCAGCACTCGTGGCAAGGGGGCAGAAGCCGACGACTCGCCATTTTTCAAATTTAATAAACGGCCACACAGAAGGTAATATTTTAAATTAAACAAGCGTTGCATAGTGCATATGAACAAGTTTTCAGCGCACATGATAAAACGAACAAAGTTTCACTCAAATATTACATCTTTCGAGCATTCATCCGCCACAAGGCGGGCACCGTTCAGGACGCCCTCGTAATACATCTCGGGGTGGCAATGCTCCTTGCCCTGCGGCAGCCCGTCCTTTACAAGCTTCACGGCATCCAATTTCCCCCAGTGCACCTTAGCACGGGCGAGGGCCCTACGGGCACCCTCGATGCAGACGGAGCGCTTGACGACTTCAAGCCTTGGACTGGCGTCCACCAGCCGCCTCACCAGCCCAAAGTAGCTCCCAGGCAGGGCCTCTCCAGGCCACAGCCGAACTATAAAGCCCTTCAGGGCCTGTTCGGCCACCTTGTGGAGCTCGACCAGTTGCTTCAACTGGTCGCTCAAAGGCACCGGGTGTCCGGCCTTAGCGTACTGAGACCAGAAAACCTTCTCCGTTGAGCTGCCCTCCTCGGCCCGGTAGAAGGCGGCAACACCTGACACGCTGCGGGGCAAATCTGCGAAAGCTCCTTGACTCGGGTAAGTAACAAGTAATTCACCTTCACGTGCTTGCTTTGCATAAAGAATGCCTTACCCGCCGCTATCTTTTTCATCGCCTCAACCTCCTGGAGGGCCTTCTGGGCTTCGGCCTTGGCAGACTTGGCATCTTCAAGGGCCGCCGCGAGCTCGGACTCCCGCGTCTTCGAGTCAAGCTCCAAACTCTCATGTTTTTTCATGAGAGCCTGGAGCTCTTGTTGCACCTTGCCAACCCGCGCCTCCTGCTTCTCCCGCTCGATACACTCCATGGATGCCTTCTTTTCGGCCTCGGACAACGCTTGCTTCAGGGTTGCCACCTCAGTTGTGGCCCCTACAATAGCCATGTTGATCCTGTCATTTTTTGCAATTGCACCTTTTATATATTCAAATAAGGTATCTCTTACCCTCTTTGTCCTCGAGCTGCTTCTTGGCAAGGCCGAGCTCTTGCTCGGTCCGCTCGAGGTTCTTCCTCAGCGTGTCCACCTCCGCAGTCAGTGCGGTGGATGCTAGCAGCGAAGCCTGCATACGCATATTGACTTACTTTTGTTAGACTCCTGCGAATGCTATTAGATCCTCTATCCGGCTTTTGTTTCCAAACGCCAAACAGAGCATCAGGGGCTACTGTGTATGCGGTAATATTTTTACATATTTTTTACATACCTCAAACCTGTCAACAGATTGGCACAGGCTTCGGTTAGCCCGCTCTTAGCGGACTGAACCTTCTGAATTACCGCACTCATAATAGTGCGGTGCTCCTCGTCGATGGAGGCGCCGTTAAGCACCTCCAGCAAGTTATCCGGTGCCTCCGGCTGGGCGGAGGTCACCGGTGTCGTAGGCTTGCCCTTCCTCTTAGGGGGCCGCCTGCAGGACTCTGGAACCTTTGAAGGTTCCGGAGCGATGTCTGACCCAGGGTCAGACTTGGAGCCCTTGGGGGTTTTGTCGCCTGGGCACCTGGAGTCCGGGAGGTCGCCTTGCGGCACCTCCAGGACCACCTCCTCCTGGTCTGGAGCCTCCTGGGACAACACCTCGGCGTTATCCGTAGGGTGAGGGGAGGAGGCGGCCGGAAGTGAAGTACTATTCACATCCGACGAATCCAGGGAACCGCTCGATGACGTGTCAAGCCCGTCTTTGGGTGGAGTGCATAAATATATTCGGCGTCAGGAAAGGCTATGCAATAAAGGAATGCCATGAGTCATTCTGGTATCCGAACACTTACGATCTTGCCAGGGGCTTGGCCCTATGCGGCCACTCCACTTCGCCATCGTCGGCGTTGGTGGAGTAGTCCGAAAGGAGGGTCCTTCCCTTCTTGGACCCTCCGGCCTCCCCAGCTGGGGCGGCCTTCCTTTTCTTTCCTCCCCCCGCTGGAGGGGGAGAGGCCTCTTCTTCCTCCTCCTCGTCTTCACGGGAGGAGTGCGCCTCAGAGTCGTCGGACGACGAATCCGACACCACCAGACGCCGGGAACTCTTTCGAGTTCCCGTGGCCTTCTTCTTGGCCTTCTTCTCTAGCACCACATAGGGTGCCGGAACCAGCAGCCCCGTTAAGCGAGTGTCCGCTGGGTCTTCGGGCAAAGGAGTCGGACAGTTGATCTGTCCAGACGTCTCCTGCCAATCCTCTCAAAGGTAAGGGAGCTTAGATCCTGCATAGAGTCAAACTATGAAAAATAAATATCCTATAAGAGGTGAAAACAGCTTACCGCGCTGGCTTGACGCTGCGCGCTAAAACTGCGATCCTCAGTAGCGGATGCGGGAGCTTCGGCACCCTTGAATAGCACCTTCCAGGCATCTTCGTACGTTGTGTCGAAGAGCCTTCTTAGGGTTCGGTGCTGGGCCGGATTGAACTCCCACAAGCTGAAAGCCCGTTGTTGGCACGGGAGTATCCGGCGGATGAGCATGACCTGGACTACATTGACAAGCTTGAGCTTCTTGTTCACGAGGGTTTGGATGCATGTTTGGAGTCCGGTCAGCTCTCGTTTTTTGCCCCACGGCAGGCCCTTCTCTTTCCAGGAGGTGAGCCGCGTGGGGATTCCGGATCGGAACTCGGGGGCTGCGACCCATGCAGGGTCGTGCGGCTCGGTGATGTAGAACCATCCCGATTGCCACCCCTTTATGGTCTCCATGAAGGAGCCCACGAGCCATAGGACGTTGGGCATCTTGCCCACCATGGCGCCTCCGCACTCCGCTTGGCGGCCGTCCACTACCTTCGGCTTGACATTGAAGGTCTTCAGCCATAAGCCGAAGTGGGGCTTGATGCAGAGGAAGGCCTCGCACACGACGATGAACGCCGAGATGTTGAGGATAAAGTTCGGGGCCAGATCGTGGAAATCTAAGCCGTAGTAGAACACGAGACCCTGGACAAATGGGTGGAGAGGAAAACCTAGTCCGCGGAGGAAATGGGTGAGGAACACCACCCTCTCATGGGGCCTTGGGGTGGGGAGGAGCTGCCCCTCTTCGAGAAGCTGGTGCGCGATGTTGTCAAACAAGTATCCGGCCTTCCTCAGCTTTTTGATGTGTCCCTCCGTGACAGAGGAGACCATCCACTTGCCTCCCGCTCCGGACATGGCTGGACAAGGTTGAGGTGGGGAGTGCGAACTTGGGCGCTGGAGCTCGAGTATGCGAAAATGGATGAGTAAAGGAGGAAGAAGGCGTACGTGAAAAGGTGGGTCCTTATCCCCTTATATGGGCGGACGAAACTGCGTGCCCCCACCAGCTTGGTAAAACTCGCTTATCTCCCAAGCGCCGTAATCGATGGCGCGGTTGGGTTACCCACGCCCGTATTGATGAGAATCCCGGAATAAGGGGGCACGATCTCTGCTTTGACAAGACGTGCCAAGGAAACCGCCTCGCTAAACATGCTGAGGTGGGACAACAAAACGATTCGAATAAGGTCTTGGCCGTGGTGTGATGTCGCGCTACGGAATACATCAGCAGATTAGATTTGTGTAAATATTATTCTCTCTATGGCAATATGTGGAACTTATGTTGGAGAGCCAGACACTATCCTTGTGTTCAAAATCTTCTACGAAGTATTCGGAGGAGGAACCCGCCTTGCAATGCCGAAGACAATTTGCGCGCCGGACTCGTCGTCATTGAAGCCTGGTTTAGGGGCTACTGAGGGAGTCCTGGATTAGGGGGTGTCCGGGTAGCCGGACTATGACCTTTGGCCGGACTCCTAGACTATGAAGATACAAGATTGAAGACTTCATCCCGTGTCCGGATGGGACTTTCCTTGGCGTGGAAGGCAAGCTTGGCGACACGGATATGTAGATCTCCTTCCGTTGTAACCGACTCTGTGTAACCCTAACCCTCTCTGGTGTCTATATAAACCGGAGGGTTTTGGTCCGTAGGACGAACAAGAATCATACCATAGGCTAGCTTCTAGGGTTTAGCCTCTCTGGTCTCGTGGTAGATCTACTCTTGTACTACCCATATCATCAATATTAATCAAGCAGGAGTAGGGTTTTACCTCCATCGAGAGGGCCCGAACCTGGGTAAAAACATCGTGTCCCTTGTCTCCTGTTACCATCCGCCTAGATGCATAGTTCCGGACCCCCTACCCGAGATCCGCCGGTTTTGACACCGACAGTCATTCACATGGTTAGTCATAAAATCCTACATAAAACTTGTAGATCACTGAATATGATATGTTTGATTCCTTGCAATAGTTTTGCGATATAAAGATGGTGATGTTAGAGTCATGCTAGTGGGTAATTGTGAATTTGAGAAATACTTGTGTTGAGGTTTGCAAGTCCTGTAGCATGCACGTATGGTAACCGTTGTGTAACAAATTTGAAGCATGAGGTGTTTCTTTGATTGTCTTCCTTATGAGTGGCGGTCGGGGATGAGCGATGGTTTTTTCCTACCAATCTATACCCCTAGGAGCATGCGTCTAGTGCTTGGTTTTGATGACTTGTAGATTTTTGTAATAAGTATGTGAGTTCTTTATGACTAATGTTGGGTCCATGGATTATACGCACTCTCACCCTTCCATCATTGCTAGCCTCTTCGGCACTGTGCATTGCCCTTTCTCACCTCGAGAGTCGGTGTAAACTTCGCCGGTGCATCCAAACCCCGTGATACGATACGCTCTATCACACATAAGCCTCCTTATATCTTCCTCAAAACAGCCACCATACCTACCTATTATGGCATTTCCATAGCCATTCCGAGATATATTGCCATGAAACTTCCATCATCATCATATACATGGCTTGAGCATTCATTGTCATATTGCTTTGCATGATCGTAAGATTGCTAGCATGATATTTTCATGACTTGTCCATTTTTTGATATCTTTGCTACGCTAGATCATTGCACATCCCGGTACACCGCCGGAGGCATTCATACAGAGTCATATCATTGTTCTAGTATCGAGTTGTAAGTAAATAAAAGTGTGATGATCATCATTATTAGAACATTGTCCCATACGAGGCTATTAAAATAAAAGAGGCCAAAGAAGCCCACCAAAAAATGAGAGAAAAGAGAGAAGGGACAATGTTACTATCCTTTTACCACACTTGTGCTCCAGAGTAGCACCATGTTCTTCATGTAGAGAGTCTCTTGAGTTATCACTTTCATATACTAGTGGGAATTTTCTTTATAGAACTTGGCTTGTATATTCCAACGACGGGCTTTCTCAAATGCCCTAGGTCTTCTTGAGCAAGCAAGTTGGATGCACACCCACTTCGGAGGCTTAGTCTAGCATGTCGGTTAAGTCCTCGACAGTGGCTATCAAGTGGGTGGTGGGTGGGATGTAAAATCCCCTACTCTCAGCCCCTAGTTTAGGATGGGCATAGTTCGGAGGTGATACTTCCGTGATGGCGAGAGATTTTATTAAGTCCAGAGCTTCGTCTAAGAGCGAACGCTGGACGGGCGTTTGAGGACCTGCGGAACTAGGTTCGGTAACAACCACTTGATCGAGCTCGATGGATGTAGATCTCGAGAGTTCGGAGTTGACATCCAGAGGCGAGTCTGGTTTCCCGATGATAGGGAGAGTCCCGTTTGAGTCCAGGTCTGCTGACAGCATGGTCGCATCTGGGTCTTCGTTAAGAAGCTCCGTAATGGGAGAGAGTCCGGCAGGGTTTATCCTTCCGTCTTCGGACAAAGCAATCCACCTCGGATCTAAGGCCAGGGCGGAGGTAGGCGTCGGCCCTTGAGAGGAATTTGATGGTGGATCCGAAGGGCCTCCTTCATGTGGATGGGGAGCAGCGGCCGAGGCCGGGAACCCCTCGAAGATCAAGTCTCCTTGGATATTGGCATTGTAGTTTAAGCTTCCAAACCTGTTATGGTGACCAGGGGCATAGCTATCGATCTGCTCAAGGTGACCGGTCGAGTTGGCACGTAGCGAGAAGCCACCAAACACAAAGAGTTGGCCAGGGAGAAAGGTCTCCCTGGAAACAGCGTCGTTGTTGATGACAAGCCGAGCCATCGATCCTTCTATCGACAACATGATGTAACTCTCAATGAAAGCACAAATGTCGGTGTCAGAACTGGCAGATCTCGGGTAGGTGGTCCCGAATTGTGTGTCTGAGGATCAATGGTAACAAGGGACTATGGGGACATGATGTTTACCCAGGTTCAGGCCCTCTTAAAGGAGGTAAAACCCCACGTCCTTCTTGGTTGTATTTGATGAATATAGGGGTTACAGGAGTTGATCTACGTCGAGATCGTAATGGCTAAACCCTAGTATTCTAGCATATGAGAATTCTGATAGCCTCTATGGACTAAACCCTCCAGTTTATATACTCACAGGAGGGGCCTATGGTTGTACACAATCGGTTTACAGAGAGAGGAAACAACATATCCGGACGCCAAACTTGCCGTCCACGCACATAGGAGTCCTATCTGGAAACGTGGCATAGTCTTCTATATCTTCACGACCCACTAGTCCGGCCCATATTGAATAGACCGGGCACCCTGAGGACCCCCTAATCCAGGACACCCTCAGCCGTCGCTCCACGAGCGATACGGGCACGCAAAACATATGTTTATTTGAATGATTAGAGGTGGCACATGCAAATTTACTTGGAACAACATAGTAATACAGCACATAGATAGATATGGTAGACTCATCTGGAACACCTTTGGGATTAAGGATTTTGGATGCACAAGCAACATTTCCACTTAGTACAGGCGAAGGTTAGCAAATAGATTGAGAAGCGACCAACTAGAGAGCGACAACAGTCATAATCATGCATTGCTAATATTTAACACTGAATACGAGCATGAGTAGGATATAAACACCTTGAACATGAATATCATGAAGTCTGCATTGGTTTTGAATCAACTACATGGGTGAACATGCGCCAAGTTGAGAACCCACAAGTATAGGGGATCGCATCAGTTTTGGTGGGTAGAGTATTCAACCCAAATTTATTGATTCGACACAAGGGGAGCCAAAGAATATTCCAAGTATTAGCAGTTGATTTGTCAATTCAACCACACCTGAAAGACTTAATATCTGCAGCAAAGCATTTAGTAGCAAAATAGTATGATAGTAATGGTAACAGTGGCAATAGTAGTAGTAGTTTTGTAGTAATTGTAACAACAACACGGCAAAAGTAACTTAGCAAAGATCAATATGTGAAAAGCTCATAGGCATTGGATCGACAATGATAATTGTGTTAGATAATATTCATTATGTAGCAGTCATAACCTAGGGTGACACAGAACTAGCTCCAATTCATCAATATAATGTAGGCATGTATTCCGTATATAGTCATAAGTGCTTATGGAAAATAACTTGCATGACATCTTTTGTCCTACCCTCCCGTGGCAGCGGGGTCCATAAGGAAACTAAGGGATATTAAGGCCTCCTTTTAATAGAGAACCGGGACAAATCATTAACACTTAGTGAATACATGAGCTCCTCAAACTACGGTAATCACCGGAAAGAATCCCAATTATTGTCACCTTGGGGTATGCGGATCATAACTCGTAATAGGTGCCTACAAATTGCAAGATAGGATCAAGAACACAAATACATTCATGAAAACATAATAGGTTCAGATCTGAAATCATGGCACTCGGGCCCAAGTGAAAAGCATTAAGCATACCAAAGTCAGCAACATCAATCAGAGAACATAGTGGATACTAGGGATCAAACCCTAACAAAACTAACTCGATTACGTGATAAATCTCATCCAACCCATCACCGTCCAGCAAGCCTACGATGGAATTACTTACTCCCGGCGGTGAGCATCATGAAATTGGTGATGGAGGAAGGTTGACGATGAGGATGGTGACAGATTCCACCCTCCGGTGCACTGAACAGACTCCAGATCAGCCCTCCCGGAGAAGAACAGTAGGTGGCGGCGGCTCCGTATCGTAAAACGCGATGAATCCTTCTCTTTGATTTTTTTCTCCGTGAATAGGTATATATGGAGTTGGACTTTGGGTTGCCAGAGCTCCAGGGGCCCCAGAAGCCCGAGGGTGCGCCCTGGGGGGTAGGCACACCCCAGGGCTTGTGGCTCCTGGGTGCCCCCATCTGGTATCTTTTTCCACCAGTATTTTTTATATATTCCACACATATTCTCCGTAAATTTTCAAGTCAATCCAAGAACTTCTATTTCTGCACAAAAATCACACCATGGTAATTCTGCTGAAAACATCGTCAGTCCGGGTTAGTTCCATTCAAATCATGCAAATTAGAGTCCAAAACAAGGGCAAAAGAGTTTGGAAAAGTAGATACGATGGAGACGTATCAACTCCCCCAAGCTTAACCTGTCGCTTGTCCTCAAGCAATTCAGTTGACAAACTGAAAGTGACAAAGGAAAACTTTTACAAACTCTGTTTGATCTTGTTGTTGCAAATATTTCTAACCAATGTTCTGGTTTTCAGCAAAGATTATGAACTAACCACATTCACAAGAACATTTAGGTCTCACATTTACTCATATCAATAGCATAACAAACTAGCGAGTAATAATAAGATATCTAGGATGACAACACTTTTTCAAAACAATCATGATACAATATGATATAATGGTATCTCGCTAGCCCTTTCTAAGACCGCAAGAGCACCCCTGAAGACCAAGGACTGACTGGACATTGTAATTCATGGCAAAAGAGATCCAGTCACAGTCATATTTAATATAAAAACAAATCATATAAATGACAATGGTGTTCTCGAGTTGGTGCTTTAATAAGAAGATGATGATGCAACAATAAAAGTAAATAGACAGGCCCTTTGTAGAGGGAAGAAGGGATTTGCAGAGGTGCCAGAGCTCGAAGCTTTTGAAACAGAGATGAATATAATTTTTAGAGGCATGCTTTGATTGTCAACATAACAACCAAGAGATCTCACTATCTTCCATGATAGACACTTTATAGGCGGTTCTCAAACAGAATGGTAAAGTTTTTACTCCCCCTCCTCCAACAAACACAAGCCATGGCGAACCGAATCCTCGGATACCCTCCATACCAACAACAATCCCGTGGAGTTTTGTTTGATTGTTATATTTTGATTTTGATCATAGGACTGGGCATCCTGATTACCAACACTTTCTCATGAATGACAAGTGAATAAACACTCATCATGAGAATAACCCACCTAGCATGGAAGATACTGACAGTCCCCAGTCACTACATGAGCGATTCAGGCATACAAAATAGATTATTATTTGAAGATTTAGAGTTTGGCACATGCAAATTTACTTGGAACGGTAGGTAAATACCGCATATAGGTAGGTATGGTGGATTCATATGGAACAACTTTGGGTTTAAGGAAGTAGATGCACAAGCAGTATTCCCACTTAGTACAAGTGAAGGCAAGCAAAAAGTTTGAGGAGCGACCAACTAGAGAGCGACAATAATGGTCATAAACATGCATTGAGGTTAATCAACATTCAATACAATCATGAGTAGGTTATAAATCACCATGAACATAAATATCGTGGAGGCTATGTTGTTTTTTATTCAACTACATGCGTGAACATGTGCCAAGTCAAGCCACTTGAATCATTCAAAGGAGGATACCATCCTATCATACTACATCATAACCATTTTAAAAGCATGTTGGCAAACATGATAAACCATAAATTATCCACTCCTAGCTAATTAAGCATGGCATGAGTTACTATAATATCTAATTGTCATTGCAAACATGTTTCATTCATATATGCTGAATCAAGAACGATGAGCTTATCATATTTTCAAAAATAAAATAGGTCGAGTTCATACCAGATTTTCCTCATCTCAATCATTTCATCAAATTTCCTCATTATTGCCTTTCACTTGCACAGCCAAACGATGTGAATAATAATAAGAGTGCACGTGTCGTGGACTAAGCTGGAACGTGCAAACATTTATTCAGAGAAGAAGACAAAGTAATATGGGCTCTCTGTTAGGTCAACACTAGTGCATATGAGAGCCACTCAATATTTTCATCGTGGTCTTCTTACGACCCAAAGAAAAGAAAAGAATTTCAAAGAAACACACTGAAATATTTTTGGACTTTTTGTTTTTTCTAGAAAGTAGAATGAAAACGAGAAAAACTATTTACACGGGAGAGCTCCCAACAAGCATAAGAAGAACGAGAAATATTTTGGGGTTTTCTTTTAATACTACAACTAATTAAACTAGAAAGAAAAACTAAAAAGTAGCGAGAAATATTTTTGGATTTTATTAAAGTTTTTCAAACACGCAAGAAGAAAGCGAGACAAATAAACTAACATGGATTACACAATGAAAAAGGATGAACACCGACAACTAGAATGAATGTGTGATGCATGAATGTAATGTTGGTGAGAAATACGTACTCCCCCAAGATTAGGCTTTTGGCCTAAGTTGGTTTATGGCCACGCCTAGAAGTAACCCTTTCCTGGATACTATGGAGGATCTTGGGGGTTCCACTGGTTGGCGAGCTCTTGTGGCTCCCACTGGTAAATAGGCACCTGATATGGCTCATGTGTCGGTGCTGGCTCAATCACTGGGGTTGTGAAAGATCCCAACTACTGGAATCATGATCTTTTCCGTGATCAGCCTGCTGACAGCAAAGAAGGTCTTTGCCATCATCTTACAGGAAACTAACGACAAAGAAAGATCTGACGGCAAAGACCATGTTTGCCGGCAGCCAGCTCTTTGCCGTCTGCTAGCAGACGGCATAGAAGCTATGCCGTCTGCTAGAAGACGATAATGAGGGAGGGTGGCCCACTAATGAGAACCACCTAATGGCCACTTTCTTTCCCATCTGCTAGCAGACGACAAAGAGCGTAGCCAACATAATGGTCATTCCTCCCAGCCTCACCCCACGAGCTATGCTCTTTGTCGTCTGCTAGCAGATGACAAAGAAATTCAACCTAACTAAAAAACAGTCGGCCCCGCGCCCCACCCCTCTCTGTTTCCCCTCATCTCACCAGCGCCCGCCCCTGTGCCCGCCGTCCCCGCCGCCGCCGCCGACCCGCATCGTCCCCGCCGCCCCGACCCCCACCACCCCGACCCCCAAGGCCGCCCGCCGCCCCGCCTGTTTAGGCCGCCCGCCAGCCCGCTGCCCGTCGCTGCTCCGCCCCTGGTGAGGTTTCTTCCCTTTTTTTCTTGCTGTTTTTTAATTTAGGTTAGTTGATTTAGGTTGTACTGTTAGTAATTTAGGTTAGTTGCTTTTTTAGGTTAGTAGATTGTAGGTTAGGTTTTTATATTTAGTCATATTTTAGGTTATTAGTACATTTTGTGATATGAAAAAATGAAGAAAAGAAGAAAAAGTAGAAGTGGAGAGGAAAAAGGAAAATGAAGAAGAAAAATAAGACAAGAGGAAGAAGAAAAAGTGTCCAGTTCTCTATAACCGGATATTAAAAACTCCCATCTGCCAGATAATCACGGGCATGGCTCTTGAAAAGATTAAACCCTGTTGGGGTGTCCCAACTTAGCCCACGACAAGCTCTCACGATCAACGGAGGAAAATCCTCCTCCCGAAACAACCCGATCAAGCTCCGAGTCCCGGTTCACAAGACATTTCAACAATGGTAAAACAAAACCAGCAAGACCTCCCGACATGCTGACACCTTGATAGTAGCCGCGCATATCTCGTCTCAGGCCACGGTCGAATGAGCGTAGCGTCCAGCAACTGAGAACCGAGTTGCCCCGAGGGAAGCCGCACACAACTCTGTTTTGGACCAGCACTCATGAGGAGCACTAGCCCGGGTTGTTGATTAAGAAACCTCGGGTGCTAGTCGGTCCCTATGTAAGTTTTAGTTGTTATTAGGCAAATGGTAAAACCAATGTTGGGCCTTGCTGGAAGAGTTTTATTCAAAGTGAACTGTCAAGGGGGCCCATAAACCCCAACCATGTTAGGAACGCAAAATTAAGGAACATAACACCGGTATGACGAAAACTAGGGGGCAAGAGTGGAACAAAACACCAAGCAAAAGGCCGAGCCTTCCACCCTTTACCAAGTATATAGATGCATTAATTAAATAAGGGATATTGTGATATCCCACGATATCCAGGTCCCAACATGGAACAACCTACAACTGCACCTGGAATGCTATAAGAGGAGCTGAGCAAAGCGGTAACATAGCCACACAATGACACAACAGTTTGCTGGGATGGTGGAAAAAGGTTAGAGGCTATCATGACAATTTGGGAGGCTCGATAAACAAGTGGTAGGTAGCACGATATAGCGATAGCATCGAGACAACTAGCAAGCAAAGATAGTAGTGGTATCCAGGGTAACGGTCATCTTGCCTGAGATGCCGCTAGGAAGAAGACCGAATCCATGAAGTAGAAGGACCAACGTAGTCGAACGAGTCCTCACAATCGCAACGTAGCCGGGACTATCAAGGAGAAGCGCAACCGAAAAGAAGCAAACAACATGGTAAACCAACAAGCATAAACATGGCATGATGCGCAACCAAGTGTTATGCATGTCTGGTTTAATGAGGCATGGCATGGCAAAGTGCAACAAACAACACTACAAGTTAAGTGGAGCTCAATATGCAACGAGTTGCATATTGATGAAACACCACATTCAATCATTTAGTTCGCTCTTGTTTATGCTACTCATCAATGTTAAGTGTTGGTTAACATGGCAAGAGGTGAAGCATAATTAAACTAACTATTTAGGCAAGTTTAAATGAGGCAGGAAATAACAAACAACAATTCCGGAAAATCCCCATATGCATATTTTGAATTTAATGCAAACAACAATTTTAAACATTTTAAATATTGTTATCATGATGAGGATGACATGTACAAGTTTTACGCAAATTATGAAAATGTTGACATGAGCATGTTATGAAGCATTTGTCACCGTGGCGAAACGAAAGGGGTGCCACATCAACTACAACGGAAATGGTGCCACGGCAGCATTCCGATGATCCGACAACTCACTGAGATACCGGTGCAAAAGAGCAAGTGTGGATGTACCGAACATGTAAAAGGCGGTGGTGTGATCCCGGTTACCGGGTTCCCACGGGTTGACGGCATGGCAAACGAGGAGGAACATGCAATGACAACTCGGACACGGTGCAAACACGAGCATCTCATACAACACACATCCATTCGTTCACGGGCGTCATCTCGGGTTTATACCTTCGAAGCGTGCATTTTCGGAAAGGATCAAGTTCGTTGAGGAAAGTAGTGGTTCACGAGTCGAAGAGGAAGTAGTCAATCATGTTCGGGGAGCAGTAGTGGTACATAGTTATCAAGGAACTTGACGAATCCACGGTCTTCGAGGTTCGACGATAGTGGTACACATGTTGTCGAGGTTCTTGTCGGCTTGGTCTTGGTGTAGATGTACATGGCAAACATAGTGGTACTATGAGTCGGTCGTCGAGGGACTTGCCGGAATCCACAGAGCCGGTGTGCTTGTCCAGGTGTCGGTCTTGCCGACGGGGTACTTGGCGAATCCACGTAGTCGTACACGAGTCATAGTGCTACTTGGCAAATTCCACAGGGGCGGTCTTGGCATGCGACGAACAACGACACGATGTACAGGTGTAGCGGTTGTCTTGGCATCCAACGACAGCAGTACAGGAAGTGAAGGGCATGGCCGTTGGTGAGGTTGCAACGGTGTCGGGGAAACGACACCTATGGGATCACAAAGAATCCCTTCTATAGTTGACAGGGCGCGGGGCTGTGGGAAGAGCGGGATTAGAATATCAACACAGGGGAGTTTATCTAGGTTCGGGCCACAAGCGATGCGTAATACCCTACTCCGCCTGGTGTATGTTTATCTGGTGTTCTTGGACTTGCTACAGAGTGTGCAGGGTCCAAAAAGTTCGAATCCTCTCTCAGTACGCCGCGGACCTCCTTTCATAGTCAAAGGGGCTGCCACAGTGGCACATAGGAGGTGGAAAGTTGTACAGTAGTCGAGTTTATCCCTGGCATCGTAGGACAAAATGCATTTAATGCGTTGCTGACATGCCCTTCTTGCTTTATCGGGGACAACAAGGAAGCTCGTCCCAGCTGTCGCCGCCTCGCCTTGCTTCGACACGCGTCCAGGCTAACGAGGCGTGTAGTGCCACGCTGGCTGGCTCGCTGCTGAGTTGGTGTGGTGGTAGTGTCTTCACGAAGATCTGAATACCACCATGCACGTGCTTGCTGAGTGGACCTCGGAGCTGCATGCCGCCACGTAGGTGCCTGCCTAGTTGGCGGGCTGGCAGCTGTGTGGGAACGGCGGTGGAGCCTTGGCGTGGGCCTGGCTGCGTCCTCGTAGATGTCCTCGGCAAGAGCCTTGCCGGGGTCCCGGCAAGGATCTTGCCGGGGTCTTGCAGGCGTCCCGGGCAAGGGTCTTGCCGGGGATCTTGTGGGTGTCTCCGACAAGGATCTTGCCGGAGGTCTTCGTCTTCTGGTTCTCATCTAGTCTTGGATGCTCTTGGCCTTCACAAAGATCTGCATGCGACAAGGAGGCGCCTCCTGAGCCTTGGTCCCAATATTGTTGATGGTGTCGGAACTGTCAGGTTCAGGGGTGGCGGCCATGCTGGTGTTGGGCAGGTTGCCCCGGCAAGTCTCTTGCTGGGGCCGTGAAGGCCGCCCCGGCAAGGATCTTGCCAGAGGAGTTCACTTTGTCCCTTAGGTCCTCATGCTTCTGGTCTTGAGCATTGCTCTGGTAGTCTTGCGTCCTTGCCTCCTCTGCCCCGCCAAGCGTGGTCGTAGGTGCGGCTGCAACTACTTGCACACAAGTAAAGGGGTACCAAAAGGACCCCTACTTTTGTACACCGACAGGAGCCCCCGGGCCTGGGCCACACATAAGCGCGGAGCATTGTTGGGCTAGGCCCGGAACGGTGCGCGGGCACGTGAAGCAGAGTTTTTACTGCAGTAACTCCCTTGCTCATTGTGCTTCCCCACGACCCGTGTTGAATGCGTGACGTGGGGGTCATGCGTGGGGCAGCCGCAGCGTGCTAGCGTCACGTCGCGATAAATGGTAAAGAGGTGCACTACAAAAAAAAGACACATCCGTGACATTTTGGGCCGAACGAATTTTTTTTCTGTCATACATATGACACTTCTATGAAGATAATTGTGAAAAAACCCGGTATCATCATAGATGTGGTGGGCTCCTACTTCTATGACAAAAAATCATGACAAAAATGGGCTTTTCGTCCTGGGCGGGCCGGAGACGCAGCTGCATGACATTCTTTGGGCCGTCGATGACGGAAAAAACCGTGGTAGAAGCGAGGGGGAGGAAAATTTCGGGGAGTTCCCGGTTACGGTGGGAGGTCGGGGGCCTTGCGATTCGTGTTTCTCTCGTACACGTACGCGCATGTGTGCGAGGCGTTGGCTGTAACTGAACCCGAGCGAGGCGTTGGGCACTAACTAAACCCGAGCGATTGCACTCCAGGCTACCGTTCTGAACCCGAGTGATCGATCGATGGTTGTTAACTGAACCCGATCGAGCGATTCCTTCGCTACTGCTGCTAACTGAAACCGATCGATGCTGCCTCTGGGATGAACAGTGAGCATTGGGGGGGGGGGGTGGATGAACAGTGAGCCGTGGCGTTGCCTCTGGATGTACAGGACCCCATGGTGTGCTGGAGGGCTGGATGAACAGTAGACGGTGCAGGGGTGCCCGTGGAGGGGTGATTGAACAGGACCCCGTGGTGTGGAGGGCTAGATGAACTATAGAAGGTGGAGGGGTGCCCGTGGAGGGGTGGTTGAACAGTAGCCGGTGGAGTAGCGCGCGGTGGAGGCTCGATGAACAGGAGCCCATGGAGGCTGGAGGAGGTCGACGGTGGAGATGAACAATATCCCGTGGAGTCCCGTTTTGCGGTACGCCACACCCCTCCCGATGAACAGGACCCCCGTTTCGACAATAGGAGGTCCGTTTCGTCCGTTTTGCGGTACGCCACACCACTCCCGATCAACAGGACCCCCGTTTCTACCGTAGTAGTCTGTTTCGTCCGTTTTGCGGTACGCCACACCCCTCCTGATCAACAGGACCCCCGTTTCGACCGTAGGAGGTCCGTTTCCTCCGTTTTGCGGGACGCCACACCCCTCCCGATCAACAAGACCCCCGTTTCGAACGTAGGAGGTCCGTTTCCTCTGTTTTGCAGTACGCCACACTCCTCCCGATCAACAGGACCCCTGTTTCGACTGTAGGAGGTCCGTTTACTCCGTTTTCCAGTACGCCACACCCCTCCCCATGAACACGACACATTCCGTTGCCTCCCCATCAACACGACACATTCCATTGCCTCCCCATGAACATGACGACGACGCTGTTTCTCCGCTCGGACCCAGCCATGTACACGAGCCCTCGCCATACGTATGCGCGAGGAGGCGTTCGAGACCCTGCCCGTATGTACGTACATGGCCGTATTTTCTTTCTTGCACCCTGGCCGCTGTACGTACGTGTACATGCTATGTGCGAGCCTCTACTACGACACGTACACGCCTCTACTACGACACGTGCGCGCCTCTACATCGACCAGTATATATGTATGTACACGTTCGCGACCAGAATGACAACGCTACGTATGCTTCGACCAGGTGGGTCCCGACTGTCAGGCTCTTCTTTACCTGCGAAGATGTAGCTGGTGGGTCCTAGCAGTCAGGGGGGCGAATCGTTTTGGTTTTTTTTTGCCCAGACGCACTTCCTTGCGTGCGAAGATGTAGCTGGTGGGTCCTAGCAGTCAGGGGCGCGAATCGTTTTTTTTGCCCAGATGCACTTCCTTGCGTGCGAAGGTGTAGCTGGTGGGTCCCAGCAGTCAGGGGGGAAACATTTTTTCGCGAAATACGGTGGCCCGTCCGGTGGCTCCCTGCTATCAGGTGGAGGAATCATTATTTTCCGCGTAATAAGGAGGCACTTCCTTGCTGCCGCTGTGGACCCAGCTGTTAGCCTCTCCACGTACAGTCCACACCAAATGGAAGTCGTTCCTTGACCACGTTGACCACGCCGCGCCGAGAGCACCAGGGCGGTGGACGACGGCGAGGCCTAGGAAGGGGACGACGCGGAGCCGGTGAAGACGCGGCAGTGGATGCCCACGCGAGGACGAGTATGAGGGTTCACTCGTTCGGCTGCGGTGTGAGGCTGCCGTCGCCAAAGGGCTGGCCAGCGGTGGGAATAGTAGGGGGCGGTGAGGCCTCCACGGCAGCACAGCCGGCCAAGGGAGGCAGGAGCAGGCGGCACGACCGGCGCTGCTTTGGGCGGCTGGAGCAAGAAGACCAGAGGTTGAAGAAGCACTACGGCCGTTGGATGGACACCGTATGGTCACTAGAGCTAGAATCGTTCATATTGACTAAGTTGACAAAGCCCTTCGTCCTCGTCAACTTCGTAGGCCCACAAGTCAGCCTCCCACCAAGGTGGGTCCCAGCTAGCAGGGGGAGTATTCATTTTTTTGTGCGTAATAAGGAGGCACTTCCGGTGGGTCTGAGCTGACAGCGGGAGGAACATTTTTTTTGTGAAATATGGTGGCCCGTCCGGTGGGTCCCAGCAGTCAGGAGGAAACGTTTTTTTCACGAAATAAGGTGGCCCGTACGATGGGTCCCCGCTAGCAGGTGGAGGAATAATTATTTTGTGCATAATAAGGAGGCACTTCCTTGCGTCCGCCATGGAGCCAGCTGTCAGCCTCTCCACGTACAGTACTCTTCCAATGGAAGTCGGTCGTTGACCACGTTGACCACGCCGCGCTGAGAGCACCAGGGCGGTGGACGACGACGAGGCCTAGGAAGGGGACGCCACGGAGCCGGGGAAGACGCAGCAGCGGAAGCCGCGCGGAGAGGAGTACGAGGGTTCACTGGTTCGGCTGCGGTGTGAGGCTGCCGTGGACGCAGAATAACAGGGGGTGTGGGTGAGTGGAGAGATGGCATGGCCAGTGGAGGGAGTAGTATGGGGGCGGTGAGGCCTCCGCAGCAGCACAGCCGACCACGGGAGGCAGGAGCAGGCAGCACGACCGGCGCTGCTGTCGGATTCACGGGTTCCGGCAGACCCTTAAGGTTCGAACTCTGGGGTGCGCGCGGATATCGTGCCTTCTACCTATCCGTCTCGTAGGATCTAACTACTGCAAGAACAACACAAGAGACATAGGGTTTATACTGGTTCAGGCCACCGATGTGGTGTAATACCCTACTCCAGCGTGGTGGGTGGATTGCCTCTTGGGCTGATGAGGAAGAACAGTACAGGGAAGAACAGCCTCGCGAGGGTCTGTTCTTGGCTAGGGGATGAACTGCTAGGGGAGTTCGATCGCCCTTCTCTCTTTCTTTCTAGATGCCGGATTGGACGCCCCTACCCTGGGAGTGGCTAGGCCTATTTATAGGCAAAGGCCCTGGGCCTCTCCCCAAATATTGAGCGGGAAGGGCGCCAACAATTGGCCAATTCGAAGGGGAACATCTGGTAAACTTATCCTGACTAAAGTTGGTCTTCGCCTGCCAAAGGCCCTGTGGTGACGCCATCCTGGGCTCCATGGTGACCTCCTTCCCACCGTTGGACCGGGCTTGGTCTCGTTGCACCGAAATGGGTGCCTTTGCTTGATCCTCTCGCCTGCGCTTGCCCCCTTTGCACCAAAGAGGAAAGGGGGGTGCTGCTCGGGCTGGCGCCCGTCTGGCACCCTCGGTCGTCATGGCTTGCGTCATGGGCACCTCGTGAGGTACCCCACCTTGATCTCTCCGCCTCCTCGCGAGCCAGCCTGAGGAGACCATGCTTGGGGAAGCGCCGTGTCGTCCGCCTCGCGAGGCTTGGCCCCTCGCGAGGGTCTTGAGCCTTGTGTTGATGAAGATGGGCCACGTTGGGCCCCCACTTGAGCCACGCCGCAGGCCGCAGGCAGGCAAGTCTGGGGACCCCCGTTCCGAGAACGCCGACAGTAGCCCCCGGGCCTAAGGCGCGCATGGACTTGGCCGTGCCGAGAGGTGAAAGGGCAAGGGCGAAGCGTCGCGGGCCCTAACAGCCTGCGGCCTCGGGCGCCGCGTGGCAGTTGATTGGACGTGGGTGGCACTGTTTACCCACGCTCCCTTATTCTGCGCCGCGCTAGGTTGCCCCACAGTTGTACACAGCCACCCCCTTTTCCTGTTGCTTGACCATCTCCTGCTCTTCCTCCCCCCAAACTCTGACCCCTGCTTCCAATCCCATCTCGCATCTCCTCTCTTCCGCCCGCCGCCATGGCTCCAAAGAAAGAGAAGGGAAAGAAGCCTGTGGCTCCATCTCGCCCGCCGCCGCCGGTGGCGCCTGCTGTCGGCCGCTCAATCATACTCAACCTGGAATGCCTGGGCAAGCTCAGCCCGGCTCTGGCCACCGCCTTCAACGAGTGTGGGAGGACGACGACTTGGCCTACATATCACTTCCTCACCGATAGGATAATCACCGAGGTCCATTACTTCGCCGACGCCTTGTGGGCGGGTTTGGTGCCTCCCTTCTCCGATTTCTTCAATGCCATCCTCAATCATTACCAGATCCACATGATGCATCTGGGTCCTGAGTCCATTGCCCTCCTTTCAGTCTTCGCTTTTGTTTGTGAGGCGATGGTAGGCATCCCTCCTTCTGTTGCCTTGCTGCGCCACTTCTTCTCCCTGCATCTTACCGACCCCATGCAATGCTCGGCATGCGTGAGCTTTGTAGCTTCGCCCAAGACCGCAGCCTCTGGTATCGACTTTAACCTCCCTCTGCCTTCAGCCGGGTTCCGCGAGCGGTGGTTGTATGTTGATGTCGGGGTGCCCAGCCCTCGGCTCGCGAAGCCGACATCGCCTGCTGTGCCCAACTCAGGCTGGGGTCAGGAGACGCTTGTGAGCCCCCAGCTCGCCTTCGTCTGGCACCGCTTTATGTCCTTGAAAAAGCTTGGCGTAACGGCGGCCAAGGTGGTGAAGGAGTTCCTATTGCACCGCATTGCCCCTCTCCAACGCCATTCTCGTTGAATGTGGGCCTTCAGCGGGCATGGTGACCGTATGAGGCTTCAGGAAGAAGACCTGACGCCCGAGGCGCTGAGGAAGGTGCTCTTGGTCCTGACAGGCGATCCCAACCCCGGGGGTATCCGGCAGGGGGGAGCTTTGCTGTACCTCTGCCAAAACAAGGGTGACTTCTTGAGGCAGATGCCCCCCTTCGACGAGTGGGGGCTATGCCCTGTCGGCCTACAGGGGCCTCGCGAGAACCCTGTGGTGGTGATTTCCCTTCCGGTCGGCCTGGGTGAATCCTCCTCGAGTGGTGGCGCAGGGAGGCAGGAGACAGCGGGGCTCGAGGGAGCCGCGGACGATGTGACCGCACTTGGCGATGCTCTTGATGGGGCAGCTCACGAGGTCCGTGCTGCCGAGGCTGCGGGTGAGGCGCTGCCACTTCCGACTCTTGAGGCCGAGGCTCCTGAGCCCCCGGCCGTGATCTCTGGCGAAGCAACTGCCCGTGCGCATCAGGCATGTGTCCTCGACGCAAGTGGCCTTGGTACTCCGTCCTCTTCGCAGGCTGATTCCTGTGCATCTCTCCTGGGCCGTTTCCGTGTGGACTTTGAGGCCCTCTAGAGAAAAAGGGAGGCCCTGGGCGACGACTTCCCTTGCCGCTTGCTGAAGCGCCAGAAGTACTTTGCTATCGATGAGTAAGTCTTCTCCTTTTCTGTTCCCTATCCTGCTTGCCGCGTCTGCTTATCCTTGCTCTGCAGGCATCTCCCTACTGAGCTCAACGAAGCCGCCGAGTCGACACCTTCCTTGACTTCGTCTCCTCCGCCACCCCTTGGTGCCTCGAGCTGCACTGCCCTTGTGGTTTGGGCGAGCGACGGCGCGGACCATCACACAGCGCGTGGTGGCTCCTTTGTTCCCGCGATCTCCTTCCGCGGGCCTTCCCTCGATGTTGGCAGCCTGTCGTGGGCTTCCCGTTTGGTCGCGGGCTGCGACTGGCAGAGGCTCCCCTCGAGCCCTCCTCCTGAGGGCGGGCCGGACTCAGGCCGGGCTTCTGATGCGGCGCTGCCAGCCGTCGTGCGGGCGCCAGCCCCCAGCCCCCTGCCCGGGGCTGGAGCAATGGTCCAAGGTCCTCGACGCCTGCTTGGGGCGGATGATGGCGTGGCAGATGTGCTTGAGCATGCTCGGGGGCGTCGTGCCCGTCGCCATGAGTTCCTCCGAAGTGCGAGTGGCGCCGTAGACCTGCTTGGGCTGGAGCTCGCTGAGGAAGATGCGCGCCTGGAAGCCGAGGGCCTGCGCCTGGCCGCAGAGCAGCGCGAGCTGGAGGCCGCCGCCGCCCTTGCGCGTCGTCAGCGTGACCTTGATGACGAAGAAGCGAAGGCGTCGCTGGAGGCTTCCCTGGCGGCTCGGTCTCAGGCCGTTGAGGAGGCCCGAGGAGCAGACCGACGGCGAGAAGCAGCAGAAGAACGGGCTCGTGAGCTCTTGGCCCGGTGTCGCTCGTTGGAGGAGCAAGTGGAGCTGCGCGAGGCAGCCCTTGCATCGATGGAGGTGGCTTCTGGCGACCCGGCTGAGCTTCGGAAGCGCGAGGAAGCATTGGTGCTGGAGGCCGCCGAACGCGCTCGCGAGCACGAGCAGCTGGAGACGAGGGAGCGCCTAGTGACGTAGGCTGAAGATGATGTCGCCGCGCGGGAAACGCGTGTCCTGGAGGAGGTTTGCCATCGGGTGGCGACAGCGCGCCAAGGCCTCGAGCGTGAGTTCGAGGGGAAGCTGGGGATGATCCGAGTCAAAGCTAAGGGTAGAACCGCTGCCTTGAGGGCCCAACGAGATGAGGCGACGCGATGGGCGGACGCCTCCCGGGTCGCTCTTGAGGCAGCGCAGAAGGAGCTGGCCACCTCCCAGGCCAAGGTGCTCCGCCTTCGCCAACGTGTGGAAGAGGCTGTGGCCGTCGAGCGTCAGAATGCCGACGAGATACGCCAGCGGCAAGTCCTGGAGCACGAGCACGGCCCCATGCTCACCAAGCTCCGGGAGAGGGCCAACATTGCCCTGGGCAACATCTGTGAGGCTGCCGTGGGCGAGCCGCATATGATTAACTACGCCGGCAACCTGCAGTTCTTCACCACCGTGGTGACACAGCTGGAGGCACGGTCGGTTAAAGCTGATAGGTTGGTGGAGGAGAGGAGCCGTGCCCTGCTCGGGCGCGCCTTTTCCCGCGTCTTCAGCCATCTTCGAAACATGGACCCCCACTTCGACTTCGACGTCGCCATCGCCCCAGTTCCTCAAGCCGTTCGAGGTGACCTGGCTGAATGGGTGGAGAGCAACGTAGATGCTCTCGTCCGGGCCTTCACTTCGGATGAAGTCGACGTGATCATGGGCGCCGACGAGGGTGGCGTGGTGGATGACCCCAACGCCGTTGATGGTGGCGCAGACGACGAAGGCATGTTCAGCGGCGCCAGTGATAGCTCGGGAGGCGCCCCCGAGGATGCATTGGGGGATTTGTCAGATTGACCATGTACTATCCTCGTCTTTTACCATACATAGATAGAACTCAGGCGTTTGGCCCGACGGTTGTGAGAGCATTTTGGGAGGGGAAGCCCCTCATGTATGAACTCGTATCTAATATATCTGCAGTGATTAAATCGTACGCGTGTCCAACGGTAGGCTGGTTTACCCTTCCTCCTTGCTGGCTCCTGAGCTGCCTTCTGGAGGGCGTCACGTCTCGGGTGCTATTTAGTTGAAACCTCGGGAGGCGGGGTCATTGCTGACAGGAAACCCCCACAGGCATGGGCCATCTTTGCAGGCTCCAGGCCTTTTCTCGAACGAGACGTCTTCACAGGCGTTTTTCCTTCTTCACAGGCTCCGTGCCTTTTCCTCGAGCGAGACGTCTTCACAGGCGTTCGCCTTCTTCACAGGCTCAGGGCCTTCTCCCGAGCGGGACGTCTTCACAGGCGTTCGCCTTCTTCACAGGCTCAGGGCCTTCTCCCGAGCGGGATGGCTTCACAGGCGTTCGCCTTCTTCACAGGCTCAGGGCCTTCTCCCGAGCGGGATGGCTTCACAGGCATCCGCCTTCTTCACAGGCTCAGGCCCTTCTGCGAGAAAACGATCTCCGCAAGCACCAAGGGTCACCTCGCGAGGGAGCGACAGCGGCAGTCTGGGCCGTGCTCAAGCTGGGCCTGGCCCAGCTAGCGAGGGGCTCGCAAGGGGAGGCAGCTGTGGTGAGATGGTGACCAGAACGCGGGAAACGGTTCAAACAAGACCAAGCACCCCTTCCCCGAACGCACGCAAAGCTCAAATTCGAAGTCAACTTAAATCCAGCGGGGGAAAAAGGTTAAAACCAAAGGAAGAAGGCAATGAAAGCAAACAAAAAGGCCGCGTCCGGCACCTAATCTAATCTTCGACGTCTTCTCACCTGCGCGGACCTAAGTGATGTCCACTGGGCGTGGGAGGGAGCCCCAGGGCCTGAGGCCGGCACCCCTGAGATTCCGGGGCGTGCACAACCCCACTCATTATTACGTGAGAGTGTCACGGGGCGGCGAGCTTCACAGGCACTGGGCCTTCTTCATAGGAACCGGCCTTGCTTCATATCGCCATACGAGGGCCCCACCTTGCACCACACTCTAGTGCCACCAACGACGACCGGAAACCAGGATGCCGCCGGTGGGGTAGAGCGGTCGCCAGCGGTTCCCCCAACGACCACGGGTCCTCCGCCAGGGGCAGGCCCTCAGGCGCCTCCCCAGCGGAGGGCCTACCTTCTAAGAACGCCTTGCTCCGAACGCCACCGTGGTGATGTAGGATCCCTGCCCCTTTCCTGCAGCCCCCTGCGTCCTCCTCCCGAGGGGTAGGAGGCCGCGGGAGCAGGGCAGCTGCTCGCTGCGGTGACCTGCACCTCCTGTGACCCATGATTAGCGTATGCCTGCTCTTGAGGAATTAACGGTACCCGATAGTCGTATCCTCCAGTGTGCCCGACGGAGCCGTCCTGGGGTTCCTGGAAGGGCTCGGCCTCTGGCGTCTCGTCTCCCCAGCTGGGGCTGAAGAGTGAGCCCTATTCGCCCTCGTGAGCGTGCCCTTGGTCCATCATGTGGGGCACGTATTCCTCTGGCGCCGCCACCCCGAATGCTGTGCTGTAGTGCTCCATGCGCCACGCGGCGTTGCTCGCAGTGCCCACCGTGGGGTGGTAGTGCGGTTGCCCGCACGCGCCGTGGGCCGCACCGAGCCCTTCTCCTTCTCGCGCTGGGGGCGGGGGTAGCGCCACCGCTAGTCCAGCGCTGATGGATTAGCTTGTGCCGGGGTAGTCCCGAGGCCCGCGGGGGCGTGCAGGGCCTCCTCGTGCATCGCCCTGAGCTGGAGGAGGAAGCCGAGTGCAGAATGGGTGAGCCCCCGAAGCGGCGAAGCCCAGGAGCTCGGCGGCCCACTCCAGCAGCACATCGCGGCCACCCTCCAGTAGCCTGCACTGCAGCAGCTCCCGTGCTACTGTGAGGGCAGCCCTCGAGTTCGCCTGTTCCCGGCGGGTATACGGTGTCGTAGTTGCAGCATGATTGGAGGCCCTCGCTGTCGACCGCGCCTGTCGCGGTGTGAGGGTCGCAGAAGCTTGCCCGCGTCGCCCGCGGCCCGCAGCGCCCTGTGGACCACGAGCTGCCTGTGGCGCGGGGTTGCCCAGAGCGGGAGGCTCCGCGCAGATGGGCCACGCCGCCCATGGGCCTTGGTTGCCCGCCTGGTCGCCGGACATGGTGACTACGACGCAACGGGAGACAAAGCGGCGGGATGGCAGATTCCGGCGCACCCCTACCTGGCGCGCCAAATGTCGGATTCACGGGTTCCGACAGACCCTTAAGGTTCGAACTCTGGGGTGCGCGCGGAGATCGTGCCTTCTACCTCTCCGTCTCGTAGGATCTAACTACTGCAAGAACAACATAAGAGATACAGGGTTTATACTGGTTTGGGCCACCGATGTGGGGTAATACCCTACTCCAGTGTGGTGGGTGGATTGCCTCTTGGGCTGATGAGGAAGAACAGTACAAGGAAGAACAGCCTCGCGAGGGTCTGTTCTTGGCTAGGGGATGAACTGCTTGGGGAGTTCGATCGCCCTTCTCTCTTTCTTTCTAGATGCCGGATTGGACGCCCCTACCCTGGGAGTGGCTAGGCCTATTTATAGGCAAAGGCCCTGGGCCTCTTCCCAAATATTGAGCGGGAAGGGCGCCAACAATTGGCCAATTCGAAGGGGAACATCTGGTACACTTATCCGGACTAAAGTTGGTCTTCGCCTGCCAAAGGCCCTGTGGTGACGCCATCCTGGGCTCCATGTTGACCTCCTTCCCACCGTTGGACCGGTCTTGGTCTCGTTGCACCGAAATGGGTGCCTTTGCTTGATCCTCTCGCCTGCGCTTGCCCCCTTTGCACCAAAGAGGAAAGGGGGATGCTGCGCGGGCTGGCGCCCGTCTGGCACCCTCGGTCGTCATGGCTTGCGTCATGGGCACCTCGTGAGGTACCCCACCTTGATCTCTCCGCCTCCTCGCGAGCCAGCCTGAGGAGACCGTGCTTGGGGAAGCGCCGTGTCGTCCGCCTCGCGAGGGTCTTGAGCCTTGTGTTGATGAAGATGGGCCACATTGGGCCCCCACTCGAGCCACGCCGCAGGCCGCAGGCAGGCAAGTCTGGGGACCCCCGTTCCCAGAACGCCGATAGCTGCTTTGGGCGGCTGGACCAAGAAGACCAGAGGTTGAAGAAGCAGTACGGCCATTGGATGGACATCGTACGGTCACTAAAGCTAGAATCATTTATATTGACTAAGTTGACAAAGCTCTTGGTATGCTCCAACTTAGTAGGCCCACAGGTTAGCCTCCAAAACGGTGCACCCGAGATGTCAGGGGGAGGAATCATTTTTTGGGCGGCCGAAACTAAGAATATCCGAGATTGAAGAAGAAGCACGACATCCATTGGATAGACATCCAATGGCCACTGCTGCTAGAACCGTGTGTTGACTATAATAAGTTGACAAAGCCTTGCATACGCGTCAACTTATTTTTCTTAGGTGATGCATCACTTAGTAGGCCGACAAGTGTGTGGTAGAGAACTTATAGCCCATTTGCGTTTTGTAAGAATGTACAACCCATTTTCAAATTCTAATGGAATTTACAACAGCCCATTTACAGTTTGTTAAAAGTACAACCCATTTTCTAGCTAGGACAACGATTAATAATTTCAACCAACCGTTGAAGACAGAATTCAATAAAATTTCCCATATTTTGATGGGATCCGAAATATTTTTAACCCGAAATTTCTAGTCAGATTAAATATAAATTTGTATTACGTAAAAATCCAACGAAACATTGCGCGCGCAACAATGAAAATTTAAGATTTTCAAAATCCATAAATAATATTTTATAAACTAATTTTGTGTTTGGTGCATTTTTTTATAGTTACTTCCTAGTTTTTATAATTACATCCCATTTATTATTTTTAACGCCCATTTTCCTGTTAAGCCTAACGCATCCCTCCTAGCAAAGATTTGCATCCCAGCGGGGCGGAGAATAACAAGTTGACCTTGCCTGGGTATTCCTCAAAAAGGCGTATAGTTGGGCTAGCCATTCTCATCTTGAAAAAATTAGTATTTGCGCTAGATATCTGTCCTGGGCTAGACGGGCCACAGCTCGCCCAGTTAATACCCTGCTCTCCTCTGAACAACAACGAAATCATCGCCAAGAAAAACGCTGCAGTGCTCACGCCTCAAAAACACAAATACTGCTCGAGCTGCTTGGTCCCAGCTATCGGCCGCACCTTGTGCGATTCTCTCTTTTATATTGACTACATAGGTTTACAATGGTGTGGGACCGTGATGTCAGGAAACCAGGAGAAAGCAAAAAAAATATAGTTGTACATAATAAGGAGGCACTTGCGTACGTACGGCTATGGCCCTAGTGGGTCCCTAGTGTCATCCAGTAAAAATAAAGTCATCTCCTGAATCCTCATGTTTGTTGACGATGTTAACAATGCTCGGCACCACGGCGAGTGCAACAACTCGAAGGACAACGGAGAGGGCCTCGCGGGCCCTACGGATGGTCTGATACAACACCTGCTTCTCATTCAGGAAGCCAGGATCATCGGACACCTATGAGCACCTTCGAGAAACTGAGACGACATGAAACGGTAAGGCCGCGCTTGGGAGCTCTGGTTTATTTGAAACCTGTATTAACATACAAGTGTGGCCCGAGGTCTGTAAGTAAAAGCGGCGGGTTACGCGCGTAATTTGAGAGACCAGTGTATATTTTACGAGCACTACTATATGGACGACATTACCAGACGATACATGCACGACGTGCGTATCATGCCATCCATGGGCAAGGCTGAAACAGCAGCTAACGGCTGGATTAGCAATCGTCCGAGTGTCGTTCAGCATTTTTATCGTGTGTGAAGTACTTCCAATATTTTACTAGTCGAAATTGACCAACCAAGCGACTTCGCCCGAGACCATCTGCTTTAATTTACAAGCGTCAGTTTTACAAGCGGTTTTGGTTGGAAAATGACGATCCAATCACGACCTGATATCATGAGTTGGTCGGAAGATCATATGGTTTCATGTCTAACCTACCCGACTTGTCGTATAGGCTATGAATGAAACATCAGACAATGAACTTCTTAAGCACGGAAACAACAGAATAGGATGATCTTCTTAACAAGCAAATCACTGGCATTAGATCGACATGCAAAACAATACGAAGCATTATTCTCAGGAGGCACGGTGAACAGCTCGTGATGCCGCATGCCACAACATTCCAAGCTCAACTTTGCAATCAAACATAAGGCCTGGCATTACATAGACAATATTCAGAACAAACTCTTAACACAGGAATATCTCAGCAGAGTAACTATTTACTTCTAAACTGAACACAGGAATAGGAAAAAACACTCGACGCTGATCACAGCAAGGGCGTCCAACTCAAAAATATCAAATGCATGTCTTCTGGCTAACATCAATGAGCAAATTTTGACAAGGTTTTCCAATTCCAATATATTAAACTAACGTCTTCTTGCTAACATCAATGATTAAAGTTTGACAAGCTTTTCCCATTCAAAATATGTAATGCCTATGATCATGGAGTCCTGTCGTAGCTTCTTGTACTTGTTTGGGCAATTTTTGCCCAGGGCACTCCACGTGTTGTTAAATTGCCAATGGTCTCTGCAGAGTAGTCATGTCACCGGTGTCTAATAATACTCTGTAAAGCTTCTCGGTCATTCCTTCTTTAATGTAGCGCAAACAATGACTGCTTCTTTCTGCAAAGTGGAATGACCAACTGGACCCATTAATGCAACAGTTTGCCTTGGACACGTTGGTTCCTTTTGTAAAGTTCAACTAAAATCGAAGTCGGAATAAAACTGAGCTTTAATTTTGATATCCCTATAAGCAACAATAGGTACAAGGGAAACAATTACTAAGAAATAATGGTTGATGACTTGTACTCCCAGAAGAAAAGCATCTACTGATCTACTTTATCTTAATGGGAAACAAAGCAGGAGAGTAGCAATTCTCCATCAATGTGATTCATTCATATTGACTGAGACATTATCTTAACAATGCCTTGTTTCAACATGTATAATGTACGACAAAGCAGAAAAGTACCATTCCTAAAACAATGCAACTGATTCATTTTAACAGAGACATTATCTTAACAATACCTTTGTTAAACATGCAGAAAGAACTACAAAGCAGGATAGTATGTGCTTAATTTTACCAGCGTCATTAGATTCAGTAGTTAATTAATTCTGAGAGTGGCATTGCTTAATTTTACCAGCGTCATTAGATTAACGAAAAGCATAAACAGTTCCAGGGGAGAGTGGGCGCAACAATAGTATGTGCTTCCATCTACTTATAAAGGGGGTGATGCGGAGTTTGTTGTAACAAAGCAACAAGCATCATGTCTGGGTTGGTCCCATTTTTATTCACTACTTAATGGGAAAAGACAGCAATACAATAGCTTCAATTCAACATTTATTTAAAACAGTACCAATACAAGTAGCACAACATCTCAAAGCACACTGCACAATCATGAGACAGACAAGATAAAATACGAATCTGCCAACATGAATAGGAAATCCAATCTTGTTTTGTGCAGTTGCACTGAAATCAAGCAAAGTGTTTCGCGTAGCGAAGCAAAATGTCGCAATAGCAACAAGTTGAATAGATATCCCTGTTTAAACATAAGCAAAAAAGGAATCAATTACTGGCTACTAAAGGAGGATGAAACATGCGGCCACAAAAATGGTAATCCCGACAATCCCTAACAAGTGTTGCAGTTTTGAAATAAGATTCAGTAGTTAATTCTGAGAGTGGCATCAATTACTGGCTTATAAAGGGGGTGATGCTGAATTTGTTGTAACAAAGCAACAAGCATCTTGTCTGGGTTGGTCCCATTTTTGTTCACTACTTAATGGGAAAAGACAACAATACAATAGCTTCAATTCAACATTTATTTAAAACAGTACCAAAACAAGTAGCACAACATCTCAAAGCACACTGCACATCATGTGGTTGAGACCAAGATTTGAAACAACTCGCCACGAAGACTGAAAACAAATCTCGATCTCCTTTTGTGCAGTTCCACCAAAATTAAGCGAAGTCACCGGTGTGACATTCAAGTTGAACTACACAAAACACTCCTAAAACATAAGTGTTTCGAGTAGCGAAGCAAAATGTTGCAATAGCAACAAGTTGAATCGATACCCCTGTTTTAACAGAGGCAAAAAAGGAAACAATTACTTGCTGATAAAGGAGGATGAAACAAACAGTGACAGAAAGAAGCATCTAACTTATCTTGGATGGAAACCAAAGTAGGACAGTAGCATTTCTAAAACGGTTGCATTGATTCATATTAACAGAGACATTCTCTTGAAACAACATTCGTTAAAAAATGTAAGTTACTTTTAACAGTGGCATTGCTTCAACTTTCCGGTAGCATTCTTAGATTAACAACAACAAAATAGCTGTATGGGACATGCCAGCACCATGTGCGTCCACACATATAAATGGGTGATGCATAGTATGTAGCCAAGCAGCATATATGCGCTGGTCCCATATTTGTTCTCTTTGAACCTTCTTCCTATGTGAGGGCAGCAAATCTAGTCCTGCACAAACTACCTGACCCCCCAGTTTCTTTCCCTTTTCAACAAAGAGATCGGTTCCTTACAGATGTGTGTACTGGGTTACCCCTTTTTCCCTTTTCGACCTACAAAGCGGCTGGATAGCCAGTCTATACTACTTTCCGCCCCTCCTTTCCTCACTGAACCACGTCCTAGATTCTTGCTCCAGCCCACCGCACCCTTCTTTCCTCTTTGAACCAAGACCTAGATTTGACTACAGATCGAAAAAGATCCACATGCAGCTAGAGCAACAACGATTTCAAAGAAACTTATACCTTAGGGTCGTCGGGATGTGGCAAGGCGTGCGGCGGGAGGCCGGATCTTCCCACACTACATACGATAGCGAGGAAGAAGGGGTCAGTGGCCCTCCCGCATAGGTGCTGGGTGAAAGAGAACAACGCAGCCGGCAGTGGATTGCCTCCCTCGCCGAAGGCGATAGAGTGAACGCTGCACCTCCTCCCCTTCCTGGTGCAACGGGATACGGACGCCTCCTTCACCAACTGTGAGGGGGGAGAGAGAGACAAGAGGCCAACGCAGTCTTGTTTAGGTTTGGTGAAGAGAGGGTGAGAGACTGTGAATATAGCAAACCCTAGCAAATGAACGCTGAGCCTCCAGCGTGTAACATATATGTAGTGCGGCGAGCGTGTGGAGAGTGCAAACCCTAGTGAACAAGCACTGAGGCTCCCTCTTATAGATATACTACTATAGTATGGACTCAGCTCCGGTGCCTTCACTACACCTGCTTTTCGCTGTATGACAGGTGAGCCAGCCACATTTTGGGCCCACCTGTCATAAATCCAAAAGTAGATGCACTAAGTCAATGAAGCTGCATCCATATAGTACTCTCGTGTATACGACTAATATATAGTGGAGTGGTTTTATTATTCTCTCCATAACAATCGTTTTAAATTGTGTAAGTACGAAATGAAACTCTTTATTTAATGTACAGTGAAGAAAACTAGTACTACTTCCGATGAACTAACGATCCACGCCCACGCGTCTTGGTCGCACTTCCTATCCTTCACGTGTGGTACACTACCCTCCCTTAAGTGAACAACCACACATGCGCCAAATTATCGAAAACGTGTGAGAGTGTGTACAAATAAAGAATTTTAATTGCAATTATCGGAAAGGTTTGAGAGTATTACAAAGTTTGACTTTAGTCAAATCTAATATGCGTAGTAAATAAAAATGGAGGGCTACTACGTCCATCCGGGTTTTTAGTCCACGCCATTTTTTAAATCAAAGTTAATAGTTGGACAAATAAAATTACAGGGGAGCTAGAGAAGAAGTTGTGCGAAGTCTTAGAAATCAATACAAAACTTATGCTCTTAGTACCAACGTCGATCCTTCTTCGAGGAAACATTTGGTTCATAGCCAATTGTGTGATAAAACTGCACCAATGTGAAAGACGACTGCGTCTCCAACGCAACAAAGGTGAACTGACAAAGGATATCATCTTTGTGTGTAACAAGCAAAGAGCACTGATGGAAGATAGCTTGTTTTTCATTGAAAATCGATCAACTTCACTAGCCGATGCAACCATGAGGCGCAACCATGAGCATCCACTACTAGGGAAAACCCTAGCAGTAGCGTTGGTTTTGTGCTCACTAGTAGCGCGGGTAGGCGCGCTACTAATAAGGCGCTACAGCTATTGCTTAGCAGTAACGCGTGCCCGCACGCGCTATTGCTAGGACAAATAGCTGCAGGGTTTGTTCACTCCCACGCTACTACTAACGTAACTACTGGCAGCGCGTTTTCTCTCCATCGCTACTAGTATTCTTTTTTATTTTTTTATTTTTAGTGTATTTATGGCAATCCACCACCACCACACTGGGTAGGGTATTACACCACAACGGTGGCCCGAACCAGTATATAACTCGTGTCTTTCTGTGTTGTGAGTTCGTCGAGTTCGTCCGCGAGATCTTAGCGAGCTAGGGCGTAGATCGGTAGGAGGGGAAGACTTCGCATGCACCCAAGTGTTGGAACCTTAATGGTTTGCCGGAACCCCACATCCGACAGAGCCCGTGCCGAGCGCCGTGCCGCCCTCACCGCTCGCGTCACCCAGACAGCGCCCGTTGGCGGACCTCCCCGCCTTTCTCCATCACCTACTGCCAACGCTGCAACCGGCCCGGCAGGGAACGAGTAGCAAGCTTCATCGTTGCACCCTTCCATGTGGCGAGACGAACGCACCGCCACCCCGTTGCTGACTCCGGCTGGCTCATCATCCCACGCTCGTCGCGCGCCCACAGACGCGCAGGCTGTGCTGCTCATGGCACGTGAGCTCCTGCGCTACCGTCAAGTCGACGACCTCTATGACGACTGGCTCAACCGCATCGAAGCTCGTCAGTGCCGCTGGGGGCTCTCCTGCAACGTCCCTTTTCCTACCTCGACCACCTCCAGCAGCGGGCGACGTCGCCCACGGAGCGCCTCCACCACCTCCGCATCAACACGGTGCCCTCGCACCAAGATGCGCTGCCCCGCGGCGTGACCCGCCACGGCAGGCGACCATGCACGAAGAAGGAAGCTGCTAAGAAGTTTCTCGGCCGCAAGAAAGTGCTCTTGCGCTCCCAGCAGCACAGCGCCAAGACAGCGCGTCGCTAGCCGCAGCGGCACATGGATACCAAGACCAGGCTCCGCCTCCGTGACGGGCTCCGGTGACCACAACAGGTTGCCGTGCCTTCACTCCCGAGCTGCGCAACATCGTCTTAGCCCAGCAAGTTCAAGCCGGACCTGCCTCCGCGCTACAACGACACCCTCGACCCCGCGGAGTTCCTGCAGCTCTATGAGCTAAGCATCAAGGCGGCCAACGGCGATGAGAAGGTCATGGCGAATTGGTTCCCTATGGACCTCAAAGATGGCACGCTCGTGGCTCCTGAACCTGCCCGCAAGATCGATCTCCTCCTGGGGCGAGATCTACGAGAGTTTCGTCGCCAACTTCCAGGTCACTCGCGACCGCCCGCTCGCCGCGGGTGACCTGCGGCGCATCAAGCAACAGCCAGGGGAAACCTTGCAGATTTACATCCAACGCTTCAACAGCGTTCGCCTCAAGATCCCCAAGGTGACTGACGAGGACATAATCTCCGCATTTTCCGATGGCGTCCATGACGTCAAAACGAAGGAGGAGCTCGCCATCCACGAGGAGCTATGCACGGCCTTGGAGATGTTTAACATGGCGACCAAGTGCGCAAGAGCTGAGGAAGGGCGCCTTTCCCTCCTCGAGCTCCCAGCTGCTAACCAGAAGGACAAGAAGGCCAAGGTCATTGCCACACCCTGATTTTCATGCCACAACACTTAAGCTATTAAATCATGATAAAATGTGGTTTGACAAAAACTTTTGAGTGCTTTGTCTTTGCTTTGATTGAATGTTTGACTATTGTTTACAAGTGCTCTAAAAATCAAATAAATCCTCCAACTCTTATAATCCTTCTCCTTGATCCGAAACCTTTTCCCAATGATCATGCCATGTGTATAGTGCAATATAGTATTTTCTTACAAAAATAATTTGGCCAAATAGTGTTTTCAAAAATTAGTATTTCCAAAAACCCCTTGATTGAGGATTGCACTGCAAGTACTTAATTAAGGGCAGTAAAAATCTTTCCAAAAATATTTTGGACTCCTATTAGATATAGGTTACCCAGAAACCACAAAAATATAATTTTAAAAGTTATTTTCCTATTTTATTTAAAGGCTTCTTCTTAAGGCCAGAAATGGTCTTAAATAGGTTAAAATTATTTTAAAGCTTTCAAAATATTTGAGAAAAATTAGGGAGACTCAATGGACATATATTTTTCATATATATGAGTTTCAACACATGGACATGATCAAAATATTGTACAAAACCTCCCAAAACCATTTTTGCTCATTTCAAGGATTTGAAATATTTCTACAGGAAATATTTTCATAAAACTCCAAGAAAATTCTAACATGTCACATATGACATTTTTGATGATCTTGCCAAGTACCATGTCATGGAGAATAGTATAACCCCATGAAACCCTCTCAAAACCACTTCTGTCCTTTTTCAAGTTTGAACATTTTTGCACTGTAAAACATCTCCAAATGCTCTCAAACTTGGTGCACGTTCTCAAATGGTGTAATAATGCATCTATACCAAATGGCACAAGTTGGAGAGAATGTTATCTTGATCAAAGTGCCCCAAACCCCTCTCTGACCAGAATTAAATTTGAACAAGTTTGTACTACCAACTTTCTCTCCTTGACCCCAACTTTTGTGAGCATGTTCAGATCCTCAAATGATGACACTACAAAAAGTGGTGCATCAAGGAGAATATATTTGCATGACTAAATCTTGGCAAAGCCATTTCTGCTGATTTCTAGGGGTTACCAAAGTTACATTGGCCACTTTGCCCAAATGAGCTCAAAATTGGTGGAAGGTCCTAATTATATGTGACATTTGACCCTGTGGAGTCTCATGGCAAATGGAAATCGTCTGCTTGCCCAAACCACCATCAAACACCTTCTGGCAGAAATTTAAAATGCATATTTTGGCCATTTCCACTAATCTCCATGAGCTAAGCTTTCTCCCACAGCATCATCTGGTCCTCCTCTAACTCCTGCATCTTTCCCTGCCCGAGGAGCCATGATTATGGGGGTGAAAAGCTCTTTTTCCCTCTCTGGACAGCACCATTTCTCTCTCTCTCAACCTCCCTCCTCACTCCAGTGGATCTCCAGGGCATCCAATGCCTCTCCACACTTCTTCACTACCCCCAAGCACTACCACACATCAGTGGCCGCGCCCACAAGGCATATAATATGCCACGGCATGCCAAATGCATGCTCCCGAGCGCGCTACAGTGCGGCCAGGCACTGTAGCCGCTCTCTGCCCAACGCCTCCGACGACCTCGGCACTCCCCCACACGCCAGAAGGACCACCTCAGCGTCCGCAACACGGCAAGCTGCCGGCCCCCTCCTTCCTCTCTCTCCCCTACCCGTCCCACGCGTGGACAGAGCGCCGCCCAGCTCCGCCATTCTCTGCTTAAGCACGGGTCCCGCCCGGAGCTCGCCCCGCTCCCTCTCTCTCTTCCCGGCGCCCTACTCTACCCCCACGAGCGCCGCAGACAGCCCTGAGCCTCTTCCCGTGGCCACCACGGCTATTTCCGCGGGTGCCCGTAGGCCAAGTCCACGATGAGCCATGGCCTCGCCATTTAAGGGCTCCTGAGGCTTCCCTCTGGATCCCATTCGCTCTCCCTCTCTCCCGAACACCCCTGGACCAACCTGCACCTCCTCTCGTGCCCTCCTGCTTCCTCCATGGCCGGAGTGCCGTCGTCGGCCTCCTCCTAAATTCGCGCTCTGTGGCCTCTCACCTCCCCTTTAGACTCCACTAGAGCACCTCCAGCATCACCGCGATCCTCCCCCGTGCTCCTTGACCTTCTCCCGGTGACCGTAGCGCCATGCCCCAATCTTGCCGCCGCCTCCATCCGCCGCGGGTGAGGCACCGGCCGCATCCGACCGCCCTAGCAGTCGTGGCGCACCTTGGCGGGTGCGTCACGCTCTCCTGAAGCCGCCGGTGTGCCGGGCATCGCCGGAGGTGGCCTGTGCCGCCGGAGCCCACGCCCGCAAGCACTCGGCCATGCCTCCCATGCCTCGCGTCTGTTCGAGCGGGAGGTGGGGGACGAACCCGACATGTGGGCCCCGCGCATCAGCGGCACAGTGGGGCGGGCCCATGAGTTAAGTGGACACGGTTTCCTTGCGGTGCGTTTCCCTGCAGCGGAAGCGTAATGCGTGAGGGTGCCTTCGACGTGGCCCTTCCCGCGCGCAGCTGAGCCACTGGGCCGGCCCAGTGGCTATCCTTCGCCCAATGTGTGCTTTAGGTATAAACCTAAACCTTTTCTTTTTCTTTTTCCAATGAGCTTCTAAAATCCATAGAATATTCATATTATCTCCAAATTGGATGATTCAAATTTCTAGTAGTTCCTAAAATCATGCCATATCACATGGTACTATTTGCACATTTTTCCAGAATCATTTTCTTCACAAATATTTATCAAATCCCCTTTTTACAATTTCTATGATGGACTTTAGAAAATCACAGAGAGCTCAAATTTGATCCAAATGCCATGACTCAAATTCCTAGATGTTTCTAAGTTCATAACTTAGATTATGAACATTTTTCTTAATACTTTTTGTACCACATAAATTAATGAGCCATTTCTTCATATTTGTCAACTTTGCAAATTCATAGGAAATCCATTTGAACTCCAAATCCAGTGAAACCAATTCCTAGATGCTTCTAAAATCATCCTTTGTTAAATGGGTGCCTTTGCTCATTTTTCAAAAATATGTTTCTGTACACTTCTTGCAAATCCATAAACCCCTTGATTCCGTCATATCAAAATGTTTAGAAATATCCATTGATCCACTTCCAATGAAATCACTTTAGTCATTCCTCATATGTCCAGGGGTATCCAATAAAAGTCAACTTCATATTTTTAGAGCACATTTATTCTTGTGTTGTTGTGTTGCTTATTATGGATGCTTTCGTCGATAGTTGACAATGTAGACGAAATGCTCGGAGTTGGACCAGAGATATTTGAAGACCTCGAAGACTTTGTTAAAACAGGCAAGAGGCCCTTTGACCATGTCTATGGAAGACTTTTTATGCATGTCATATAGCACTTTATTAGTGTTGCTTCGAAATCATGATGAGATGGTAACCACTTTGGTGGGTTGCCTTCGTTACTTCCTCGTTGATACCTGCATTATGCATGACCCTACCTTCTTATGAGGGTTATGCCGGTGGGAGTAGATAGGATGCTAAAGTAGTTGCTACGCAAAAAGGGACGGGAATATGCATGGTGAGGGAGACAAAGTATTTTCAAAGGACTTTCGAAAACCCCATCGGGTGCCACTTATGCCCGAGGGAGATGATGAGATGGGTAGCCACTTGATGACGAAGTGGTGTACCGAGGCAAGTGTGTGTGTTGTTTTTGAAAACGGATTAGATTTAAGATTTGTTGACTGACCCAACCTTACATGCGCATCCACTCTACCCTTATATGGGAGAGGGCATTATTGATTACCTAGGCCGATACTAGCTTGGAGCCCGCATTACTAGTGAAGGGGGAGAGTTGGTGCTCTCTCTCGGGACGGGGTCATGCCAGGTAGGGCGGCCATGACTGTTTTTACAGGGCACCGAATACACCATTGTGTCCCCTCTCGGATGTTACTATCTCGAGCGAGTCTCGTATGATGTACATCGTGAGGATACAGAACAACAAGTGGACTCCTTGTTAGTGTCGTCTAGGGAAAGATAGTGATCGGGTGCTTACCCCGGGTACTTGAGGTACCGCGGGTCGTGGATGACACGGAAGTTCCCCGGATCTTGTGGGTAAAGGGTGCAACCTCTGCAGAGTGTTAAACTATTCGAATAGCCGTGTCCATGGTCAAGGACAGTGGGGTGGTGCTGCTTAAACTACGTCCACTTGTTTTCAACCAGTGTGTGTGTGGGAAGAACTACTTGGGCCAAGTCAAGGACTTGACATGATTGAGTTGGGTTGGTGCCCACTCTATTTATGTTGACATCTGTAACCTGTCCTCATGGTTACTTGAATTCTCCTGATGCACGTCTTACAAGTTGTTGAACATGTCATTGCAATCAAAACTAGCTTTCTGCAAAAATTTACCTATATCATGCATAGTTGTATCTTGAGCCAAAACATGGGTTGCTTACGAGTACATTCAAAGTACTCATTGGCTTGCCACTGGTTATTTTATTGGCCAGGCATGAAAGAACATGATATGAAGAAGAATACTTCGGTGAAGAACATGCGAGCTAGGACGCTTCCCAGTCAGAATGCCTGTAGGGTTAAGGCAGATGGCATGGGTCCAAGTTATCGACGAAGATTTCCGCTGCAATGTGATACTCAAGACTTGACCATAATGGTCCTACTTGTGTAATACGGTATGTATGGATGTAAGACTCTTGTTATTCAGCTTCTGTGTGTTCAGTGAGCATTGATCTCTGGGATCACTGTACACGTGCATTCGGTGATCACGACTTATGAGTCGGGGTCCCCACAGTCATGGACGTGAAGCGCAAGGGGGCTGCCTGTTGGGGAACGTAGTAATTTCAAAAAAATTCCTACGCACACGCAAGATCATGGTGATGCATAGCAACGAGAGGGGAGAGTGTTGTCTACGTACCCTCGTAGACCGAAGCGGAAGCGTTGACGCAACATAGAGGAAGTAGTCGTACGTCTTCCCGATCCGACCGATCCAAGTACCGTTACTCCGGCACCTCCGAGTTCTTGGCACACGTTCAGCTCGATGACGATCCCCGGGCTCCGATCCAGCAAAGCTTCGGGGAGGAGTTCCGTCAGCACGACGGCGTGGTGACGATCTTAATGTACTACCAGCGCAGGGCTTCGCCTAAGCACTGCAACGATATGACCGAGGTGGAATATGATGGAGGGGGGCACCGCACACGGCTAAGGAACGATCACGAAGATCAACTTGTGTGTCTATGGGGTGCCCCCTGCCCCTGTATATAAAGGATGGAGGAGGAGGAGGCCGGCCAAGGCAAAGGTGCGGCCAGGATATGGAGTCCTACTAGGACTCCAAGTCCTAGTAGGAGTCCACCAAAAGGGGAGGAAGGGAGAAGGAATAGGAGGAGAAGGAGAGGTGGCCGGCCCCCTTTTCCCTAGTCCAATTCGGACTAGAGGGGAGGGGGGGCGCAACAGCCTTTTTCCTCTTCCCACTAAAGCCCATCAAGGCCCATTACTTCTCCCGTAATCCCGTAACTCCCCGATACTCCCGAAAATACCCGAATCACTCAGAACCTTTCCGATGTCCGAATATAGTCGTCCAATATATCGATCTTTATGTCTCGACCATTTCGAGACTCCTCGTCATGTCCCCGATCTCATCCGGGACTCCGAACTCCTTCGGTACATCAAAACTCATAAACTCATAATATAACTGTCATCGAAACCTTAAGCGTGCGGACCGTACGGTTCGAGAACAATGTAGACATGACCGAGACACATCTCCGGTCAATAACCAATAGCGGGACCTGGATGCCCATATTGGCTCCTACATATTCTACGAAGATCTTTATCGGTCAGACCGCATAACAACATACGTTGTTCCCTTTGTCATCGGTATGTTTACTTGCCCGAGATTCGATCGTCAGTATCCAATACTTAGTTCAATCTCGTTACCGGCAAGTCTCTTTACTCGTTCCATAATACATCATCCCGCAACTAATTCATTAGTTGCAATGCTTGCAAGGCTTAAGTGATGTGCATTACCGAGAGGGCCCAGAGATACCTCTCCGACGATCGGAGTGACAAATCCTAATCTCGAAATACGCCAACCCAACATCTACCATTGGAGACACCTGTAATACTCCTTTATAATCACCCAGTTACGTTGTGACGTTTGGTAGTACCCAAAGTGTTCCTCCGGCAAACGGGAGTTGCATAATCTCATAGTCATAGGAACATGTATAAGTCATGGATAAAGCAATAGCAACATACTAAACGATCGGGTGCTAAGCTAATATAATGGGTCATGTCAATCAGATCATTCAACTAATGATGTGACCTCGTTAATCAAATAACAACTCTTTGTTCATGGTTAGGAAACATAACCATCTTTGATTAACGAGCTAGTCTAGTAGAGGCATACTAGTGACACTCTGTTTGTCTATGTATTGACACATGTATTATGTTTCCGGTTAATACAATTCTAGCATGAATAATAAACCTTTATCATGATATAAGGAAATAAATAATAACTTTATTATTGCCTCTAGGGCATATTTCCTTCAGTCTCCCACTTGCACTAGAGTCAATAATCTAGTTCACATCGCCATGTGATTTACCAGCAATACTTCACATCACCATGTGATTAACACCCATAGTTCACATCGATATGTGATCAACACCCAAAGGGTTTACTAGAGTCAGTAATCTAGTTCACATCGCTATGTGATTAACACCCAAAGAGTACTAAGGTGTGATCATGTTTTGCTTGTGCGATAATTTTAGTCAACGGGTCTGTCACATACAGATCCGTAAGTATTTTGCGAATTCTATGTCTACAATACTCCGCACAGAGCTACTCTAGCTAATTGCTCCCACTTTCAATATGTATCTAGATCGAGACTTAGAGTCATCCAGATCAGTGTCAAAAACTTGCATCGACGTAACCCTTTACGGCGAACCTTTCTGTCACGTCCATAATCGAGAAACATATCCTTATTCCACTAAGGATAATTTTGACCGCTGTCTAGTGATCTACTCCTAGATCACCATTGTACTCCCTTGCTTAACTCAGTGTAGGGTATACAATGGATCTGGTACATAGCATTGCATACATGATAGAGCCTATGGCTGAAGCATAGGGAACATCTTTCATTTTCTCTCTATCTTCTGCAGTGGTCGAGTTTTGAGTTTTTACTCAACTTCATACCTTGTAACACAGGAAAGAACTCTTTCTTTGACTGTTCCATTTTGAACTACTTCGAAATCTTGTCAAGGTATGCACTCATTGAAAACTTATCAAGCGTCTTGATCTATCTCTATAGATCTTGATGCTCAATATGTAAGCAGCTTTACCGAGGTCCTTCTTCGAAAAACTTCTTTCAAACACTCCTTTATGCTTTGCAGAATAATTCTACATTATTTCCGATCAACAATATGTCATTTACATATACTTATCAGAAATGCTGTAGTGCTCCCACTCACTTTCTTGTAAATACAGGCTTCACCGCAAGTCTGTATAAAACCATATGCTTTGATCAATTTATCAAAGCGTATATTCCAATTCCGAGATGCTTGCACCAGTCCATAGATGGATCGCTGGAGCTTGCATATTTTGTTAACACCTTTAGGATTTACAAAACCTTCTGGTTGCATCATATACAACTCTTCTTTAAGAAATCCATTAAGGATTGCAGTTTTGTTATCCATTTGCCAGATTTCAGAAAATGCGGCAATTGCTAACATGATTCGGACAGACTTAAGCATAGATACGAGTGAGAAACTCTCATCATAGTCAACACCTTGAACTTGTCGAAAACCTTTTGCGACAATTCTAGCTTTGTAGATAGTAACACTACTATCAGCGTCCGTCTTCCTCTTGAAGATCCATTTATTCTTAATTGCTTGCCGAACATCAGGCAAGTCAATCAAAGTCCAAACTTTGTTCTCATACATGGATCATATCTCAGATTTCATGGCCTCAAACCATTTCGCGGAATTTGGGCTCACCATCGCTTCTTCATAGTTCGCAAGTTCTTCATGGTCTAGTAACATAACTTCCAGAACAGGATTACCGTACCACTCTGGTGCGGATCTCACTCTAGTTTACCCACGAGATTCGGTAGTTACTTGATCTGAAGTTACATGATCATCATCATTAGCTTCCTCACTAATTGGTGTAGTAGTCACAAGAACAGATTTTTGTGATGAACTACTTTCCAATAAGGGAGAAGGTACAATTACCTTATCAAGTTTTCTTCTTTCCTCCCACTCACTTCTTTCGAGAGAAACTCCTTCTCTAGAAAGGATCCATTATAAGCAATGAATGTCTTGCCTTAGGATCTGTGATAGAAGGTGTACCCAACAGTCTCCGTTGGGTATCCTATGAAGACATAGTTCTCCGATTTGGGTTTGAGCTTATCAGAATGAAACCTTTTCATATAAGCATCATAATCCAAACTTTAAGAAACGACAACTTTGGTTTCTTGCTAAACCACAGTTCAGATTGTGTCGTCTCAACTGACTTAGATGGTGCCCTTTTAAACGTGAATGCAGCTGTCTCTAATGCATGATCCCAAAACGATATTGGTAAATCGGTAAGAAACATCATAGATTGTACTATATCCAATAAAGTACGGTTATGACGTTCGGACACACCATTATGCTGTGGTGTTCCAGGTGGCATGAGTTTGTGAAACTATTCCACATTGCTTTAACTGAAGACCAAACTCGTAACTCAAATACTCTTCTCCACGATCAGATCGTAGAAATTTTATTTTCTTGTTACGATGATTTTCCACTTCACTCTAAAATTATATGAACTTTTCAAATGTTTCAGACTTCTTATTTCATTAAGCAGATATACCCATATCTGCTCAAATCATCTGTGAAGGTTAGAAAATAATGATACTTGCCGCAAGCCTTAATATTCATTGGACCACATACATTAGTATGTATGGTTTCCAACAAATCTGTTGCTTGCTTCATTGTTCCGGAGAACGGCGTTTTAGTCATCTTGCCCAAGAGGCATGGTTCGCAAGGATCAAGTGATTCATGATCAAGTGATTCTAAAATCCCATCAACATGGAGTTCCTTCTTGCGCTTTACACCAATATGACTTAAACGGCAGTGCCACAGATAAGTTGCACTATCATTATTAACTTTGCATCTTTTTGGCTTCAATATTATGAATATGTGTATCACTACGATCGAGATCCAACAAACCATTTTGTTGGTGTGTATGACCATAGAAGGTTTTATTCATGTAAACAGAACAACAATTTATTCTCTTACTTAAATGAATAACCGTATTGCAATAAACATGATCAAATCATATTCATGCTCAACACCAAATAACACTTATTTAGGTTCCACACTAATCCCGAAAGTATAGGGAGTGTACGATGATGATCATATCAATCTTGGAACCACTTCCAACACACATCGTCACTTCACCCTCAACTAGTCTCTGTTTATTCTGCAAATCCCGTTTCGAGTTACTAATCTTAGCAACTGAACTAGTATCAAATACTGAGGGGTTGCTATAAACACTAGTAAAGTCCACATCAATAACATGTATAAAATATACTTATGTTCACTTTGCCATCCTTCTTATCCGCCAATCACTTGGGGTAATTCCGCTTCCAGTGACCAGTCCCTTTGCAGTAGAAGCACTTAGTCTCAGGCTTAGGACCAGACTTGGGCTTCTTCACTTGAGCAGCAACTTGCTTGCCGTTCTTCTTGAAGTTCCCTTCTGTCCCTTTGCCCTTTTCTTGAAACTGGTGGTCTTGTTAACCATCAACACTTGATGTTTTTCTTGATTTCTACCTTCGTCGATTTCAGCATCACGAAGAGCTTTGGGAATTACTTTCGTCATCCCTTGCATATTATAGTTCATCACAAAGTTCTACTAACTTGGTGATGGTGACTAGAGAATTCTGTCAATCACTATTTTATCTGGAAGATTAACTCCCATTTGATTCAAGCGATTGTAGTACTCAGACTATCTGAGCACATGCTCACTAGTTGAGCGATAATCCTCCATCTTTTAGCTATAGAACTTGTTGGAGACTTCATATCTCTCAACTCGGGTATTTGCTTGAAATATTAACTTCAACTCCTGGAACATCTCGTATGGTCCATGACGTTCAAAACGTCTTTGAAGTCCCGATTCTAAGCCGTTAAGCATGGTGCACTAAACTATTAAGTAGTCATCATATTGAGCTTAGCAAAACGTTCATAACTTCTGCATCTGCTCCTGCAAAAGGTCCGTCACCTAGCGGTGCATCAAGGACATAATTCTTCTGTGCAGCAATGAGGATAAACCTCAGATTACGGATCCAATCCGCATCATTGCTACTAACATTTTTCAACACAATTTTCTCTAGGAACATATCAAAATAATCACAGGGAAGCAACAATGTGAGCTATTGATCTACAACATAGATATGCTAATACTACCAGGACTAAGTTCATGATAATTTAAAGTTCAATTAATCATATTACTTAAGAACTCCTACTCAGATAGACATCCCTCTAATCTTCTAAGTGATCACGTGATCCAAATCAACTAAACCATATCCGATCATCACGTGAGATGGAGTAGTTTCAATGGTGAACATCATTATGTTGATCATATCTACTATATGATTCACGCTCGACCTTTCGGTCTCCGTGTTCCGAGGTCATATCTTATATGCATAGCTCGTCAAGTATAACCTGAGTATTCCGCGTGTGCAACTGTTTTGCACCCGTTGTATTTGAACGTAGAGCCTATCACACCCGATCATCACGTGGTGTCTCAGCACGAAGAACTTTTGCAACGGTGCATACTCAGGGAGAACACTTCTTGATAATTTAGTGAGAGATCATCTTATAATGCTACCGTCAATCAAAGCAAGATAAGATGCATAAAAAGATAAACATCACATGCAATCAATATAAGTGATATGATATGGTCATCATCATCTTGTGCTTGTGATCTCCATCTCTGAAGCACCGTCATGATCACCAATGTCACCGGCGCGACACCTTGATCTCCATCGTAGCATCGTTGTCGTCTCGCCAATCTTATGCTTCCACGACTATCACTACCGCTTAGTAATAAAGTAAAGCATTACATCGCAATTGCATTGCATACAATAAAGCGACAACCATATGGCTCCTGCCAGTTGCCGATAACTCGGTTACAAAACATGATCATCTCATACAATAAAATTTAGCATCATGTCTTGACCATATCACATAACAACATGCCCTGCAAAAACAAGTTAGACGTCCTCTACTTTGTTGTTGCAAGTTTTACGTGGCTGCTACGGGCTTAAGAAAGAACTCATCTTACCTACGCATCAAAACCACAACGATAGTTTGTCAAATAGACTCCGTTTTAACCTTCTCAAGGACCGGGCGTAGCCACACTCGGTTCAACTAAAGTTGGAGAGACAGTCTTCCGCAAGCCATCTATGTGCAAAGCACGTCGAAGGAACCGGTCTCGCGTAAGCGTACGCGTAAGGTTGGTCCGGATCGTCTCGTCCAACAATACCGCTGAACCAAAGTATGACATGCTGGTAGGCAGTATGACTTGTATCGTCCACAACTCACTTGTGTTCTACTCGTGCAAATAACATCAAACCATAAAAAACCTAGGCTCTGATACCACTGTTGGGGAACGTAGTAATTTCAAAAAAATTCCTACGCACACGCAAGATAATGGTGATGCATAGCAACGAGAGGGGAGAGTGTTGTCTACGTACCCTTGTAGACCGAAGCGGAAGCGTTGACGCAACGTAGAGGAAGTAGTCGTACGTCTTCCCGATCCGACCGATCCAAGTACCGTTACTCCGGCACCTCCGAGTTCTTGGCACACGTTCAGCTCGATGACGATCCCCGGGCTCCGATCCAGCAAAGCTTCAGGGAGGAGTTCCGTCAGCACGACGGCGTGGTGACGATCTTGATGTACTACCGGCGCAGGGCTTCGCCTAAGCACTGCAACGATATGACCGAAGTGGAATATGGTGGAGGGGGCACCGCACACGGCTAAGGAACGATCACGAAGATCAACTTGTGTGTCTATGGGGTGCCCCCTGCCCCTGTATATAAAGGATGGAGGAGGAGGAGGCCGGCCAAGGCAAAGGTGCGGCCAGGATATGGAGTCCTACTAGGACTCCAAGTCCTAGTAGGAGTCCACCAAAAGGGGAGGAAGGGAGAAGGAATAGGAGGAGAAGGAGAGGTGGCCGGCCCCCTTTTCCCTAGTCCAATTCGGACTAGAGGGGAGGGGGGGCGCAGCAGCCTTTTTCCTCTTCCCACTAAAGCCCATCAAGGCCCATTACTTCTCCCGTAATCCCGTAACTCCACGATACTCCCGAAAATACCCGAATCACTCAGAACCTTTCCGATGTCCGAATATAGTCGTCCAATATATCGATCTTTACGTCTCGACCATTTCGAGACTCCTCGTCATGTCCCCGATCTCATCCGGGACTCCGAACTCCTTCGGTACATCAAAACTCATAAACTCATAATATAACTGTCATTGAAACCTTAAGCGTGCGGACCCTACGGTTCGAGAACAATGTAGACATGACCGAGACACATCTCCGGTCAATAACCAATAGAGGGACCTGGATGCCCATATTGGCTCCTACATATTCTACGAAGATCTTTATCGGTCAGACCGCATAACAACATACGTTGTTCCCTTTGTCATCGTTATGTTTACTTGCCCGAGATTCGATCGTCAGTATCCAATACTTAGTTCAATCTCGTTACCGGCAAGTCTCTTTACTCGTTCCATAATACATCATCCCGCAACTAATTCATTAGTTGCAATGCTTGCAAGGCTTAAGTGATGTGCATTACCGAGAGGGCCCAGAGATACCTCTCCGACGATCGGAGTGACAAATCCTAATCTCGAAATACGCCAACCCAACATCTACCATTGGAGACACCTGTAATACTCCTTTATAATCACCCATTTACGTTGTGACGTTTGGTAGTACCCAAAGTGTTCCTCCGGCAAACGGGAGTTGCATAATCTCATAGTCATAGGAACATGTATAAGTCATGGATAAAGCAATAGCAACATACTAAACGATCGGGTGCTAAGCTAATATAATGGGTCATGTCAATCAGATCATTCAACTAATGATGTGACCTCGTTAATCAAATAACAACTCTTTGTTCATGGTTAGGAAACATAACCATCTTTGATTAACGAGCTAGTCTAGTAGAGGCATACTAGTGACACTCTGTTTGTCTATGTATTCACACATGTATTATGTTTCCGGTTAATACAATTCTAGCATGAATAATAAACCTTTATAATGATATAAGGAAATAAATAATAACTTTATTATTGCCTCTAGGGCATATTTCCTTCACTGTCGCGCTCACGACAGAGCCAGAGATGAATCGCGGCCACGACCACCCGGAGTCGTCCAAGGCCAACTTCTGGTTATGTCCCTTCCACAACGTTCATAGCCACAACACCCGCGACTGTCAGGAGCTCAGGGCCATCCGTGATGGGCGCTTCGGTCGAAGCCCCTAGCGTAATGGCCAGGCTACGGCTGAGGAGGAGGAGGAAGTGGGGGACACTGGGACGACCGCGGCCCCCGCCAAGAGTGGCACGACTGGCCTCGTGTGGACCACTGGCAAGACCCACCTCGCGAGGGCGCTTCGAGAGACAAGCCCTGTGAGGACCGCCCTCAGGGCAACGCCGGGCTCCCTCCGCTGCCGCCACCACCAAGGACGAATGATGACCATCATCAGGACGAGGGGGTTGGGGGCTTCCAAGAGCCTCGCTCCATTTCCTGCATCTTGGGTGGCACCCAAGCCCCAGCCTCTCAGCATATCTTCATGCAGTGTGCTTGTGAGGTGAAAGCGGCCCTCCCCAGGCTCGAGGCCACACGCCCGCTCAGGTGGTCCAAGTGCGCCATCACCTTCAGTTCATTAGACCAGGTCAAGTGCGCGGCAACAGCCGACGCCCTCCCGATGCTCTGCTCGCCCGTCATCAGCAACGTCCAAGTCACCAAGACCCTCATCGACAGCGGCGCAGGGCTCAATGTCCTATCCATCGAGACATTCGACAACCTTCAAGTGCCATACGATCAGTTGCGCCCTACCAAGCCCTTCTCAGGAGTGACCGGTGGCTCCACCACCCCGATAGGGCAGGTCCGCCTCCCTCTCACCTTCAACCAGCTTGACAACTACCGCACTGAGCTCATCGACTTTGACGTCCCCCACATCCGCCTGCGGTACAATGCCATACTTGGGTATCCACCCTTGGCCAAGTTCATGGCAGTGACCCACCACGGCTACAACGTCCTCAAGATGCCAGGGAGCGGCGGCATCATCACGGTCCCATGTGAAGAAAGAGATGTTGTCTGCTCCCTCGAGCGCGCCTACCAGGCAGCGGCAGTCGAAAACCCCGACGACGAAGGCACCGTGTACCCTCCTGAGGCCATCCCCAAGAAGAAGAAGTAGCTACTCCACCCAGCGCCTCAGGGAAGCGGTGTCTCCAATGGCACCACCTCAGGATCTGCGCCCGCAGTCGGGGCGCCTCCCTCCCTCGCATAGGAAGGCGCGCCCGCGCCCTCCTCAGGCTGGGCTCGGGGCCTCTCTTCTGGAAGGCCTCAGACCTAGCCAATGTCACGACGGAGGCGCTCGGGCACCTTGTGGAGGCGTGCTTCGCTACACATTTCCCTCAAGAGGGCACGAGGCATGGAGCGCCTAGTGCTCGGGAGTTCATCACCAAGGCGATCCAGGAGCTTCAGCAAGCAAGGACCATACGCGGCGACCGCCGCCCACCACCCGGCACAGCTCCCCATCCTGGCGAGGACGGCGGGCTGCGCGTCTGTGTCGACATTCCAGGGCTCAACAGCGCCGCATCTCAGGGACGTTTCTGGCCTTCGCATGTTGGACGGTGCGAGGGTCCACCTCATAGGTATGTTCGCATTCCATTCGGCTTGCCGAACGCGGCTGTCACCTTCCAGCGCCACCTGCGGAGCATCCTAGCGGCTCAGGAGGCCAGACATCACGCTGTCCTGGAGGAGATCGTGACGGTTCTCCAGGAGCCAGCTGGGCCCGCGGAGCCTCCTGAGGCTCAGGACCCTGGCGGCTCATGAGGAGCAACTCTTCAACATGCATCTTCAGCTACTCCAAAATTGCTCCGGCTATGGTATCAGGTGACTCTTTCCAGTTCATTCAGTTGGGGGCGCCCCTCGGGCAGCATTGTCCCCAAGTCGCACAGATCTGTCCTTGCGACCTGTATCCTTTTTGCATCTTTAGCTTACTCTGCTGGGAGTGCCCCTCAGGCTGCATCTTCCCAGGCCGCTCAGGTCCATCCCAATGGCATGTGTCGTTCTTGCATTTATTTGAGCTAACCTGCCTCTTTGCTTGAGTTGTCCTATGATTTTCACCCGCTTATCCGGTAATTCGATACCCAACCCGCGACCACCCTCATTACCACGAGAGCCGCGCGCCGGTTGTCTTTCTTTAGGATTCCTCGCATGAGTAGGCTAGGCACGGCGTCTGTGCTTGGGTCCGTCCCTGCAGCGTCGATAAACCCAACGACTGAGCTCTGTCTGGCGGGCCGGCCCTGTTCACGTCACCTCCTGGGGTCGTTGGTGTTTGGCCTTCTCATGTTATCGCCTGAGGAAATTCGTCTGGTGCAGGTTGCCTAACCATCTCACAGGACCATTGAAGCTATCAAGAACCAAGACCAGGCGCAACCCCCCTTGAGGTAGGGCCTCGTGAGTCCCGCGTTGGCTCACGGGTGCCCAGACACACCTCGTCTAGCCCTGTCGTGCAAGCCACGTCTTAGGGCGGGTTGTACACGCCCCGGGGGCTCCACTTAGAGGGAGCCCTCACCCACGCACCAGTGGAAGCACCATGCTATGCGCTGGCAGTCGACACGGTCGAGGAGCGGCTATGCCCGTGCAACTGCGGAAGCGCTACGCTCTGCGCTGGTGATAAACAACTAAGGGCGGCCCCACGGCCGTACCGACCTCAGGGAGACACCTCGATTAGTGTTGTGACACCCAAAAATTTTTGACCTTGTTTTACTGATTAAAATTTTGCCAGGAATTAAAACTTTTATTTTCTGAGCTCCCTTTTGATTTTTGAACTTGGTTGTTATGGAGTTTTTCCCCAAAGTGAAAGATTTTCAAATATGTTTTTGGACTTGTTTAAACTCTCAAGGAAAAACTTTTCTTGTATTAGTAGAGCTAATTACAAAAATTAAATTGCTTGATCTTTATTTTTCTTGAAAAATAGTTTTTCAAGGTTATAAGGCCATTTTTGAACTACACCCTCTTCATAAATTATCTCATAAATTCCACCAAAATTTGGAGATTTCTTGTGAAGTTTTTAAATCACTTTTGTGCAAAAATATCTTTTATTCTTGAAATAATTTGAGCTCTACACCTAATTTTCTTCTCTGGTCCAGTGGGCATGTTTGCACTACAACCCTTTTAAATATTTCTTTCTAGCCTCCACCAAAATTATGAGATGTTGGCAGCAACATATGTTTCAACTTTATGCAAAACCTAGAGTTGTTCCTTGGAGAATTTGAGTGGATCAACCTCATTTTCATTCTGGCCCAACTTGCTGGTTTGTACAGCAACCACATTTTTAGTTGCTACTTTTACCATAATTCCTTTTTCAACTTGTAGCCAACCCTGCTAAACCCCTAAGTCCAGGAGCATGCACTCTTTGGAACACTTTTGATCCATGTTATGATGCCATTTACTCCCTGTCCAGAAGTGTAGTTTTGCAAAACTTGCACTAGCAAGTTCCCCCTTTTGCCCAAATGGCCTCACCACCCTCTTGTGCATCCAAGGAGGCACTAATCTGGAGAATTTGATCACTCCAAGACCTTCCTAAATGCCTCTGGCATTTTATCAAACACCCTGTGGGCATGATCAGATTTGGCATGAAGTTTTGTTTACACTGTGATCTTGCTTCCCTTGCCAAGCTACCTTGTCCATTAACCTCCTCACTACTCCTAACCTGGATCTGCTAATCCCCAGTCTCACCCGAGACCTCTAGCGCGCCCTGGCATTTCATCGAGCAGGTCCTGCGCGTGCACTGGGCGCGCCCAGAGCGCGCCAACTGCAGCCGCGCACCGAGCCGCCGCATCGCGCGTCCCTGGCTTGTCCCGCACGGAAGAACCTCACCTAGCACTCCCCTTCTCGACGCATCCCGCCAAAAGCCCCGACCGCTCCCTGGCGCCCTACAGCGCCGCCGTCAGAGGCCATTTGGCGGCACGCGCCCGCCGCCCGACCGCTCCTGCGCTAGCCAGCGCCGCCCAAGCTCCCAGCGCTCGCCACCTGCCTCCTGGAGCAGTGCAACTTCGTCGCCTAGCTCTCATCGCCGCCACGTTACCCTGCAGCTACAGAACGTCGGTTCGCCGGCGATCTTATCCCCACCGCCGCGGAACTGCCTCGGCCCGTCCATTTAAGGAGCCCCGAGCTCACATCCGCGCGGAGACGTCCCCAAGCCACCTACCTAGAGCTCCTTTGGCCGTCAATTGAAGAGGAAGAGGTCATCTTCCCCACCTCCGGCAGCAGCGGCTGCCGCCATAGCTCCAGCTCTCCCAGCGCCACCAGAGCCCTCCCCTCTCATTTCTCTTCACCAAGAACACCTCCTCCCTCCCGTGAACCTTCCCTCTACTTGATTTTGATCGGGACACACTTCGGGAGAAAAATCACTTTGCCCGACGGCCTCCCTCCGCCGCGAAGCTCGCCGCCGGCAGCTCCGTCCATCCCCGAGACCGTAGCGACTACCGGAGCGACCGTCTTGATCCCCTGAGCACGCTGATGGCCTCCGTTCTCCGAGCGATGCCGTCATTCGCCGGCAAAACCTCGCCGGAGCCCCGCCTCTGTCTCGGCCGGAAGGGACGACGCGCGCGTGGACTAGTCAAACCTGACTAGTGGGGCCCCCTGGACCCACTGTCAGTGACGCACGCGCCGTCCACACTGGAGTAAGTGAAGGCGTAATCCAACCAGTACGTTTTCCCCGCTCCAAAAGCGTAATCCCCGCTGAAACGTTTTCCTTTTTGTTTTAATTTAAAAATAGATTTGACCACAACTTTGACTGTCTATAACTTTTTAAATACAAGTCCAAATGAATTGATTCTTTTTCCTACATTCCTTAAATTTTGTCTAGTTAATTTAAGATTTATTTGAAAAATTTTCCAAACAACTTTCTGTGCTGTTTTAATTGTATGTGTTAATTCATACATATTCCTCTAAATAGGATTTTGGAAGATTTCAAGAGGTTTTGGATGCACCCCTCTTTTCCATGACCTAAAGGCAAGCATTCTGAACCCAGGTGTAAATTTTTTTGTATGTGTTGTTTGGCCCGGTGACAACACCACCCCGACACTTGCATGCGTCATTTTATGTGGGGATGTGATCCTATTCATAGTGCTTATTAGTGGATTTCATGCATACGGAGTTGACATGTTTTATGATGGAAATCACCGCCGTACACTTTTCATGCATACCGGAAGGAAATGCCGGGTAGGCCTCTGTCTTGGGTAGACGCGGTCTTGACCCTAGTCCTCCGTTGAGACGGTCGTGTCCGGTATGGCATGATGGAGTATGTCGTGTGGTGTTCCTATCTGTTGGTTGAAGTATATACATTGTTATGTTAAACTTGCAAGGATTATTACTACCTCCTAAGTCGACCGTAGATCGAGTCTTGTGATAGTAACCCCCATACTTGTTCCGTACTGCCACAAGTCCCTACCATAGGTGGGGTATGGTTCAGTAAGCTGTTAACCCTTGTCTTGGCACACACCGTACAGAGAGGCCATGGTGGAAGATATCGGTTGTAGCCGGTAGGCATGCCACCTGGTCAGGGGGCATGGGTGTTTCGGTTGTAGCCGAAGGGGGTAGCTCCCCCAGTTTGCGCGCGGTATAAATTTTGTGATCCCATGCTACGTCGAGGTTGTAGCCTCCCCACTTAGAGTTTGCTTGACAGGTGTCGTGGGTGATTCCAGACACCTGTGAGTTAAGCTGGTGTGTGCAAGTCAGGTGTGTTTTCAACTAAAAGACCGTAGACGGAATTAGTCCCGATGGACTAAAGGAATCCGTTACTCGTGGGTAAAGAGTACACCCTCTGCAGAGATTAAACCTATTCGAATAGCCGTGTCCATGGTTAAGGACTACAGTCTGGGATGGGTCAAGTGTCGGTCTTAGTGTCGGTCTTCGGAGGTGAAATTGTTAAACCAGAACGGGAATTACTACTTGTGACTTGTGATGATTATGATTATTACTATTATTGACTAACCCATGATTATTATTGTTATCATCCAATATCTCTGGGATGGTTCTACCTCCGGGATATTCACTATGATTAATTTCTTTTAAAGCCCTTTCTGTGGTGTCGCTCAGACGCCCGACTGTGGCATTTCTTTTAAAGCCCTTTCTGTGGTGTCGCTCAGAACCCCGACTGTGGCATTTCTTTTAAAGCCCTTTCTGTGGTATCGCTCAGACGCCCGACTGTGGCATTTCTTTTAAAGCCCTTTCTGTGGTGTCGCTCAGACGCCCGACTGTGGTATTTATTATTCTGCATTTTTCCGCTCGTGGAGTCTTTCAGACACTTGCTTGGCACCAGTATCTATTATTCCGTACTTTTCCGCTCGAGGAGTCATTCAGACACTCGCTTGGCACACCGTATTTATTACCTCTATGTGGCCATTGCATAAATTTCCGGTTGCATATGAGTAACCTGTTTGCATGCATCAAGATAATTATTTTTATGACTAACTAAGTGAGTATAAGGATATTGCAAAGCATGAGCATCAATGGTTATATTATACCTGCGTCCTTAATGTTTGCGAGTACATTCAAAGTACTCACTGGCTTGTCCCTGGCTATTGTCTTGGCCAGATTGCTTGCTTGGAGAGGAGCATTGCGACGACAGCCTCGGAACCTGGGCCACGGTGATAGCAGCCTCGTGAAGATAGGAGTTAACCTGGTCAGCTGTTCCCGTGGGAAATGGAGTCCCATAGCCGTGGTGATCCACAAACCGCTTCCGCCCTCAACCACTAGAAACCTTTTGTTGTACTCATAGGCCACAATGGTCTTGTACTACATATTTTTGTACTTTTGCTTGGAATTTCTGTATCAAGTTGGTGTCTCATCAGCTAACAGTAATCCTGGGGCTGGTGAGCACAACGGCCATTTTCTGGAAATTAATGCCCGGAAAACCGGTCGTGACAGACTTGGTATCAGAGCCAGGCTGACCATTGGCTAATCCTATCCTAGCCAGGTCAAAAATCTTAGGCGAACCAACCCACCAAGCCATAACCAAAGCCCCAGCCAAGCTTCTCCGGCAAGATGGCCCCACAGTGGCCCGACACCTTTTGGCAGTCGGTGCCCAACCTAGCAACCTAGCCTGTCGCTCATGCGCCAGTGATCGAATCCTGAATAGTCTTTCTCGCAAGCGTGCGAAGGAAGACTCCGTCCCCTTTTTCCTATAAAAAGGGCACGTTAGCCCCAACTAGCATAGCACAACCACTATCCCAAACCGAACCACAATGCCTGGTCCTGTTGTGCACACTGAGACTACGGCAACCAACCTTGGAGGCTTTGTGACCATTCTCGCAAACCTCACCCGTCGTGCCTATGCATTAGAAGAGCCCCCAGAATATGTTGTGTACCAAGGATCCATGAGCGGTGAGAGCCGTCAATTCTGGGCCACTGTACACATCTACGGTAGGGGTCTAGCACCTGAACACCCCTACAGGTTCACAGGGAGAACCACTTCCTTTGAGCCACAAGCCATCCAACTAGCCGCTCGAGAAGCTATAGTTCATCTCCGGCACTTGTCGCCCCGAGTTGACTGTCGCTCGTTCCACTACTACCCCAGACGGGAAGGATATGGTAGACCACCCCAAGTTGCCAACGGAGATCACGAAACAGATCCTGCATTACTGCACCTAGTGCGCTACGTAACTGCACTAGAGGAACTGTGCGATCAGGTCACTATTGATCTTATCGCAGCTCGTGGGGAGCTGGTTCGTCGAGCCCCGACGAGAAGAGAGGACGAGCCCAGCACCGACAACCCAGTCGTGCTGTTTGGACAACCGATCGAGCCCCTGAGGTCTACCCCAGCCATCGACCAAGGTGTTGCGATAACCCCAGAAGTGCTTCGTCGCATTTTGGGAGCACACTCCAACGGGGTTGTGGCCAACAACCCCCGAGATGGTCATCATCGCTACCCCGAGCCTGCAGCCCCTCAGCCCACTCCAGCTAATTCCGATGGTGAGAACCACGGAGACGCCTCAACATCCACCAGGCACGATGTAAACGAGGTAGACTAAGTCACCCGAGAAGGATCGAGTCCCGGTGTATTCTCACTTGTAACCGTGTGACCTTGTAAATAAACGCCGCCTGTCGTAAGCCCCTGCAGCCTTGCATGGGTATGCCAGCTTTTCTACCCCAGGCACATTTGCCAAAGACCCCCGATAACCCCCACAGTAACACGTCGCCTCGGTGAAGTATGTGATGGGTTATCTCCAGAGTCTCGCGGATTTAAATCCTCAGATCGCCATCGGCAGATCGCTGAGGCCCGGCCAAGAGAGGCGCATACATCGACTGGTTAAACCTCTTCCCCCGATAGAAGAGGAATGTGCCTCAGTACCAGAAACATTCTCGCAGGACCCCGTCCAGTTACCATTTCCTTTTTAAGCATCGCTGCTGTGTTCATTATTGCAACATTTAATTATGTATTATGACTTATGCGTGATAACCTGAGCTTGCGCGACTAATAAGTTATTTGGCTTCTAGTAATGTGTATGGATTTGTTGTGACTTGTGCTCCTTTATTGCTAACCGTTTTCCCTCGCGAAAAATCCCGGAGAGCTTTTAAAACAACCCTTAGCAAATCTCAAGGACGAGATTTTTCTTAAGGGGGGTAGTGTTGTGACACCCAAAAATTTTTGACCCTGTTTTACTGATTAAAATTTTGCCAGGAATTAAAACTTTTATTTTCTGAGCTCCCTTTTGATTTTTGAACTTGGTTGTTATGGAGTTTTTCCCCAAAGTGAAAGATTTTCAAATATGTTTTTGGACTTGTTTAAACTCTCAAGGAAAAACTTTTCTTGTATTAGTAGAGCTAATTACAAAAATTAAATTGCTTGATCTTTATTTTTCTTGAAAAATAGTTTTTCAAGGTTATAAGGCCATTTTTGAACTACACCCTCTTCATAAATTATCTCATAAATTCCACCAAAATTTGGAGATTTCTTGTGAAGTTTTTAAATCACTTTTGTGCAAAAATATCTTTTATTCTTGAAATAATTTGAGCTCTACACCTAATTTTCTTCTCTGGTCCAGTGGGCATGTTTGCACTACAACCCTTTTAAATATTTCTTTCTAGCCTCCACCAAAATTATGAGATGTTGGCAGCAACATATGTTTCAACTTTATGCAAAACCTAGAGTTGTTACTTGGAGAATTTGAGTGGATCAACCTCATTTTCATTCTGGCCCAACTTGCTGGTTTGTACAGCAACCACATTTTTAGTTGCTACTTTTACCATAATTCCTTTTTCAACTTGTAGCCAACCCTGCTAAACCCCTAAGTCCAGGAGCATGCACTCTTTGGAACACTTTTGATCCATGTTATGATGCCATTTACTCCCTGTCCAGAAGTGTAGTTTTGCAAAACTTGCACTAGCAAGTTCCCCCTTTTGCCCAAATGGCCTCACCACCCTCTTGTGCATCCAAGGAGGCACTAATCTGGAGAATTTGATCACTCCAAGACCTTCCTAAATGCCTCTGGTATTTTATCAAACACCCTGTGGGCATGATCAGATTTGGCATGAAGTTTTGTTTACACTGTGATCTTGCTTCCCTTGCCAAGCTACCTTGTCCATTAACCTCCTCACTACTCCTAACCTGGATCTGCTAATCCCCAGTCTCACCCGAGACCTCTAGCGCGCCCTGGCATTTCATCGAGCAGGTCCTGCGCGTGCACTGGGCGCGCCCAGAGCGCGCCAACTGCAGCCGCGCACCGAGCCGCCGCGTCGCGCGCCCCTGGCTTGTCCCGCATGGAAGAACCTCACATAGCACTCCCCTTCTCGACGCATCCCGCCAAAAGCCCCGACCGCTCCCTGGCGCCCTACAGCGCCGCCGTCAGAGGCCATTTGGCGGCACGCGCCCGCCGCCCGACCGCTCCTGCGCTAGCCAGCGCCGCCCAAGCTCCCAGCGCTCGCCACCTGCCTCCTGGAGCAGTGCAACTTCGTCGCCTAGCTCTCATCGCCGCCACGTTACCCTGCAGCTACAGAACGTCGATTCGCCGGCGATCTTATCCCCACCGCCGCGGAACCGCCTCGGCCCGTCCATTTAAGGAGCCCCGAGCTCACATCCGCGCGGAGACGTCCCCAAGCCACCTTCCTAGAGCTCCTTTGGCCGTCAATTGAAGAGGAAGAGGTCATCTTCCCCACCTCCGGCAGCAGCGGCCGCCGCCATAGCTCCAGCTCTCCCAGCGCCACCAGAGCCCTCCCCTCTCATTTCTCTTCACCAAGAACACCTCCTCCCTCCCGTGAACCTTTCCCTCTACTTGATTTTGATCGGGACACACTGCGGGAGAAAAATCACTTTGCCCGACGGCCTCCCTCCGCCGCGAAGCACGCCGCCGGCAGCTCCGTCCATCCCCGAGACCATAGCGACTACCGGAGCGACCGTCTTGATCCCCTGAGCACGCTGATGGCCTCCGTTCTCCGAGCGATGCCGTCATTCGCCGGCAAAACCTCGCCGGAGCCCCGCCTCTGTCTCGGCCGGAAGGGACGACGCGCACGTGGACTAGTCAAACCTGACTAGTGGGGCCCCCTGGACCCACTGTCAGTGACGCACGCGCCGTCCACGCTGGAGTAAGTGAAGGCGTAATCCAACCAGTACGTTTTCCCCGCTCCGAAAGCGTAATCCCCGCTGAAACGTTTTCCTTTTTGTTTTAATTTAAAAACAGATTTGACCACAACTTTGACTGTGTATAACTTTTTAAATACAAGTCCAAATGAGTTGATTCTTTTTCCTACATTCCTTAAATTTTGTCTAGGTTATTTTAAGATTTATTTGAAAATTTTTCCAAACAACTTTCTGTGCTGTTTTAATTGTATGTGTTAATTCATACATATTCCTCTAAATAGGATTTTGGAAGATTTCAAGAGGTTTTGGATGCACCCCTCTTTTCCATGACCTAAAGGCAAGCATTCTGAACCCAGGTGTAAATTTTTTGTATGTGTTGTTTGGCCCGGTGACAACACCACCCCGACACTTGCATGCGTCATTTTATGTGGGGATGTGATCCTATTCATAGTGCTTATTAGTGGATTTCATGCATATGGAGTTGACATGTTTTATGATGGAAATCACCGCCGTACACTTTTCATGCATACCGGAAGGAAATGCCGGGTAGGCCTCTGTCTTGGGTAGACGCGGTCTTGACCCTAGTCCTCCGTTGAGACGGTCGTGTCCGGTATGGCATGATGGAGTATGTCGTGTGGTGTTCCTATCTGTTGGTTGAAGTATATACATTGTTATGTTAAACTTGCAAGGATTATTACTACCTCCTAAGTCGACCGTAGATCGAGTCTTGTGCCAGTAACCCCCATACTTGTTCCGTACTGCCACAGGTCCCTACCATAGGTGGGGTATGGTTCAGTAAGCTGTTAACCCTTGTCTTGGCACACACCGTACAGAGAGGCCATGGTGGAAGATATCGGTTGTAGCCGGTAGGCATTCCACCTGGTCAGGGGGCATGGGTGTTTCGGTTGTAGCCGAAGGGGGTAGCTCCCCCAGTTTGCGCGCGGTATAAATTTTGTGATCCCATGCTACGTCGAGGTTGTAGCCTCCCCACTTAGAGTTTGCTTGACAGGTGTCGTGGGTGATTCCAGACACCTGTGAGTTAAGCTGGTGTGTGCAAGTCAGGTGTGTTTTCAACTAAAAGACCGTAGACGGAATTAGTCCCGATGGACTAAAGGAATCCATTACTCGTGGGTAAAGAGTACACCCTCTGCAGAGATTAAAACTATTCGAATAGCCGTGTCCATGGTTAAGGACTACAGTCTGGGATGGGTCAAGTGTCGGTCTTAGTGTCGGTCTTCGGAGGTGAAATTGTTAAACCAGAACGGGAATTACTACTTGTGACTTGTGATGATTATGATTATTACTATTATTGACTAACCCATGATTATTATTGTTATCATCGAATATCTCTGGGATGGTTCTACCTCCAGGATATTCACTATGATTAATTTCTTTTAAAGCCCTTTCTGTGGTGTCGCTCAGACGCCCGACTGTGGCATTTCTTTTAAAGCCCTTTCTGTGGTGTCGCTCAGACGCCCGACTGTGGCATTTCTTTTAAAGCCCTTTCTGTGGTGTCGCTCAGACGCCCGACTGTGGCATTTCTTTTAAAGCCCTTTCTGTGGTGTCGCTCAGACGCCCGACTGTGGTATTTATTATTCTGCATTTTTCCGCTCGTGGAGTCTTTCAGACACTCGCTTGGCACCAGTATCTATTATTCCGTACTTTTCCGCTCGAGGAGTCATTCAGACACTCGCTTGGCACACCGTATTTATTACCTCTATGTGGCCATTGCATAAATTTCCGGTTGCATATGAGTAACCTGTTTGCATGCATCAAGATAATTATTTTTATGACTAACTAAGTGAGTATAAGGATATTGCAAAGCATGAGCATCAATGGTTATATTATACCTACGTCCTTAATGTTTGCGAGTACATTCAAAGTACTCACTGGCTTGTCCCTGGCTATTGTCTTGGCCAGATTGCTTGCTTGGAGAGGAGCATTGCGACGACAGCCTCGGAACCTGGGCCACGGTGATAGCAGCCTCGTGAAGATAGGAGTTAACCTGGTCAGCTGTTCCCGTGGGAAATGGAGTCCCATAGCCGTGGTGATCCACAAACCGCTTCCGCCCTCAACCACTAGAAACCTTTTGTTGTACTCATAGGCCACAATGGTCTTGTACTACATATTTTTGTACTTTTGCTTGGAATTTCTGTATCAAGTTGGTGTCTCATCAGCTAACAGTAATCCTGGGGCTGGTGAGCACAACGGCCATTTTCTGGAAATTAATGCCCGGAAAACCGGTCGTGACAAGTGTCCAGCCTCACAGCAATGCTTTCCCCTAGGGAGAGTAGCGCGAGGGTGCTGGGCACGGGGACTACGCTCAGGCCTCGCCTAGCATACGCCGCCCTGCGAGGTCCCTCGGACCTAGTCCTCGCACCACTCCTAAGTGGGACCTCGGCGAAGACAGGTATGAAGGTCTATTTGAGCATCAAGGGGGACTCCTCAGAATCGCAGGAGCCTAACTAGCCACGTAGCCCATCACCCATTGGTCCCGTCCTAGTGATCCGGACCGCCCAACGGCGGCTGAGGTATGCACGGGGTCGCGCCCTACCGACGTAGAACCCTAAGGCCCATATTTGCATTTCCTCCCCGCAGGACGTTTGCACGTCAAGGGGGACTCCTTAGCATCGCGACTCAGGAGCCTAACTTGCCACATAGCCCCTCACCCCTTGGTCCCGTCCTGGTGATCCGGATGGCCCAACGACGGTTGAGGTATCCGCGGGGTCGGGCCCTGCCGACATAGAACATCAAGCAAATGGGAAGGAAATCGCGGAACCTAAATAAATTATCACACAACATATTGTCCTCCAAACATCAAGCAGATTTTTAATACCTCCACGAGGCACGTCTCATGTCACAGGGAAGTTCGCAGGAAAATAAAATGAGAAGGAGTGTCGTCCTTCACTGGCAATCCCTGTCTTCAGCCTTGGACGCCGTCGTCAGGGAGCGCCTTCCTGTCGGCAGCGTCACCGTCGGCCACATCGTTGGCCTTGGTCGTGGGATTGGCGTCGCCGTCGGTTGGAGGTGTAGGCTCGACGGCAAGGAACTTCTTCAGCAGGGCCTCGACATGGCCGTCCACGATTGCGGCATCAGCTGTGCAGCGCTCCTCCTTCACGGGCTCGAGCAGCTCGCCGAGGTCAACGCCGGGGTTGAGAAGATGTAGATGGCTAAAGACGCGGTCAGAGCTGAAGAAGAAAGCGTGCGGGCCTCCCCCTCCACCATGGGGCCGATCCCGTCGATGACACCCTTGAGAGCCATGACCAGATAAGGAAGCAGCTGGGCAGGGCCTTCGTCGTCTGTCACCAGCGGCTTCTCCAAGCCCTTCTCGTAGAGTGCCCCCAGCGCCTCGCGGGATCTCTCCTCGAGGGACCTGAAGGCCGCGCGATCCTCTGCCAGAACCTTCACTTTGTTTTCCAGCTGGGCCTTCTCTGCTTCCACCTTCTGCTCCAGCTCCTCTAGACGGCTGTGCTCTACGGCCTATGCCCTCGCCAGCTGCTCCAACTCAGCATCACGGCCAGTGACGACGTCTTCTCAGGCCTTCATCTTCTCCTCCTCCGCCTTACGGCTGCGAGCCCCGGCCGCGTGCTCCTTGCGCATGGTCTCCAGCTCGGCCTCCATCGGCCGGCAGCGCTCCTTGGCGTCTTCGGCATCCTTCAGCGCAGCCTCACGGGCGGCTGCGGCCTGGCCGGCGGCTCGCTTGTCCTCCTCGGAAACTGCCACGGCCTGGCCCAGCGCCGCCCCGACGGACGCATCGGAGTGCAACCAACGCGTGATCAGCTCCAGGCGCCCTGCCACCAGGCGACGGTTGGCGCCTTGAAGGTCACCCCGAATCCGCGTCAGCGTGAAAAGGTCCTCCTCCAGGGCGTCAGGCGAAGCGGGTGGATCGCGAGCCAGCGGTGCGACCAGAGGAGGAGGTTGTGTCGTCGCCAAGACATGCGAGCTGATGACGGCAGGAAGAGAAACTAGGGGCTCCTGAACCTTAGTGGCATCGAAGGGCAAGCTGGAGATGGGCGCCTCTAGAGCCGGCTTGGCCGAGGAGGCCGCCTTCTCCTGAGGGTGGTCCACTGGCCCTTGCGAGAACGACAGAGCAGGGGAAGTAGGGGCGCCTTCACAATCTCTCTGCGCCGGAGGGGGTGTAGCCAGGACAGGCTGGTGGGCCGTAGAGGATGCGGCCGCCCCTCTCTCTTCTTCTTCGCCGATAGTGTCGGCCTGACAATGCAAGAGGAGAGCATCAGGAAGCAGCAATAGAAGCAGGAGCAAGTACAAAGACATGACATAGTGCTTACTGGTCCACTACAGCGTAATCCAGCGGCCTCTTCAGAAGCGCGGAGCCCAGGGGCCTCGCAACTTGGGGCGTCGGCGCGCGACTTCATGGAGCAGATGAGGTCAAGGCAGTCGGCCTAGCGGTAGCACCGGGCGGCGTCAGAGCAGGAGAGTCACCTCTGGAGATCAACGCTAACCTCCTTTTTGTCGGGACCCCGGCTGTTGGCTTCTTCAAAGGGGAGACCCTTGACCTCATGGTAACCCCAGCAGAGGACAAGACTTCCCTCACCGGGTGATCACTAGTGTCGTCGTTGTCAGGTAGGACACGAAGGAGATCGACCATGCACCGAGGAGAGGTCTCCCCAGTCCCCTCCCGGGTCGCCTCTGAATCCTGTTCCTCCTCCTCGTCGGAGTCATCGAAGGACGCCATCACCGGAGGCATCACCACCGGGGCCTCAGAGGCCACTGGCGGCACGAGCCCACGCCCATCAAAGACAGGCATGGCAGCGGCAACCTTTCCTCCATCGGGGCGGTGGTACAAGGGAACAAAGGTGTCCGGAGGGAACCCCTGGTCGTCCCCGACCAGGAGGCGGAGAGTCGTGCGCAGTTCCTCGTCACACAAGGCCTCCAGATGCGGGCGGAGGTCGTCTCCTTCATCCTCAAGCTTCCACAGGGGGCGCAAGCGTGCCTAGAGGGGAGCCACGCGCTGCGCCAGGAATTCCTTGACGATGATGGCCCCCATCAGCTTCGCCACCTTTGGGTCGTGAGGCTTTAGATCGGCGGTCACCTCTCCAGCACCTGCTCCGCCCGGGGGTCGGTGAGCCTCGCGCGGAACCACCCGTCATGAGACGTGGCCATCTCTGTCGGCAGCACTAGCCAAGGGAGGGAGTACTTGGCATCCATCAGGACCCACTTGCTCCTGAAGCCCTTGGCCTTCTTCCCGGCCTTCGAGATCGTGTTGGTCTTGTTGGCCGCAACGAAGTTGGCACACCTCGAGCAATGGCCGTCCTTGATCCGGAGGTAGAAGAAGTGGCGCAGCAGCGCCACGGAAAACATCACCCCAACATATGCCTCACAACAGAAGGCGAAGATTGACAGAAGGAGGACAGAGTTGGGATGAAGATCGAGGGCATGCAACTTGTAATGGCTGAGGACAGAGTAAAAGAAATCGGAGAAATGGGGAACCAACCCCGAGACAATGATGCTCATAAAGAAGGGATAGAAGGTGCTGCCTAAGGCCACCGGCTCGGCGGAGCCAGCCCGGAGTGCGGTCTTTCCCTTCTCATCGCTGCCCTCCGCCGTCATCAGGAGCGTGGCGGCGAGTTTCCTCTCTGGGACGCTGGGCGCGTTCAGAGCCGGCTCGTACCAGGAGGGCGGAAGGGCAGCCTTCGCCTTGCTGGGCGTCATCGATGGCGGGCTTGAAGGAGGATTGGTGCGGATCTGGAGGCTTCGGGAGCGAGGAGCAGGAAAGGGGATCTGGAGCAAGACGAAGAGGAGCAATAAAGGAAACACATGCGTGCGTCGGCCTTTTTGTCAGTCGAGCAGTTGCTGAGGCTGCGTGGGGAAGTGGAGACGCCCACGTCTTATCAATAACCACGCGTCAATCAATGTCGCATGCTGTTGGGGCCCGCGGCCCTCCGCACTTGACCCTTGGCTTCGCCGTGAGGCCAAGTCCGAGCGTGCCTTGCGCCCGGGGGCTACTGTCAGTGTCGGCGTTCTGGGAACGGGGGTCCCCAGACATGCCTGCCTGCGACCTGCGGCGTGGCTCAAGTGGGGGCCCAGTGAGGCCCATCTCCATCAACACAAGCTCAAGACCCTCGCGAGGGGCCAAGCCTCGCAGGGCGGACGACAGAGAGCTTCCTCATGTATGTCCTCATCAGGCAGGGCTCGCGAGGAGGTGCAGAGATTAATGCAAGGGTACCTCGCGAGGATCTAGTGATGCAAGCCATGACGATCAAGGACAGGCGGGCGCCGGGCGGGCGCCGGCCTGTGCAGAGTCCTTGTTTCCCCTTTGGTGCGAAGGGGGCAAGCACAGGCCAAGGTATCAGGAAAAGGTTACCATTCAAGTGCAACGAGACCAAGACCAGCCGGACGGCCGGACGGAGGTCACCGTGGAGCCCAATACGGCATCAGCACCGGATCTTTTGGCAGCCGAAGACCACCTTTGGTCAGGATAACTTGTACTAGATGTTCCCCTTCAAAATGGCCAATTGTTGGCGCCCTTCCCGCTCAATTATTTCGGGGAGAGGCCCAGGGCCTCTATAAATAGAGCTAGCCACCACAGAGTAGGGCATCCATCCATCGATCTAGCCATCCGGCGATAGGCATAGAGAAATCTCATAGAGCCTAAGTAGAAAGATAGAGAGAGAGGCGACTGAACTGACCCAAGCAGTTCATCGAACCAGCCCAAGAACACCTCTCACGAGGCTGTTCTTCCTTTTTACTGTTCATCATCAGCCCCAGAGGCAATCCACCACACCACACACTGGAGTAGGGTATTACACCACAACGGTGGCCCGAACCAGTATAAATCTCGTGTCCCTTGTGTTGTTCATCATTTTCATCTTAGTTCGCACGAGAAGATTAGGCGTAGATCGGTAGGGGAGAGATCTCCGCGCGCACCCCAGTGTTCGAACCTCAAGGGTCTGTCGGAACCCGAAATCTGATATTTGGCGCGCCAGGTAGGGGTGTGCCGGAATCTTTCCTCCTCCGCATCATGTTCCGCCACCACCTTGGCAGCTGCCACCTCGGCTCCAGTTGGCTCTTCCCCCACCCGGTCGCCTGAGGAGGAGCCGCTGCGGGCGACGGGGGGGACTATCACATCAACCCGGTTCTCGCGTAGCCCTGTGAGGCCAGTTGGGCGCAACCCCCACTCGTCGAAGCTGGGCATCTGCCTCACGAAATCAGCCCTGCCAGAACAAAGGTACAGAAGGGCGCCACCGCTCCATACGCTACCCGGGGAGGGATCACCAGTCAAGACCCGAAGCACCGTCCACAACACTTCGGGCGCCAAATCCTCCTCCTGAAGCCTCATGCGGTCTCCGCGTCCCGCAAAGTCCCACATCCGGCGAGAGTGACGCTGGAGAGGAGCGACGCGGCACAGAAGGAACTCCCTCACCATCTTGGGAGCTGTCACATTGAGCGCCCTCAAACCCTCAAAGCTGCGCCAGACAAAAGCGAGCCGGGGGCTCGCGAGCGGTTCATGACCCCAGCCTGGGTTGGGAACAACAGGCAAGGTCAGGTGCGAGAGCAGGGGGCTGGGGACCCCGAGGTCCACATACAGCCACCGCTCTCTGAACCCGGCCTGAGGAGAAGGAAGGATGAAGTCGATCCCTGAAGCAGCCGTCCCCGGCACGGCGAAGAAGCTCATACACCCCGAGCATTGAGTAGGGTCGCTCAGGCACAAGGAAAAGAAGTGGTGCAGCAAGGCAACAGAAGGAGGGATGCCTATCATCGCCTCACACACAAAAGCAAAGACGGCCAAAAGGGTAATGGATTCCGGCCCAAGGTGCATTGTGTGGATCTGGTAATGGGAGAGCACAACATTGAAGAAAGCAGAAAAGGGGGGGACCAGACCCACCCATAAGGCGTCGGCGAAGAATCAGACCTCCGTGACGATCCTAGCAAGAAGGGAGCGAGCTACGGGCCAAACTGTGGTCCGGCCACACTCATTGAAGACAGAAGCAAGGGCGGATTGGACCTTGTCCAAGGCTTCCAGGCTAAGTATGATTGATCGATCGACGGCGGGAGCCGCCGCCGGGGGAGCGGAGGACAAAGGCGCGGGCTTCTTTCCCTTTCCCTTCTTCACCGGCGCCATGGCGTTGGGGAGGGGGAGGAGCTCAAGCCGGATTGGCGGCGGAGGTTGGAGCTCGGAGAAGAAGGGAAGGTAGGAGGCGAGTGGGCAGCCAAAGGAGGAACAACTGTGTACAACTATGGGTCCGCTTAGCCGGGCGCGTAACAAGGCATCGTGGGGAAGCGCAGACGACCACGTCCAATCAACCGCCACGCAGTGCCCAAGGCCGCAAGCTATTAGGGCCCGCGGCGCTTCGCGCTTGCCCCTTCGCTTCTTTGCTAAGCCAAGCCCGCGCGCGCCTTGGGCCCGGGAGGTACTGTCGTCGTTCTGGGAACGGGGGTCCCTAGACTTGCCAGCCTGTGGCCTGCGGCGAGGCTCAAGTGGGGGCCCAGCGAGGCCCATCTCCATCAACACAAGCTCAAGACCCTCGCTAGGGGCCAAGCCTCGCGGGGCGCATGACAGAGAGCTTCCTCACGTACATCCTCATCAGGCAGGGCTCGCGAGGAGGCGGAGAGATCAATGCAAGGGTACCTCGCGAGGATCCAGTGACACAAGCCATGACGATCAAGGCGAGGCGGGCGCCGGGCGGGCGCCGGCCTGTGCAGAGTCCTTGTTTCCCCTTTGGTGCAAAGGGGGCAAGCATAGGCCAAGGTATCAGGCAAAGGTTACCATTCTAGTGCAACGAGACCAAGACCAGCTGGACGGCCGGACGGAGGTCACCGTGGAGCCCAATACGGCGTCACCACCGGATCTTTTGGCAGCCGAAGACCACCTTTGGTCAGGATAACTTGTACTAGATGTTCCCCTTCAAAATGGCCAATTGTTGGCGCCCTTCCCTCTCAATTATTTCGGGGAGAGGCCCAGGGCCTCTATAAATAGAGCTAGCCACCACAGAGTAGGGCATCCATCCATTGATCTAGCCATCCGGCGATAGGCATAGAGAAATCTCATAGAGCCTGAGGAGAAAGATAGAGAGAGAGGCGACTGAACTAACCCAAGCAGTTCATCGCACCAGCCCAAGAACACCTCTCACGAGGCTGTTCTTCCTTTGTACTGTTCATCATCAGCCCCTGAGGGAATCCACCACACCACACACTGGAGTAGGGTATTACACCACAACGGTGGCCCGAACCAGTATAAATCTCGTGTCCCTTGTTTTGTTCATCGTTTTCATCTTAGTTCGCACGAGAAGATCAGACGTAGATCGGTAGGGGAGAGATATCCGTGCGCACCCCAGTGCTCGAACCTCAAGGGTCTGCCGGAACCCGAAATCCGACAGTCGGCGTCCTAGGAATGGGGGTACCCAGACTTGCCTGCCTGCGGCCCAGGACGTGGCTCATCCAACGGCCTGGTACGGCCCATCTTAATCAACAACCACTCAAGACCCTCATGGGGGGCAAGCCTCGCAAGGCGGACAACACAAGACCTCCTCAGGGGCAGCCCCCTAAGCTAGCTCTCGAGGAGAAGAGATATCAATGCAAGGGGAACCTTGCGACGTTCGCATGATGTCAGCCATGACGACCAAGGCCAGGCGGGCACCAACGGGCGCAGAGTATTCGTTGCCTCTTTGGTGCTAAAGGGGCAAGCGCAGGCGAGGAGTCCAGAGGCATCTGGCAAAGGTTTCCATATTGGTGCAACGAGACCAAGACCAGCAGGACGACAGGACAGATGTTATCGCGGAGCCCACGACTGCGTCACCACCAGAGCCTTTGGCAGGCGAAGACCACCTTTTGTCAGGATAACTTTACTTGTTATCCCCCTTCAAACTGGCCATTGTGGGATCCCTTCCCGCCAAATATTTGGGAAGAGGACTCGGGCCTCTATAAATAGGACTAGCCACCACCGTAGGAGGCAACTCATCTTGGACTGGATCCACTCCACCAAGGCCACCATACAAGCTCACCGAGCTCAAGAACACCTCTCCTTAGGAGGCTGTACATCCCTTGTACTATTCATCATCAGCCTACGAGGCAATCCACCACACCACACTAGAGTAGGGTATTACACCACAATGGTGGCCCGAGCAAATATAAACCCTCGTGTCTCTTGTTCTTTGGGTTTGTTGGGTTAAGCCTTGAGATCGTTGCGAGAGCGAGCCTGAGATAGAGATCTTCGTGCGCACCCAAGTGTTCGAACCTCAAGGGTTTGCCAGAACCCAGAATACTGCAGCCTTAGCCTCCAAGTACACCAGCGCCAGGCGGTGCTCGTTGGCAAGATCTGCACGAGCCTTCGCCACCATTCGGTCAACCTCCTCCTAGATCTTGGCTTGACGCACGGTGCCGGTGTCCTCAGCCGCGGCCACCTGGCGCTCCCTCGTCTCCAGCCGCTAGAGCTCGAGGCTGTGCTCCGAGGCCTCCAGCGTCAGTGCCTCCTCGCATTTCAGGATCTCCTTCTCTTTGGAAGGCGCTCCCCTCATTGACGCCAATACGGCCCTGAGTGCCTTGATCCGTTGCTCAAGGGAAGCTTTCAAGGCCAGGAGTTCTCGTTCGCGCTCCTCGGCGGCCTCGCGGCGATGGTGGGCTGCCCTGGCCTCCTCTAAGGCCTGGGTGCAGGCCTCGCGTGAGGTCGCAAGGGACACCGCGACGTTCGCATTGGCACGCACAAGCTGAAGATGCCCATGGTTGATGGCCACCTTCAACTGATGCCACTCGTCCACCAGCCGAAGGCCCTCCGTCTCAAGGCAGGCATCGACATCGACAAGCTCTTCTCCTAGCTGGCTTAGCGCGCCTATTGCCTCTCGGAAGAGCTCGTGGCATACAACTCCACGCCCATGTGCGAGCTCCAGGGCATGACCAAGTCCATCCTTGACGCCGGGTGTTATTGGGGAGGCTTGAGATGGCCTACCCGCCCCTGGCGGGGGGCTGGAGGCTGGCGCCTTCCTCACAACCCTCCGGGCATCGGTAGGGGCGCCGGATGGCGTGGCCTCGCCACCCGAAGATGAAGCCAAGGCTGGGATTGCCCAACCACCAATGGCCACCAATGGAGGAGCCCTCGGCATGCCTTCTGCACCCTAGGGAAGACCACGGAGGAGTGACAACAGGAACGCAGGATCAAGGCCTCCCTTCAGCACGCCCGCCTCCAGGATAGGCCCCGCACCTTGCACGATTGTCCGGTGAGGGGAGCTCAAGACTAGGGGTTAGTTGAGGACAGGTGGAGGCCCCTCCTCAGGAGATCTTGCTGCCGCAGATGAAGAGACCCTGAAGGGGCATTGTCAGAATAGGATGCAACGTGCACAGAATCACGAGGAAGAGGTACTTACTCATCTATAGCTATATACTTCCTCTACTTCAGCGGTCGGAAGGCGTCACCACCACAGCAGGGAGACCCCTTTATCTTGCGGAGTGCCTTGAATTTCAGGCACAGCTGGCCGAAGCCCAGGGCGTGGCCGTCGGCATCTGGGGCGGGCTACAGATCCCCTAGGGTGGCGAGCTCGGTAGCCTTGGGCCACGTCACCTCCCCGGTACCACCTTAGGACCGCTTCCCCAAGCATCAGGAGCGGCAACCTCGGGAGCCTCGGATCACGCCGGCTCTTCAGTCGCCCCCTCAGGGTGGCTCACCCGAGCCTCGAGGGCTGCCATCTCAGGAGCACCGGCCTACATCGCTTCCTCGCAGCCGCCCCGGCAGCACTCGGCGACGCCATCCCCCCAGCATCCACCTCCGGGGCGTGCACCGCGGGAACGATAGGCAGAAGGACCAAAAGGTCAGGGTTCTCGCGGGGCACCTCAAATCCAGCCGGTCGCAGCCCCCACTAGTCATAGAGGGGCATCTGCCCCTTGAACCCCTTCGTGTTTGAGCAGCAGTACAGGAGGGAGCCCTCCTTCGGAAGTGCAGCTGGTGCGGAGTCGCCTGTCAGGAGCTCGAGCACCGTGCGTAGTTTCTCAGGAGGAAGTGTAGGTACATGGAGTCTCATGGGGTCCCTACTGTCGGCGAAGGTCCACATCCGTCGAGAATGGTGCTGGAGAGGAGCAATGCGGCACTGGACAAACTCCTTCACCACCATGGGCGCCGTCACCCCAAGCTCCTTCAACCTGGTCAGCCGACACCGAACTTGGGCAAGCCGGGGGGTCGACAATGTTCGTGTGCCCCCACCCAGAGCTGGGTACAACCGGTGCCCGGGGAAGCAAGAGCAGGGAGTTGAGCACGCCAACATCCACAAACACCCACTGCTTCCGGAGTCCACTTACAACCGGCGAGAGCTTGAAGTCAATCCCTGAGTCGGCCGTCGCCGTCACATCTTGAAAGGTTATGCACCCCGAGCACTGACGGGTGTCGGTCAGGTGAAGTGATAAGAGCTGGCAAAACAAGGACACTGAGGGAGCAACGCCCACCATGGTCTGGCAGACGAAGGCGAAGATAGCAAGGAGAGTAATGGATTGGGGATCCAGATGTAGTGCATGGACTTGGTAATGCGAGATTATAGCATTAAAAAGGTCAGAAAAGGGGGAATCAGGACTGCACGGAGGGCATGGAGATGAATGGGGATCTCAGTGGCTGCCATGTCGACCATGGCACGGGAAGCAGGCCAAGCCACCGTCGCATTCCACTCATTGGAACTGGCGACATTTCCCTATTGACAAGCGTCGACCGTTCGAGGGTGGGCTCGAAGGCCGGCAAAGATTCGATTGAGGTGTGGGTTTTCCCCTCCTTCCTCGTCGACATCGGCGCCATGTCAGATGGGGAGGGTCGGCGTTGGTGTCAGAGCCGCGAAGGTGGAGGAGCCATGAGAGCGCGCGACATGCAATGAAGACGAAGCTGAGTCGGTGACGGCGACTGCCAAACTCGACGAATATCTAGGCGGCATGGGGAAGTGGGGGTACCGACGTCCCATCAACCGCCACGTGTCGACCGAGGCCGCAGGCGGATGGGGCACGCAGTGCTCCGCACTTGCCCTTTAGCTTCACCTCGAAGCCAAGTTCGAGCGTGCCTTGGGATCGAGGGCTACTGTCGGTGTCCTGGGAATGGGGGTACACATACTCGCCTGCCTGCGGCCCACAGCGTGGCCCTGTCAACGGCTCGGTGCACCCCAGCTTCAGCAACAACAACTCAAGACCCTCACGAGGGTCCAAGCCTCGCGAGGCGGATGACACCAAGCCTCCCTGGGGGCGGCCTCACTAGGCTGGCTCCTGAGGAGCGGATATGTCAATGCATGGTGCACCTCAGAGGTTCATATGACGTGAGCCATGACGACCAAGGCCAGGCGGGCGCCAGCAGGCGTAGTGTACCAGTTAACTCTTTGGTTCTAAGGAGGCAAGCGCAGGTGCGGAGTCCCAAGGAATCAGGCAAAGGTTTCCATATCAGTGGAATAAGACCAAGACCGCCAGGACGGTAGGACGGAGGTCATCGCGGAGCCCACCACAGCGTCACCACATGAGCCTTTTGCAGGCGAAGTCCACTTTTTTCAGGATAGCTTGTACTAGTTGTTCCCCTTCAAATTTGGCCGATGTAGGATCCCTTCCCACCTACATTTGGGAAGAGGACCAAAGCCACATTATATAGGACTTAGCCACCACCATAGGGGTGACGGATGAATTCCACCCGAACCACCTCACCAGCTCATCGAGCTCAAGAACACCTCAGCTCCTGAGGCTTTTCCTCCACTTTACTAGTTTATCCTCAGCCCCTCGAGGAAATCCACCACAAAGCTGGAGTAGCGTATTACATCGCATGGTGGCCCGAACCAGGATAAAATGTTGTGTCTCTTGTCCCTTTGGTGCGTCGAGCTAGGCTGTGGGACCGTTGAGCAAGCAGGTAGGGAAGACAGACTTCTTCGCACACAACCAAGAGTTCGAACCTCTCAAGGGTCTGCGGAACCTAGAATCTGACACTTCCTCTTCCACTTCCTCGTCTCCCTCATGGGAGGAGGGGGCCTCAGTCTCCCTAGACATAGCATGCGAAGAACCCTTATGGCAGGGGCTGCTCTTGGCCTCCTTGCCCTTCTTCTTCTTGCCCTTCTTCTCTGGCGCCTGATACGCCGCCGGGACCAGTATCTCTGTTAGCTGGGGCGTGGCTGCATCTTCATGCAGCGGTGCCAGATAGTTGATCTACTCCACCTTCGCCGTCCATCCCTGCATGAAAGACACGCAATATGACTTAGGTAATGTTCAAAATACTAACCCCACCATTAGGACAATGGGCTAGGGGGCTTGCAGGAGCCGCGCACTATCGCCTGCATCTTGGGTGGTGCACAGGCCCCAGCTTCCTAGCGCCTCTTCAAGCACTTTGCCCGTGAGGTGAACGCGGCCCTTCCCAGGCTCGAGGCCACGCACCCGCTCAGGTGCTCCAAGTCCGCAATCACATTAAGCTCGTTGGACCATCTCAAATGCGCGGCTACTGTCAGCGCCCTCCCGATGCTTTGCTCACCCATCATCAGCAACGTCCCAGTCACCAAGACCCTCATCGACGGTGGTGCAGGGCTCAATGTCCTGTCCGTCGAGACATTCGATAGCCTCCAAGTACCATACGATCAGCTACAGCCTACCAAGCCTTTCTCAGGAGTGACCGACGGCTCCACCAGCCACCTAGGGCAGATCCGCCTCCCCATGACCTTCGACACCCGCGACAACTACCACACTGAGCTTATCGACTTCGACATCGCCCGCACTGGCCTCCCATACATCGCCATCCTCGGGTACCCTGATTTAGCTAAGTTCATGGCAGCTACTCATCTGGCCTACAACCTCAGGAATATGTCGGGCAGCGGCGGCATCCTCACCGTGGCTGGAGACACCAAGGAAGCTCTGGCGACCCTCAAGCTTGCCTTCAGGGCAGCAGGGGCAGCGGAACCGGCCGGTGAGGCCACCCCAGGGGCTAAGGAGGCTGCGCCGGCGAAGAAGAAGAAGTTGTTCACTCAAGATCGGGCCGAAACGAAGCAAGTATCGGTCGAGGAAGGTGGACCCTCGGAAGCCACCTTCACCATAGGCGCCAACCACGACCCAGATCAAGAGGAGGCATTGGTGAAGTTCTTGCGCGCGAACAACGAGGTATTCGCCTGGGAACGCAAGCAGCTGGTAGGGGTCCCAAGGGGGTAATCGAGCATTACTTAAGGGTGTGCCCCAATGTGCGCCCTGTGAAGCAGAAGACGCGGCGACAATCCACGGAGAAGCAGTCCGTCATCATCCAGGAAACTCACAAGCTGGAGGCGGCACATGTCATTCGCGAGGTCCGATACCCGGAGTGGCTGGCGAACCCGTCGTCATGCCAAACAAAGGAGGGAAGGAACGCATGTGTGTCGGCTTCACCAACCTCAACAAGGCCTGTCCCGAAGACCCGTTCCCGCTTCCATGCATTGACCAGATTGTCGACTCCACCGCCGAGTGCGACCTGCTGTGTTTCTGGACGCGTTCTTGGGCTACCACCTGATCAAGATGGCAGTGGAGGATGTGGAGAAGACCGCCTTCTTGACCCCGTGCGGGGTGTACTGCTACACCAGCGGCTGATGCACATCGCCCTAGGTCAGCATCTCGGCAGAAACGCTGAAGCCTACGTCGACGACATTGTGGTAAAATCTCGGGAGGCGAGAACCCTGATTCAAGACCTGGAGGAGACCTTCGCTAGCCTATGCCAGGTGCATTTCCGGCTCGACCCGGAGAAGTGCGTGTTGGTGTCCCCTCTAGCAAGCTACTGGGTTTGCTTGTGTCTCACAGGGGGATTGAGTCTAACCCTGAGAAGGTGAAGGCAATAGAAGACATGAGCCCACCGCAAACTCTCAAGGAAATGCAGAAGCTTGTAGGCTGCGTGACCTCGCTGGGGCGCTTCATCTCCAAGCTGGGGGAGCACGCCCTGCCATTCTTCAAGCTGATGAAGAAGAAGGGCCCGTTCGACTGGACCCCGGAGGCCGACCTGGAGTTTCAAGACCTCAAGAGATACCTAACCAGCCCTCCGGTGATGGTGGAACCTCGTCCCCTCGAGCCCCTGGTCCTTTACCTGGCCGCCACTCCCCACTCCGCCAGCGCGGTGTTAGTGGCGGTCCAGGAAGAGCGCCTGACCAAGCGTCTGCTGTGCAACGCCGCACCCTTGGCAGGGATGACGCGGCACTAAGACGGCACCATCGAAGCCACGACGGCGTCAGCTGATGATCAGACCTTGCAAGACGGCATTCCTGGGCTTCTGGAGGCCCAGATGAGCGACCAGGCTCCTGAGGTCCCCCCACCTCAGGAGGAACCACAACCTCCGGACGGCACAGTCTCCACCGACACTCCCGCCCTCGTCGAGCACCCAGTATACTTCGTCAGCACTGTGCTACGGGACGCGAGAGTGCGGTATCCCATGGTGCAGAAGCTCCTGCTCGTGCTCTTGGTGGCCTCACGCAAGCTGCGCCATTACTTCCAAGGCCACTCGATCAAGGTCACCTCAACTTACCCACTGGAGAGGGTGCTCCGGAGCCCTAATGCCGCGAGAAGGGTCGCCGAGTGGAACATCGAACTTCAGGCATTTCAGCTCAAGTTCAGCACAACCAGGGTCATCAAGGGAGCAGCCCTAGCCAACTTCGTAGCCGAATAGACCGACGCCCCAGAACCTGAAGTTGGTGAGAGCCTACCTCTCTCGCCGGGAAGTGAAGCACCAGATGGTTGGGTCATGTACTTTGACGGTGCCTTCGCACGCCAAGGCGCGGGGACTGGCGTTGTGCTCATCTCGCCCTCCCAAGACAAGCTACACTATGCCGTGCAGCTCTGCTTCCAGCGCGGTGAGAAGGTCTCCAACTACACTACAGAATACGAGGGGTTGATCGCAGGCCTCAAGGCAGCGGCGGCCTTAGGGGTGAAGCGTCTCACCATCAAGGGCGACTCCCAGCTCCTCGTCAACTTCTCTAACAAGGTGTACGAACCAAGGGACGAGCACATAGAGGCGTACCTCGCGGAGGTGCACAAGATGGAGAAGGAATTCTTGGGCCTGGAACTGCAGCATGTACCGCGCAGCACCAACAAGGAGGCCGATGAGATCGCCAAGAGGGCGTCAAGGCGCCAGCCCCAAGAACCCGGCGTCTTCGAGGAGCTACTCTTCAAGCCTTCAGCGGCCCCCGTGGCCGCGGATACTGCGCCATGTCGAGAGGAACTCCCCAAGCCACCGACCTCGGGATCCTCCGCTTGTGGTCCAACCTCAAGAGCATGTCTACTCCTGGCGTTCGAGCCTCAGGAGGGGTGCTAGACCGAGGAGTTCAAGGCATACCTGGTGCGGGGGACGCTGCCGGAGAAGGAGGAGTATGCAGAGCGTGTGGCCCGGCAAGCCACGGCATACTACATACAAGATGGTGAGCTCTATAGAAAACGGCCGAATGATGTTTCCTTACGATGCATCTCAAGGAAGCCAGGGGGCGAGCTTCTAGCTGACATACACGACGGAGATTGCAGGCATCACTTGTCATCGTGCACCCTAGTTGGCAAGGCGTTCCGCAGCGGGTTCTACTGGCCTACGACACTCAACGACGTAGCCGAGCTAGTGAAATCCTGCGAGGCCTCCCAATTCCATGTCAAGCAGATCCACCAGCCAGCTCAGGGCCTCTAGACTATCCCACTCTCATGGCCGTTCATGGTCTGGGGGCTGGATATCATAGGCCTGTTCCCTTGAGCGCTTGGGGGCTACCGCTACCTCTATGTCGCCATCGACAAGTCCACCAGATGGGCAGAGGTGGAGGCCGTCCGAACCATCCCAGCCGGGTCCGCAGTTAATTCATCAAGGGCCTCGTGAGCCGGTTTGGGGTCCCTAACCGCATCATCACCGACAACGCCTCGCAGTTCACTAGCAATCTCTTCAAGATATATTGTGCTAGCCTTGGAACACAGATATGCTACGCCTCAGTGGCACACCCCAGGAGCAATGGCCAGGCCGAGCGCGCCAATGCGAAGGTCCTAAGAGAACTCAAGACCAGGACCTTCAAGAAGAAGCTCGAGGCCTATGGTATGGGATAGCACGACGAGCTCTATTCTGTGTTGTGGTCCATCCGCACCACCGCCACCAAACCAACAGGCGAGACCCCATTCCTCCTCGTCTATGGAGCTGAAGCAGTCCTCCCTCACGAGGTCAAGCATCGCTCCGTGCGGGTCCTGGCGTTCGACGAAGCGCACCAGGATGCCTTGTGGGGATGGACCTCGTGCTGGGGGAGGAGCGCCACCGCCAAGCCTCACTCCGTGCGGCAAGGTACCGGTAGGTGCTGTCACATCCCTAGTTCTGGTATGCTCAAGACTAGCTAGTCATGTGTGCATCATGTTTAAAATTCCATTTAAATTTGAAATGGGGATTTGTGAAACCCTCGGAATCATTTCTGGAAATGACCCAGATAAAAATTGCTCCAAAAGGGTCCAAGAAAATGTTCATGTATCTCTCTGAAAATATTGGGCAGAGATAAAAATCCAACCAATATTTTTAGGAGCTCATAAATATTTATTTTGGGCATTTGGAATCAATGCAATAATTATTTGCTTTGGATATATATTGTTATATATATAAAATATTGTCCAAAAATTATGCCAGTAATTGAGGAGCTCTGGAATAATACCACTAGACCCTACAAAAATTGGCATAATAAAATAAAATGGTTTAGTACTTTTATTAAACAAAACAAATGTCAGAAAAATAGAAAAGTTAACCAAAATGGGAAAATGCTTACCTGTGCGTACCTGAGGCCTGGCCCAGTGGCCAACAGGCCGGCCCAGCCGACTGGCAGTGCCAGTCGTCATCTCCACCGCGCCAGGAGGACGCCGGGAGCGTGGTCGCCGCGCGCCGCGCGCATGCGTGCCACAGCAGCTGCCTGCCTGCCCTCCCCTCTTCGACCTGGCCTCGTCGAACGTCGCCACGCGACGCCCGCACCTCTCTCCCTCTCCCTCGCTCTCCCTCCTCCCCTGGATCTCTCCCTCTCTCGCATCCGAACGCGCCCGCCGCCACCGACGATTACCACCGCGGCCACCGCCTCCCCCTCGCCCTCTCCCCGTGCTCAGAAGCTCCGCCTCCTCCCTCTGAAGCTCTCCGCCGAGCCATGCAAGCCGGGACACCCCGTGGAGCCGCCACCGTCGTCTTCTTCATCGCCGGCCGCCGCAGATCTTCACCGCCCGCACGTCGCCGTCCGGCTGTCCCTGAGCTCGCTGTCGACGCCATCGAGTCCGCTGTGAGCTTCCACCTCGAATCCCCCTCTCCCCCTTGTCTTTTGCACACTACAGCCGCGATTTCGGTCGAGGCCCGACTCCGGCCACCGCCCCGAGCTTCGCTCCGGCGCCCCCGCAGCCTTCCACCTGCTCTGTTGGATGCGGACGACGACGGGCTACGCCCCGGTGGTCTCCGCGCGTCCATCCGCCGCTCGTAGCGCAAGTCCGGCGAAGAACCGCCGCGGCTTGAGGTCGTCGCCGGCGAAACTCCGGCGACTGACGTGGCCCCGTGATTAGCTGCTAATCCTGCCACTTAATCCACCCCTAATCCACTGCCAGTGGGCCCCAGCGCCACTAATCCTTTAATTAAGATTAACTAACACCTGTTTAACCCCCTGTCACTGACGTGTGGACCCCACACGTCAGGTTTGACCCAGTCAGCGCGGTTGACTTGCTGATGCAAGCATGACGCAGTGCTGACGCAATTATTTATTTTCTGGATTTAATTTTAAACAGGAAATTCCAAAAAATATTCAAAACTTCAAAATTCATATCAATTCAAACGTAGCTCAGATTGAAATAATTTATATATGAAAAATTATCAGAAAAATTCAATCTATCCATCTGTACCAGTTTCATGCATGACAAACCAACCTAAACTTGCTGTATAGGTGAAAACATATATATGGCCTTTATAAAGATTTAACTTGGAGTTGCATTTGAATTCTTGGTTCAAATGGATTTCAACCAAATGAACTTTAGCTGCATTAGCTCAATCAGCATCGCATATTCATACCATGATCATGCATCATATTGTTGCATATGCTTGTATTCTGATTGTCGACACCGTTCCTTCTCGATAGGTCCTGCTCCGGAGACCGTTCCAGAGTACCTGTCTGTGAAGCAGTGCCCCCCCTTGTTGATCTACCAGGCAAGCAAACCCCCCTTGTTCATTCCGATATGATCCCACTCTCGCTCCTGCTCTCTTTTATTGCATTAGGACAACAACGAATCAACTGCTACTTTATGCTACGGTAGTTGAACCCATTCCTCTGCATGACCTGTCATTGCCACAGTAAATAGTTGAAACCCACTAGCATGTGTAGGAGTTGATTGAGCCATGTTGTGCTTCTACCATGCCATGCCTGCTATTGCTTAGAGTTGTGTCAGGTCTGATTCATTGGGAATGGAATTGGAGTGATATGATATGTTCTGATGCTGAGAGTTAAGCGTGTGAACACGATTTGGTAAAGGTAGCGGTGAGAGGCCATGTAGGAGTACATGGTGGGTTGTCTCATTGGGACCGTCCTTAAGAACCGAGTTATGTGTAAGTTGTCCAATGACTAGCTACTACCACACATTGGGCTCCGGGCGCTCCAAGCTCTCTCGACTTATTAACCCACTTGATCTCTGTCCAGGAGTTGCAAATAGTTTCTGGTGTTTGTAGGTAGTGTTAGTAGTCTACCAAGTGGCACCCGGCCAGGTGGGCTTGGGACAGACTAGGCACACGTGGCCCGGTGTACCGAGTGGCACCCGGATGGTGGCCTCGGGAACCCTGTACACATCGTTTGGGGCCGTGAGCGACATCCCGGCCGGATCTCCTCGCGGATGGAACCCGAATAGGCGATAAACCTGGACTAGAGTCTTGTGTGGTTAGTCAGGTCGTGGCCGACACCTTCGGCAGGCTTCCGCTTGAAGGTTGCCGAGATACATGACGTGTACATGGTGATAAGTGGTGAGAGCGTGTGTGAAGAAGTACACCCCTGCAGGGTTATCATGATTTATTCGAATAGCCGTGTCCTCGGTTATGGACTTCTTGGATGCTTACGTGGTACATAGACAACTTGAAGTGGATACTCTAAAATGCTCAAGAAAAGTGTGAGTGCTATGGATGGCCTTCTCGTAGTGGGACGGGGATGAATCCATAGTAGTGTATTGACGTGGTGATTAGTGGACTCGTGTGCGCCACCTCAAAAGAGTTACCAGCAGTCGTAGTACAGGATAGCCATAGAGTCAAAGCTGGCTTGCTGCAACTAAACCCCACATTACCTTCTTGATACAAATGCATGTATGATAGGATCTGATGTAAGTCTTGCTGAGTACCTTTGTACTCATGTTGCTTTATTTATGTTTTGCAGCGGAGACTTCGGTCTTACTAGTTTACGTGGACTTCGACAAGTAGCTTGTACCTCAGCTACGATCTTGATCGGAGGTTGTAGATAGTCAGGCGTTTCAGTCTTTTTCTTTTGTAGTTGTCTGTACTCAGACATGTAATGCTTCCGCTTGTTGCTTGTATGCTCTGAATGATGGGTCATGTGACCCCTGTTTGTATTTATGCGGGTGCTCTCCAGGGAAGGCCTGGCGCCGTGTGCTTGGAGACATAGGACGGGATCCCCATCCAGAACGCCTGGAACATTCAGCACCTCCAGAAGTTCTACCCATGAAGGAAGGCCCAGTGATTGTGAAGGTCTCCGCCCGTGACACTCTCACGTAATAATGAGTGGGGTTGTACACGCCCTGGACTCTCCGGAGTGCCGCCCTTGGGCCTCGGGGGCTCCCTCCGACGTCCTAGTGGCAGCACTTAGCTCCACGCTAGTGACATGACTAGACTAGGTGCCGGACGCGGCTGTTCATTTGCTTTCCGTAATTGGCTTGCCCCTCTTTAATGGAAATTTGAATTCTAGTGTTTCTCGATGGCTTGGTTCAATTCCCTTTTCTATCTATTTCTCCCCTCGGTTCTCTATATTGCCCGACGCTCTCCCTCGCACGCCTCGTGAGGGGGCTGGAAAGGTGAACCCCTTTCTAAGTCCGTGCCCCACGGGTACCGCGATGTGGTGCGCTAGGCCATGACCGGCCACGCCTGGGGCCCTGAGCAAGGTAGAATAAGGGTTTGTTAACAAATGTTTGCAGTATATCGACGCCTCCCAAGTCCGCAGCAGGGAGGTCTCTTCAGGTGCTAGGAGATGCGCACCTCACGAGGTGGAAACTACTTCAGACACACTGAGCTAAGTTATTCTTATATGCCTACGTAAAGCACTGATACCACAACACAACTTAGAAGTGATAAACATAGCATAAGGCATAAAAAGCATAACGGTTCATCATACACCCCCGTGGGGCCCCATACTTGTTTATTGTGATGCAGGAAGAAAAGAAAGAAAAAACAGGGAAAAGCGGCCCCTGCGCCCGTGGCTACTCCCGAGAATCAGCTACCAACGCTTCCCCAAACTCAGCCAGAGCCCTCCTCACGCTTCACTGGGGCATGACGATGGGATGACCCACCACCGTCCTCGAAGCGAGCATGGCGACGGGGCTGTTGGTCGTAGCCGCCGCTGCCAAAGCTTTCACCGGAGGAGGAGTCGCCGCTGTCGGATGATACGGCCATAAGAGAGGGCGGGCTCACCCACGTCCTCGTCGCGGCCGTAGCTAAGGCCGAGCACTTCGTCACTGTCACTGTCTTTGGTGCAGCACCTAGCACGGTGACCGTCTTCCTCGAACACCCTCACGAAGAGGGTCGCGGCACCATCATACTTGAAGTGGAGGGTGCATCGCCTACTCAGACCGTGCACGCGGTCAAATGTCTGCCATTCGCGGGCCAGGGCTACATTGCCCGCGACGGAGATCTCCACTGTGACCCATGAGGCCTTGCTGCAGTAGCCGTCTGTCGGCATAATGGGAACGGGGGTCCCCAGACTTGTCTGCCTGCGGCCCTCGGTGTGGCTATGCTAGCAGGCCTGTACGGAACATCTTCATCAACAAGGCATTCAAGACCCTCGCAAGGGGCCAAGCCTTGCGAGGCGGACGACGCAAGACCTCCTCAGGAACGACCTCTCTAGGCAGGCTCGCGAGGAGCGGAGATATCAAGGTGGGGCAAACCTAGCGAGGCTCTCATGACGTGAACCATGACGACCGGCACCAGGCGGGCGCCAGCGCGTGCAGCAACCTTGTTTCCTCTTTGGTACTAAGGAGGCAGGCGCGGAGTACCGAGGCATCAGACAAAGGTTTCCATATCGGTGCAACGAGACCGAGACCGGTAGGACGGCAAGACAGAGGTCACCATGGAGCCCAAGATGGCGTCACCACCAGAGCCTTTTTGCAGGCGCAGACCGCTTTTGTCAGGATAGCTTGTACTAGCTGCCCCCTTTCAAATTAGCCCGCCGTTGTTGGCTCCCTTTCCGCTCAATATTTGGGGAGAGGACCAGGGCCTATATAAGTAGAGCTAGCCACCACAGGGGGGGCGGATCGAGTTCTCATCCACAAGTCCATAGAGCACAACAATACCTCAACCTCAGGAGGCTGTTCTTCCCCTTGTACTGTTCTTCATCAGCCCAAGAGGCAATCCACCACCACACACTGGAGTAGGATATTACACCACAATGGTCGCTCGAACCAGTATAAATCTCGTGTGTTTCCATGTTGTGAGTTCGTCGAGTTCGTCCGCGAGATCTTAGCGAGCTAGAGCATAGATCGGTAGGAGGGAAAGAACTTCGCGCGCACCACAGAGTTTGAACCTTAAGGGTTTTGCCCGACCCCCACATCCGACATTTGGCGCGCCAGGTAGGGGTGCGCCGGAGCTTCTTCTCCACCAATCGACCTGCTGACACTCCATGGCCACGATGTCCGGTGACCCAAGGGCTGATTCTGACCGCTGGGCAGCTTGGCCAGCCCGGGCGGTGACACCTGCCCATGAAGAACCCGACCCCGCGCTCCAGGCGCCGCGAGCGCCATCCAGCGCTGCGGGGTGCGGGCGGCGCGGCCAGGCATCGTCCACCCTCACCCCACGGCAAGTGCGAGCCGCTGCGAGGGTAGCAAGCCACGCCCAGCAACAGCGCCGCATTCGCGGCGGGAGCAGGCAAACATGCAGGCAGCGCTCACGGTGGCGCGAGAGCTGCTGCGGTGCTTGCTGGTGGAGAGCGTCGGGATGCACTGCTGGAGCGCGTTGCCGAGCTGCTAGATGCAGTGGCATCGGGAGCCCCGCCCTTCTACTATCTGCTTCCTTCTCAAGCCACGCCGGGATCTCACGGCGGGCCTCGCCGCAACCACGCGCCATCAGGTGTGCCTGGGGGCTTCGTCAAAACTAGCATGGCCGTCGGCGTCGGAGGCTCCACCGCCCCCGTGCCGCCCGCGACGAGCATGGGTACAAGCGTTGCCCCCCCACGGTTCCAGTGGGATGCCGCGTTACTATCCTCAGGATGCCGTGCTGGGCCAGGCAACATGGAGTGTGGGGCACTACGGCTAGGTGTTCGGGTGACAGCCACGGAAGTCTACGTGCCCCGCATGATGGGCCAGGAGTACGCACCGGAGGACGACCCTGGCTCGTTCCTCGAAGAAGAGTGGGAAGAAGGGACGCTGGAAGTTGAAGCCTTCCAGGAACCGACGGAGAACCGCAACGACCGTGCCACCAACAACGACTACAGGGTACCACTAATCTCTCTAGAGCAGGCTTATGCTAACCATGGGCTCCAAGTGAATCAGGTCATGGCATCGGACGACGACCCCGGCGCAGCAACATCCCTTCCACCGGGGGAATCACGCTGGGGGCCGCGAGGAGGGACCCAGGAGCAAGGCCCCTCCCCACGTCACGTGAAGCCAGGCAACTCCCGGAGGTAGGCCCTCTGCCGGGGAGGTGCCGCCGAGCCTTCCCCCGGCAGAGGACATGTGGTCGTCGGGGGCACCGCTGGCGTCCCCTTTCTGCCCTTTGTGTCGTCCAGGTTGCCGGTCGGCTCAAAGGTGGTCGAGGGAGGCACAAGGTGGGGCCCTCCTCTGGTGATATGAAGCAAGGCCGGTTCCTGTGAAGAAGGCCCAGTGCCTGTGAAGCTCGCCGCCCATGACACTCTCACGTAATAATGAGTGGGGTTGTACACGCCCCGGAGTCTCAGGGGTGCCGGCCTCAGGCCCTGGGGCGCGCCTAGTGGCAGCACTTAGCTCCGTGCTAGTGAGAAGACTTGAAGACCTAAAGACTGGACTAGGTGTCGAACGCGGCCACTTGCTTTGGATCTTTTCTTCTGTAGCCTTGCTTTCTGGATTTGGATTTAAGTTGAAGTCAAGCTTTTGTCGATGCGCGGGGGGGGGGGGGGTGGTGCATTTTCTTGTTCAAAGCGATTTCTTGCCATCTGGTTCTTACCTTGTTCTCGAGCTCACGCTCGCCGCCTCCCCCTCGCGGGCCCCTCGCGAGCGGGGCTGGGCCCAGCATGTGCGACGCACGCGCCGATCGGCGCAGGAACCTCACGAGGCCCTCCCCGGCAGGTCAGCAGACCCTTCGGGAGCCCCGCAGCGACTCTCGACCCTACAATATGATTCAGGGCCTGCCCCCGCTAAGTTAAACCACAGCGGCAAGACTTGCCATCAGAATCATGGCCGGCTAAAACGCACCCTTGATTTAGCACAGAGAGATGGAAATCATGATTCATTTACATGAGGGGCTCCCCCTCCCAAAATGCTCTCACAATCTTCAAGGGCCACACCCGAGTTTTTGCATACAGGGTGAAGCGGTAAAGGGGATGAGGAATTAGCCAGATATGTCGCTCGCTGCATCCTCCGCTTCATCTTTGGACGTGCCGCTCGCGTCACTGACGTCGTCATTGGCACCGCCGCCGCCATCACCAGCGTCGGCGTCCCCATCATCGACTACGTCGCCTCCGTCTGCGGCGACTACCATTGCGTCGTCCTCTGAAGTGAAGGCTCTGACCAACGCATCCATGTTGACCTCCACCCATCGCGCCAGGTCACCTCGGACGGCCTGTGGTATGGGGGCAATGGCGGCATCGAAGTCGAAGTCGGGGAAGGTGTTCCTGAGGTGGCTGAAGACGCGGGAGAACGAACGCCCGAGCAGGCCCCGGCTCCTCTCCTCCACAAGCCGGCGAGCCCTGTCGGACCGGGCTTCCAGGCACGTCACCACGTCGGTGAAGAAGATCAAGTGGCCGACGTAGTCATTCGAGTGGGGGTGCGGTGCATTCTCATCGCAGATGTGGCCCAGGGCGGTATTAGCCCTGTTCCGGAGGTCCTGAAGCATGGGGGCGTGCTCGAGCTCCAGCGTTCGTAGTTGGAGAACTTCCTCCCTCTTTTGCCGCGCGAAGGCCTCGGCGTCATCAACCCGTTTCCGAAGAGAAAGCAGCTAGGCACGGGCGGAGGCCAAGTCCGCCTGCGTCGTAACCAGGGCGGCAGCCGTGGCCTCCCCACTCCTCTCTGCCTCGTCCAACCTGGGCCTGAGGGCAGCGGCCCTACCCACATCCTCCATTCCTACGAGCTTCAGCTTCAAGTCATACCTACCCTCCAGGTCTGCACGAACCTCGGCCACCCGGCGGTCGACTTCCTCCTAGACCCTGGCCTCGCGAGCCCCGACGGCATCTTCCGCCTGAGCAACTTAAAGCTCCCTCGTCTCCAGTTGTTCGAGCTCAAGGCTGCGCTCCACGGCTTCCAGAGCCAGCGCCTCCTCGTGCCTCCGGACCTCCTCTTCCTCTGCGGGCATCCCCTACAGCGACGCAAGGGCGGCCCTGTGCGCATCCACCTGCTGCTCGAGGGATGCACTCCAGGCCTGGAGCTCCCACACGTGCTTCTCTGCAGCCTCGCGACGGCGGCCAGCCTCGCGAGCCTCCCCCAAGGCTTGGGAGAAAGCTTTGCGGGAAACATTGAGGGACGCCTCGTCCTTCACATTGTCGAGATCACGCTGATAGCGGCCAAGAGTGATGGCCACCCTCAGCTTACACCGTTCCTCGACCAGACGAAGACCTTCACCCTCAAGGCGCGAGTCGACGCCCGCAAGTTCTTCACCAAGTCGGCTCATCGCGCCCATTGCCTCCTGGAAGAGCTCATGGAGAACGATGCTTCGCCCGCGCTCGGATTCGAACACACGGCCGACCTCATCCTCCACCTCGGGGGCTGCAGGCGGGACATCAAGTGGCGCACCGCCTCTCGGCAGGGGGCTGGTTTCGCTCCAGGCGTCGACCCGACCTCGCTATAAGCTCCGGCCGGACGTGGCCCGCTGCTTGAGGAGGAGCCGAAGGTCGAAGTCAACCAGTTGATGTCCATAACCAGAGGAGGAGACCGGGGAACGCCCACCAGGCTCCAAGCCAGACCGTGCAGGAAGGGCGGCGAAGCCGCAGATTCAAGGCTCCATGAAGGCAAGCGCACCCCCTTTGCTAACCCGGTTTCGGGCGCGGCGTGCAGGCTCGGGGTGCACAAGGCCAGCAGGGGTGCCGAGGAAGGCAAGGATTGCTTCACGAGGGACCCAACGGCCCTGGCAGAAGGGGTCCTGAATAGTTAGCGTCAGGAAGGAAAGTAGCAATCAAGGAATCACAAGGTGCAATACTTACTCGTCGATAGCAAAGTACTTTCGCCACTTCAATGGCGTGAAGATGTTGTTGCTTCTCGCGGATCCTTTCCTCTTGTGGAGCTCCTCGAAGTCCACACAAAGCAGACCGAAGCGCTGGACGTGACGGCCGGTGCGTGGCGGGGCCGAAGAAGATCTTGGAGGGACAACTTCACGGGTGCCTGGCTGTGGTGAGCAGTCGAGCGCCGTCTCGCTACGACCTCCCGAGGCTTCGGGGGCTTGGACCTCGGGAGCCGCATGCTGCGTCGCCTCAGTAACTAAAGCCCCAGGGGAGGGATCGCGAGCTCCCGAGGATGACACCCCCGGATCACCGCGCGGCAAGTGCTCTTCAGCGCTTGGGCCGCCGACCTCCCTCGGAGCTCGCCATCCTGCACCCTCACTTGGGGCGAGCTCGGCACCGGCGGTGAGGAATGAGACCACATCAACGGGGTTCTCGCGGGGCCACACCAGGCCGATGGGGCGCAGGCCCCACTCATCAAAGGAGGGCGTGCTCATGGCAAACTCATCCTCGTTCTCGCAAGGATACAGTAGACAGCTCTTCCTGGGCATGTCGTCCGGCAGAGGGGTACCCGTCAGGATCATAAGCATTGTCTCCCGCGTCTTAAGACGAAGACCTTCCTCTTGAAACCTCATGCGGTTCTGACTGCTGAGCAAGGCCCACATCGGCCGGGTATGGCTCTGAAGCGGAGCGACTCGGCGCTTGACGAACTCCTTCACCACCATAGGCACCGTCACGCCACGGTCCTTCCACCTCCTCAGCATGGCCCAGACGGGAGCGAGGCGGGGCTCATGAGCTTCTGATGGCCCCGCTGGAGCATGGGGCAGAGGACTGATTACACCGGCATCGACAAACACCCATCGTGCCCGGAACTCGCTCGTGGATGAAGGAAGCTCAAAGATAATCCCCGCGCCCGCCATCGTGGCCACGACCTGGAAGCTCACGCACCCCAAGCTCTAACAAGGGTCAGTTAGATGCAATGAGAAGAAATGGCGGAAGAAGGCCACCAAAGGAGCGATGCCCATCATGGCTTCGCACAAAAAGGCGAAGTCGATGAGAAGGGTCATAGATTGGGGGTCGAGATGCAGCATGTGGATCTGATAATGCTCGAGCACCGCGTTGAAGAAGGCAGAGAAGGGAGGATTCAGGCTGCCCAGAGGGCATGTATGAAGATTGGGACCTCAGTGGCAGCTCGGGCCATGTGAGTGCGAGACGCAGGCCAAGCCACCGTCTCTCCCCACTCGTTGAAGCTGGAAGTGAGCATTGGACGCACCTTGTCCATGGCCTCGTCGTTGAGCACCCGGGATCAGCCGAGCGGCGGCTCGACGACCGAAGGCGCGCTCGGCGAAGACAATGGTTTCTTCCCCTTGTCTAGTTGATTCGGCGCCATGGCGATAGAGCTGGCAGGAGGCAGGTCAGATTGGAGAGGAGAAGCAGAATCTCGAGGAAACAGAGAGATTGGGGAAGAAAAACACGGGCGATGGAGGAATAACTGTGTAGATTGCAGGGGCCGCATAGCCAGGCGAATTCAAAGGCAGTGTGGGGAAGTGGATACGCCCACGTCCAATCAACCACCACGCGTCAACCGAGGCCGCATGCTTTGGGGGCCTGCGGCGCTCCGTGCTTGACCCTTGGCTTCACAGCGAGGCCAAGCCCAACCGCACCTTGGGCCCAGGGGCTACTGTCGGTGTACTGGGAATGGGGGTCCCCAGACTTGCATGCCTGCGGCCCTCGGCGTGGCTATGCTAGCGGGCCTGTACGGCCCATCTTCGTCAACAAGGCATTCAAGACCCTCGCGAGGGGCCAAGCCTCACGAGGCGGATGATGCAAGACTTCCTTAGGAGTGAACTCTCCAGGCAGGCTCACGATGAGCGGAGGTATCAAGGCGGGGAAAACCTCACGAGGCTCTCGTGACGTGAGCCATGACGACCGGCACCAGGCGGGCGCCAGGTGGGCGCCAGCGCGCGCAGCGTCCTTGTTTCCTCTTTGGTGCTAAGGAGGCAGGCGCATGCGCAGAGTACTGAGGCATTAGGCAAAGGTTTCCATATCGGTGCAACGAGACCAAGACCGGCAGTACAGCAAGACGGAGGTCACCATGGAGCACAAGACCGCTTTAGTCAGGGTAGCTTGTACTAGCTGTCCCCTTTCAAATTTGCCCGCCGTTGTTGGCTCCCTTCCTGCTCAATATTTGGGGAGAGGACCAGGGCCTATATAAGTAGAGCTAGCCACCACAGCGGGGACGGATCGAGTTCTCATCCACAAGTCCACAGAGCACAAGAACACCTCAACCTCAGGAGGATGTTCTTCCCCTTGTACTGTTCTTCATGAGCCCAAGAGGCAATCCACCACCACACACTGGAGTAGGGTATTACACCACAACGGTGGCCCGAACCAGTATAAATCTCGTGTCTTTCCACGTTGTGAGTTCATCGAGTTCGTCTGCGAGAACTTAGCGAGCTAGGGCGTAGATCGGTAGGAGGGAAAGAACTTCGCGCGCACCCCAGAGTTCGAACCTTAAGGGTTTTGCCGGATCCCACATCCGACACCGTCCGCCTGCAGCCAGAGGCCGCCGGGACCCGTGGCCGCCAGCTCACCGGCAAGGGAGCGTGGAAGCTGGAGCCAGGTTCCGGTCGGGTTCTCCGACCACACAATGAACTCCAGCATCATCTCCGCCGAGTGTAAGCGTGGTCGGGGAGGCCTAGCGTCCATGGCGCGCCTCCCCTCGTCGATGGGACCGCCACGCCTCAGGCGGCTTCCACCAGGGGGAGAAACGCTTCCTCGGACGCCCAGAGAGGCACCGGACCCTGAAGAGACTCGTCCTCGCCCACAAGGAACCACAACGGGGGTCACGGCATGCTTGCGAGGGCGACCGCCCCCCCCCCTCTTGGGTGGGGGAGAGCCTGGCCCCTCTTGGCAAGCCTTCCCCTTCTCCGCAGCCGAAAACCTCTTCATCGGCATCATGGGCGATGCGGCGAGGCAGTGAAGCAAGGAAGAAGAAGCAAGAGGAACGGAGGAAGAGATGGGCAGCGGGGGCTCCACCCCCCTCCGCATTTATAGCAGGAGGAGGCCAACCGACGAACCCCCATAGGTAATGATGGCTTTTCTGCATGCACCAGGGACTCGTCAAGTCGGGCATTTGCCATTGCAGCATGGGGAAGCGGAGACGCCCACGTCCCGTCAGTCTCCACGCGTCAATCAAGGCCGCAGGCGGTTGGGGCCCGTGGAGCTCCGCACTTGCCCTTGGCTTCACCTCGAAGCCAAGTCTGAGCGTGCCTTGGGCCCGGGGGCTTCTGTTGGCATTCTGGGAACGGGGGTCGCCAGACTTGCCTGCCTGCGGCCCACAACGTGGCTCTAGTAGCGGCCTGGTACGTCCCATCTTCATCAGCAAACACTCAAGACCCTCGCGAGGGGCCAAGCCTCACGAGGCGGAGGACACAAGACCTCCTCAGGGGTAGCCTCACTAGGCTGGCTCGCGAGTAGCGGAGAGATCAAGGCGAGGGACACCTCACGAGGTTTCTATGACGTGAGCCATGACAACCACGGCTAGGCGTGCGCCAGGCGGGCGCCAGTGGGCTCAGAGTACCGACTGCCTCTTTGGTGCTAAAGGGACAGGTGCAGGCGAGGAGTCCCGAGGCATCAGGCAAAGGTTTCCATATCAGTGCAATGAGACGAAGACCGGCAGGACGGCAGGACGGAGGTCATCACGGAGCCCACGACATCGTCACCGCCAGAGCCTTTGGCAGGCGAAGACCACCTTTTGTCAGGATTGCTTGTACTAGTTGTCCCCCTTCAAATTTGTCGTTGTGGTATCCCTTACTGCCTAAACAGTTGGGAAGAGGACGAAGGCCTCTATAAATAGGTTTAGCCACCACCACAGGAGGCAACTGATCTTTGATTGGATCCATTCCATCCTCACACGCAGAAGCTCACCGAGCTCAAGAACACCTCTCCTCAGGAGGTTGTTCTTCCCTTGTACTTGTTCATCCCCAGCCTGCAAGGCAATCCACCACACCACACTAGAGTAGGGTATTACACCACAACGGTGGCCCGAACCAGTATAAATTCTTGTGTCTCCTGTTACTTGGGTTCGGCAAGCTAGGCCTTGAGATCATGGCGAGAGTGCAAGCTAGGGGGAGAGAGATCTCCGTGCGCACCCCAGAGTTCGAACCTCAAGGGTTTTGCCAGAACCTGTAATCTGAAAGGGACAATCAGAGTTCTCATAGGCTAGACAACTAGGGTCTAGCCATTACGATCTCGAGGTAGATCAACTCTTGTAACCCCTATACTCATCGAATATAATCATGCAGGAAGTAGGGTTTTACCTCCTTTAAGAGAGCCCGAACCTAGGTAAACATTGTGTCCCCTTTGTCCCCTGGCACCATTGATCCTCAGACGCATAGTTTGGTACCCCCTACCGGTTTTGACACCGAAACCATCCACGAGGACCTATGTTCTACTCTGGAGATGTTCAACATGGCAGACAAGTGTGCGAGGGCAGAGGAAGGTCGCCTCTCCCTCCTGGAGCCTCCGTATGTCGATCCTAAAGACAAGAAGGCCAAGGCTAAGGACGTGAAACGCAAGGGTCCTACTGGACGCAGCTGGCTCGCATCAGCGCTGCATGCAGGGCGTCCTAGCGGCTCATGAGGCCAGGCGCCCACCGGGACTCAGGAGTCGGCCGGCTCGTGAGGTGCGACTTCTGCAGCATGCATCTTCAGCTACTCTAACACTTCTACAACGATGGTGCCAGGTGACTTTTTGGTTTGTTCAATTGACGGCGCCCATCGGGCTGCATTATCCTCGAGCTGTACGGGTCCGCCCTGCAGCATGTATCGTTTTGTGCATGTATCAGAACTGGCCTCACCCTTTCATGAGTTGTTTTTATATTATCACCTGCATGTTAGGTGCTTTGCCACCACGAATGTCGTGCACCCTCACAAGCCCCCCCCCCCCCCGCGACCGCCTCATGATTAAGGACTGGCATGGTGTCTGTGCTCGGGTCCGTCCCAGCAGCGTCACTATACCCAAGTGGCCGAGCTCTGTCTCGCGGACTAGCTCCCGTGTACGTCACCTCCTGTGGTCCTTGGTGCCTTGTTCTTGCATGAGCTAATCAATAGTGGAAGAGTTAGGGCGCGCGACCCGGTGCCTCGCCGCCGTGGGAGCCGCGCGCTGGTTGCCTTTCTTTAAGATTGTTGCATGCGAAGACTGGGCATGGCATCTGTGCTCGGGTCCGTCCCTGCAGTGTCGATAAACCCAACGGCTGAGCTCTGTCTGGCGGGCCGACCCTGTTCACGTCAACTCCTCGGCTCGTTATTGTTTGGCCTTCTCATGCAATGTCCTCCGGATATTCACTCGGCGCATGCCACCTAAACATCTTGCGGGGCCCTTACAAATGTTTCGAACCAAAAATTCTGGCGCAACCCGCCTTGAGGTATGTAGGGCCTCGTGAATCCCGCACTGGCTCACGGGTGCCCATATACAACTCCTCCAGTCCTGGCATGCTAGACACATGTCAGGATGGGGCTGTACATGCCCCGGAGTTTCCCCCAGAGGGAGGTCCCACCCACGCACCAGTGGAAGCCCCATGCTCCGTGCTGGCGGATGACACTGTCGAGGAGCGACTATGCCCAAACATCAGTGGAAGCCTCATGCTCCGCGCTGGCGGACGGCACTATTGAGGAGCAGCTTTGCACACGCCAAAGTGGAAGCACCATGCTCCGTGTTGGTGAATAAACCACTGAGGGCACCCTAGCGGCTACAATAACCTAAGGAGGGCCACTAGGTTCATTGTCCGGCCTCACCGCGCCGCATTCCCTACGGGAGGGCCGTGCGAGGGGGCTAGGCATGGGGGCTGCGCCCAGGTCATGCCTGGCGCAGGCCACCTCACCAGGTCTCTCGCACCTAGTTTTCTCGCGACCCTTCCAGGCAAAAGCTGGCGAGGAAACATATGGGGACTCAGGATAAACTCAGACGCTACTCACATTTCCTTCATGAGGGTTGTTCGTACGTCCAGGGGGACCCCCGCGCATGGCAACTCAGTGGCCTCATTAATCATGTGGCCCCTCATGCCTTGGCCTCGTCCTGGTGATCCGGACGCCCCAACGGCGGCTGAGGTATGCGCGGGGCCGGGCCCTGCCAACGCAGAACACTAAAGCAAAAAAGAAGGAAATCTAGTATGGAAAGGAAATGGCAGAGTCCCAATGGTTATTACAAAACATATTGACCCCCGAATTTAAGCAGAAATTCTCATGCCTCCGCGAGGCATGATGGATGTTGCGTGGTCGAACTAGGAGGAAGCGTCGCCGTCGTCCGCCTTGGGGAGCCCCTCATCGATAACGCCTCCATCTTCGCTGCCGGCTCCAGTCGCCGCAGCCGCGGGGTCGGGGACACAGAGGAACTTCTCCAGTAGGGCTTCCACTTGCTTCTTCATGGCCTCGGTAGCAGGATCGCGGGACTCAGGAGCCACCGGCTCGATCAGTGCACCAAGGTCGAAGCTTGGGTCCCGGAGGTGGAGGTGGCTGAAGACACGCGTCGCAACCGCGGTGAAAAGCGCGTGACAGTCCCCCTCCACCATGTAGCACACTCCGGCGGCTATGCCCTCAAGCGCCTCAGCGAGCTTGGGGAGAAGCCCAGCAAGGCCATCCTCTGGAGTCGCCAGCGGCTTCTCGTACCCTTCTCCGTAAAGGGAGTGCAGCATCGTGCGGGACCTCGGCTCGAGGGAGACGAAGGCTTCGCGCCCCTGCACAAAAAAAAGACACATTCGTGACATTTTGGGCCGAACGAATTTTTTCTGTCATGCTTATGACACTTCTATGAAGATAATTGTGACAAAACCGGGTATCATCATATATGTGGTGGGCTCCTACTTCTATGACAAAAAATCATGATAGAAAATGGGTTTTTCGTCCTGGGCGGGCCGGAGACATAGACGCATGACATTGTTTGGGCCGTCCATGACGGAAAAAACCATGGTAGAAGCAAGGGCGAGGAAAATATTGGGGAGTTCTCGGTTACGGTGGGTGGTCGGGGGCCGAGCGATGTGCATTTCTCTCGTACATGTATGCGCGTGGGTGTCAGGCGTTGGGCTCTAACTGAACCCGAGTGAGGCATTCGCCTACTGAACCCGAGCGATTGCACTGCAGGCTACGCGTCACTAAACCCGTGCGGTCGATGGATCCCTGGCTGTTAACTGAACCCGATCGAGCGATTCCTTCGTTATTGCTGCTAACTGAAGCCGATCGGACTTGCTACCTCTTGATGAACAGTGAGCGTTGTTGGGGGGTGGGGGTTGGATAAACAGTTCCTAGTGGGGGTTGGATGAACAGGACCCCGTGGTAGTAGAGGTCATTGCCGCTGGATGAACAGGACCCCGATCGATCGATGTCACAGCCTGATTTTTGGCCCTTTCTTTTTATTTTATTTTTCTTAGGCTTTTGCTTGAGTTTTATTTTTCCATGGCTATGTGGTCTGGAAACTGAAGAAGATGACCTCTTCTTTCTTTCCAGAGTGCCTTGTCATCCTTAATCCCTTCCTAATACCTTGCCATTTTCATCCTAGCCAAACCCCAATATTCTTTTCCTTGGGGATCTTCCTTTTTCTATTAAAAGAATAACCCTGTCTACTCTAGGTTGTGAACCAACCTACATTTATATCACTCCCAAAATTCCCAAATAATTCTCACAAATTGTTTGGGTCATATCTTCCTCGAATATGGCAAAATATTTCATTGGCCATGTTTCCCCACATGCTCAATTTATTATTTTCCTATTCTATCCTGAATGGCAGATTGTGAAGCAAGTGCCATTTATCTTTGCCAATTGAACCCAAACCTTTTGGACACCTTTTCATTTCCAAATCATTGCCTCATGCCAAAATTCAACTTAATTTGCCTAGTGAATATTCCTGAGCAATTTTTCAAAGTTCCTGGCTGAGGGAATTGGTTGTGAAGGAAATGCTAGCTAGGGTAATCCAAATGAGTTGAAATTTTGCACACTCCTTAATGTGCACATATATTTGCCCTCCTCCAATATTTAGCCCTATAAAATCATCTATGTGAGCACAGAGCCAAATCTTTGAATCTGTTAATATTTTTCAGGTTGTGAAGCAAGCATATTTTATATTGCTTCGTTAATTCTAAGAAATTACGAGGTCATGCTCCTACCCGTATAACATCTCTCCACAAAATTTGGGCTCATTTCCACAATTCATCTTCTGTCCAAAATTATTGCAAGTTTCTGTCCAGAGGAGATATTTGTGAAGCAAGTAACATTTTGGTTTATCCATTTGGTATGAAACTTTTACAACATCTTCATATGTCCAAATCCTTAGGCCTTGCCAAATTTGAGCTCAAGTGGTTACTCTATGTGAGTGAATCATCATGATCTTGAGTTTGGAGCAATTTTGGGGCTACATGGCAACTATATTATTCTATGGCCCATTGTGCTCCAAAATTTCCAGGATCATAGTCCATCCTAATCTAATCACCCCAGACAACTGATTCGGCTTCAATCTATTTCCTGTTGATTAGCAGTGCCTAGCCAAGTTTGATGCAGCAAACTTTTGCTGATGCCTAACTCACACACTGAGCCCATTCTCTCACGTTTTCGCCTCCCATAGTCTCAAGCTGGGAAGGACTATCAGCTAGACAACGTTTTGGGTACTATAGCGCATTGAATGCCCCGGTTCACGTGGTGACTACATATTCATCTCGTCGTCGCCGTTCCCCTGGACTCCTCTTCCCCTTCGGCAGCTTTCTCACCGACGCAAGCCGCCGGGTACCCACGAGAGAACAGTGGCTGTTTGGCTCAGTTCATTGCCGTCGTCATCCTCCCCGTGGTCCATTGGCCTCCTCTGCCCGGTGAGCTCTCCCTCCTGTTCCCTCTGTCGGTGTCAAAATCGGCGGATCTCGGGTAGGGGGTCCCGAACTATGCGTCTAAGGTCGGTGATAACAGGTGATAGGGGACACAATGTTTATCTAGGTTTGGGCCCTCTCTATGGAGGTAATACCATACTTCTTGCTTGATTGATCTTGATGAATATAAGTGTTACAAGAGTTGGTCTACCATGAGATCGTAATGGCCTAAAACCCTAGAAGTCTAGCCTATATTACTGTATTTGTTTCCGGACAAAGCCCTCCGGTTTATATAGACATCGGAGGGAACTAGGGTTGTACAAATTCGGTTACAGAGAAAGGAATCTTCATATTCGGTTGCCAAGCTTGCCTTCCACACCAAGGATAGTCCTATCCAGACACTGGAGAAAGTCTTCGATCTTGTATCTTCATAGACCATTAGTCCGGCCCATGTCCAACAGGCCGGACGCCCAAGGACCCCTTAGTCCAGGACTCTCTCAGTAGCCCCTGAAACGGGCTTAAATGACGAGGTGTCCGGCGCGCAAATTGTCTTCGGCATTGCAAGGCGAGTTATCCTTTCTGAATACTCCAAGATAGTCTTCGGACGCAATGAACGTATCCGGATCTGCAACACAAGTACCACACACACAGCCGTAGAGAGTATAATATTTCACGAGTCCCATCCGCTGACAACTTTTTGCAAGACGACATCATGCCTGCCAAGTCATTTTTTTGAATCATTTTCGTTTGCCGTTCCATGTTTCGAGATGCGGTTTCCATTGGCACGTCTTGTCAAAGCAGAGATCGTGTCCCCTTATTGCGGGATTCTCATCAATACGGGCGTGGGTAATCCAACCGTGCCATTTACACAGCCCTTGGAAATAGGCGAGTTTCAAGGTGAGTGTGGAGGCGTTCGATATTCACCGCCTTTATAAGGGGATAAGGACTCCATTTCTTCACCCACGCCTTATTTAATCCTCTGCCCTTCCCTTCTCAAGCCCCAGCGCCCAAGTTCTCATTTTTTCCACCCCGAGCAAGCACTCGACCATGTCCGGCTCTGGAGGGCAAGGCAAGTGGATGGCCTCCTTCGTCACGGAGAAGAACATTGCCGAGCTGCGGGAGGTCGGGTATCTGGCGAAGGAGATCACCCATAGGCTCCCGTCCAATGGACAAGTCGTCCCCACACCAAAACCCAACGAGAGGGTGGTGTTCCTTCCTCATTTTGTCCGCGGGGTAGGGTTTCCACTCCACCCTTTCGTCCGGGGACTTATGTTCTATTACGGGCTAGATTTCCATGAGCTAACCCCAAACTCTTTCCTCAACATCTCAGCATTCATTGTCATGTGCGTGGCCTTCCTCCGCGTCCAGCCCCACTTCAGTCTCTGGCTTAAGTGTAACGCCCCGAGGCCGATACTCCAGATGCCTTCTTTTTATTTTAGTTGTTGTCGTGTGTTTCTTGTGTTTCTTGCATTATCATTATTGTTTTGCATATTTCTTTCTGATGTGATTATGCCATGATCATGATGAATGTCATTGTCATATTTTTCTTCTTGCATCATGTTCATCATTTGTTATATTGCATTGTGCCATCCATGTTGTTGCCATAGTCATCTTGCTTTCTGTATGATATTTGATATGCCTTGTGTCATTTTATTGCATTCTATCATGATCATCATGTGGGTTGCATTCTTCATGTTGATGTATTGTTGGTGTGCTATCCATCTTGATATTTTCCATCAACATTTCCCCCCAAGTGCACAACCTATCCACTTCTTCATATTTTTCAAACTTTGGCTTTCATGTCAAGTGGCCTTTTCCCTCCTCCATAAATGTTCATTTATTTCCTGATAATCTTACACCTTGCCAGCAACCTCTCTGTCAAGTTTCAAATGTTTTGGGTTTGATTAGGTTGGGATAAAAAATGACTCAAGTTTGAATTTAATCCAAACTTGGATTATTTTTCTACCTCTAAAAATTGCCAAGTCAATTTATTCTAATCCTGCATAATTCCCGAAGTACAAAAATATTGTTACTTCTTTCAAATTCATCTCCTACCTCCCTGGCCTTTTCCTTTTCTTCAGTTGTGAATTACAAATTTACAGAATTAAGAAGAAAAAGGAAAGCCCTCCCAGTGCAGCCACTTGTGCCTTTTCCCTCACCCGCAGCCCAACCAAGCCTAGCAGCAGCTCCAGCGCAGCCCACCTGGCCCAACTCTGTTCACGGACACCTGCCCCGTTGCGTCGCCATCTCTATTCCAGAGACAGAGCGCTCGCTCTCGCGCCGTGCGCTTCACGGACGCCGAGGTCGCGCCGTCTTCTCCACATCCTTTTAAGCCAGCAGCCACGACCTAGGGTTTCCCCTTCCCCCTCTGTTTTCCTCCGCTGTCGTCGGCCAGGAGGGCAGCTCCTCCCTGCTCCATCTTCTCCCTGCAACAACCATGGTCGGTGCAAGCACGAGCTCATCACCGGAGTAGGAGCATCGCCGGCCTCACTTCCGTCGACCCCGAGCACCGCAGCGCTTCCCCGAGTCCGTTCTAACGCCGATCCGAGCCCGAGGACGCCTTCCCCGACGTCCTCTTCGTCCTCTACTTCGTCTTCTTCATAGACAACAAGTCCACCGGAGTTCCTCGCCTCCTCTCCATCGATATTCTACGTCCCCGGCCGCATCCTCATGTCAGAGGTATACTAGGTATACCCAACTCCAACCCTGCTCTTTTCCATCGCGATTAGATCGTTGGAGTCGTCGTTGGATCCATGCCATCTTCGTGTTCTCGGTGCTCCGATGGGCTCTGAATTTTATTGTGTAGTTTCAGTAGACGCCGCGGTTCCGCATGCTTCGCCCCCTCCTTGCAATGTCTCTGTTCCATCCAACAACCATGGTCGTGATCTCTGAACTCTTGCACGCTGCCGCCCTTGCTGCACCCACGTACGGATGCTCCTACACACCCCCGCAAGCGCTCGACCCTCTCTGTCCGCGCTCGCACACAATCCTAGCGCAGCAGCCACTCATCAACAACCGCACGGACCCAGTCGTAGTCTTCTCCATGACCGGGGATGAGCTCCTGCTCGTGCACTAGTACCTGCACGCACGCCACCCCCGCAAATAGTCTTCGCTCGCAAGCGCGCACCCTCGCACATTTCCGCACCCCCGCCGGTGATCCGCTGCACCTGTAGCCATTGCTTTGCTCGTCGTCGCCGCCGGCAAGTTGCTATGCATCCATGGAATTAAGACCGGGCGTTTGCCCTCTTCAACTTAAGCTATGCACCTTTCCAATCATAAGCACTCAGTCAGCCCGACTGGTCAGCGCGCAACACACACACCAGGAGGTCCTGGGTTCGAATCCCAGCGCCTCAATTTTTGCTCCGTTTTTCCCTGTGCTGTTGCCCGCACACACACACACACACACACACACACACATTCAGCGCTCACTCGGGCCAAATCTTCTTGTGTCGCTTCAGGTTGCTGCTATCCGGCCCGTGCATATTTTCCCCCCAGTCTGAATATTTTAGCATTTTCCAATTCATTCTTATTTACAGAATTGCCACTGTTTTACATTGTCTGTAGCTAAATATGCATGCATCCAAACTAAACAAACTATATATGCGACATGCTTAGAATTTCATCTAGTTTCATAATATGTTGTTTTCATCCAGGTTTAAAATGTTTAAAATGCTGTTTGATTTAATTTGCAAAAATTACTTGCTAAGATTGTTTAATTCATATTTAAATAACCGTAGCTCTGTTTTAAATAAACTTTATATGTAATCGGGGTAGAAAATGCATAGATTAACTTGTTGCACTTTATTTTGCTGTTTAACAACATTAGAATTGTGTATAGGGCAGAACAGTACCAAATTCGAGATATGCATATGAAGATTTTCCAGAATTGTTGTTTGTTGTTCCGGCCTCTTTTAAACTTGCCTAGATAGGTAGTATTATTATGTTTCACCTATTTCCATGTTTAACAACATTTAATACTGGCGTGTCCCTAAACGAGAGCGAACTAAATAATTGATATGGTGTTTCGTCAATATGCAACACGTTGCATATTGAGCTACACTTAATTTGCAGTATTGTTTGTGTACTTTGCCATGCCATGCCTCATTAAACCAGACATGCATCATACTTGATTGTGCATCATGCCATATTTATGTGATGGGTGTTTACCATGTTGTTTGCTTCTTTCCGGTGTTGCTTCTTCTTGTTAGTTCCTGTTACGTTGCGATCGTGAGGATTCGTTCGTCTATGCTTGGTTCGTCTTCGTGGCTTAATCTTCTTCATGGACTCGTTCTTCTTCCTTGCGGGATTTCAGGCAAGATGACCGTGACCTTGGATCTCATTACTATCATTGCTATGCTAGTTGCTTCGTTCTATCGCTATGCCGCGTTACCTACCACTTGCTTATCAAGTCTCCCAAATTGCCATGAACCTCTAACATCTGCCACCCTTCCTAGCAAACCGTTGTTTGGCTATGTTCCCGCTTTTGCTCAACCCCTCTTATAGCATTGGTAGTTGCAGGTGAAGATGAAGATTGCTCCGTGTTGGATTATGTTTATGTTGGGATATCACAATATCTCCTATATTATTAATGCATCTATATACTTGGTAAAGGGTGGAAGGCTCGGCCTTATGCCTGGTGTTTTGTTCCACTCTTGCCGCCCTAGTTTCAGTCATATCGGTATTATGTTCCCGGATTTTGCGTCCCTAACGCGGTTGGGTGATTTATGGGACCCCCTTGACAGGTCGCTTTGAATAAAACTCCTCCAGCAAGGCCCAACATTGGTTTTACCATTTGCCTAGCACCTATATACTTTTCCCTTGGGAGTAATTAACCCGAGGGTCATCTTTATTTTAGCCCCCCCGGGCCAATGCTTCTCTAAGTGTTTGTCCGAACT